>OY720022.1:29720654-29851226 GCA_963082485.1 Eudonia mercurella
TGGGCTCTCATAGCCGTGTCTACGTCTGCGTCTACCGATCCCATAATGGCGACATGGATACAACTCGACTTATGGAACACCTTCGGCGGAATTGGTGTTTTGGGGGACTTCAATGCTTACCACGAGTTGTGGTTAAGTTCCTCCAAAACAGACCATGCTGGTAGAACTGTCCACGCATTCACTCTCACGTACGGCCTGACTCAACTGGTGAACCAGCCCACCAGGATCCCAGATATAGTCGGTCACGCGCCCTCTTTGCTGGACCTTCGCCAAACAGTAGGTCACTCAGGTATATATATAAATAATAAATAGGCATCTAAGCATACAATTTAAAGAAGATTCTACAACTTTCTCAAAATATTGTAGATGTCTTATTAAATATGGCAACATTTTTCATTGCTGCTCAACTCCTATTAGGCATAGCCTCCAACAAGGTAGACCGACGATCTGGTAAAGGTCGCGGGAAGCCGCTGGATGCGGGCTGCACAAAACCGGTCGTATTGGAGATCCTTGTGAGAGGCCTTTGTCCAGCAGTGGACGCCTTTTGACTGAGATGATGATGATGATGAATATTAATGTGAAAATTCTTTTGTTTAAATCAGGCTCTTCAGTATGGTTAATTCAGGTAGACAATTTGCTTTTTTTTATCGTTAAAATCGACAGTTATTAATTAGGTCAAAATCTGCAAAATATACCTATATAATTTTATTCCATTCCAAGGAGAATTGTTGTTTTTAAGAAAAGCTGCAATCTTATTCTTTCATTATGGAAAAATAGTTTGCTACCTATCTAACCGAGACTCTCAAACAGGAGGAACCGAAAAACTGAACAACATAATATTAGTACTTTCATGGTTCCATAACGCAGATCAATTCTTTTTTGTAGGTAACGTAGGGTCTTAATTTTTCAGATTTCCAAATGCAATTATTCGAGAGATTTTTTCTATTTCTATATAAGTTTCCAAATAGAATGAATTTAAAAGCAACAGACTTAAATTAAAACAAACATATCAATATACAGGTACCTATGTACCGAACTCCAGAATGATATCATACAAACGAACAGCGAAATATATCTAATGCTGTCAAGGTTTATAATAAACTGCCTTCTGAGGTTAAATCTTTGAATAATGCAAAGTTCTTTAATGCATTAAAGCTACTCGAAGTGTCCATAAAGTATAAAAAAAATTTTGGAATAAAAAACGTAATGTTATAGTTTTAAGTAAATTCTATGGTGTAGGTGTTGTTATTTCAGTCAGAAATTAATAATTATTTTACTGTTTATAATGTTGTATTAATTTAATAGGTTTTTTATTTTGATTTTTTTTATTTTTTTGTCATCAGTTAAGTGGTTGCGGATCTTTAATTCACAAAGGCGACATAAATTAATAACTTCTTTTGATGCATACGATAGGCCACCACGACTTTTTCGGTATGTTAAACTTTTGTCATTTGGCTCCCCACATAAACCCTTTATGCATGTACTGCTTTTAATTTTTTTGTAGAAAATACTACGAAGCCCGCTTTATATTCCACTACCTTTTTTCCAAATGGAGATAAGTATGTTTCGATCTCTAATAATTTGTTTTTTTTTAATTTATTTATCTGGATAATATAGATATTATTATTTTCCTTTAATAGCCAGAATAAACATTATGATGAAGTCGATATCAATATTTTGTGTTTGTACTGTCGCAGCTCTAACTTTGTTGCAGTGTGGCCAATGTAATTAAATTAAAATTTCCTATTTTCGGGTTAAGTGACGGGACGTAAATATAATATATTAATGACGTAGACCGATCATAAACATACAGTTTCATTGTATTGAGAATTTTAATGCAATTAAGTTGAAAAAAAATCTGTAAAAACAAAATAAGTTACAATTTATTTTTAGTGATCTATCATTAATTAAATAAGCATTTATAGTAATTAACAATATTTTTTTAGTTTTTGCAAATTTACAGATGAAAAGTAACGTTATTCTTTTGTACGATCGACATCTATTGATAAAATATATTTAATTTCAAATCATTTCTATACTTACTTAATTGTGATGTGATAATTTTGTTGGTAGCAGATTTTCTACTGTGGGTACAGCTATTATACTCGTATGTATATAGTATACGAAATCAAGTAACAAAAACAATCAGTGACAGATTACAATTAGCTATTCCATGGACTTATACTATTCTAAGCAAATAAAAAATATTTTTCGGATTGATAGGTAATTTTATTTTGCCATAATATTTTGTTGTTATTGATTGCAATATGTACATGAGTTTAACTCTACTGTTAAGTTCACGGTAATAAAAAATTATGTCTGTACATATAAATAGAGAGGCAGACGGACGATAGCTCAGCAAGGCACGTATAAATCTGAGATCAACCATGAAATGTAAGAAATCTGTTTTAAACTATGGACCTAATTTCAGAGACAATAAAAAATAATATAACGGAAGTAGCCTAAGATTTTGAAACTTATTTATACGTTTTCACAAACTTGTTGATCAGCACAAAAACATCATCATTTGCATCCGAAAAATAATCCGTAGCATAACGTATGACTTTTAATAGTCTTTTTCATGATTATGATTGGGTTTCATCGTCGACGCATGTGCATTCTTCATGTATAGGTTCGGGGATTTCTTCTGGATGTTCTTTGAAATATCTTAAAGCATCTTCAAAAGTAAAAAGCTCCACAGTATCTGAGGCAGCAAGGCTTTTTTTATATTTGTATTTGAAACCAGTAAAAGTTTGAGTCGAATTTGATCTCATTATCAATGTTTCTTGCCGAAAGGGGTTTTCCTCATTTGTTTTTACTTCTAATTCTGTTTTTGATTGTGGTAAGGTTATTGGCCTTCCTCGGCAACCGCAGCATTTCTTCTTGCCACAGTTAGACTGATATGTTTCTTTACAACATTTTCGGGCATCAACAGCTTTTGCACAGGCGCATCTGCAAATATGGTCGTTCGCCGTGTGTTTTTCAATTTCACCTTCCACATATTCGCCTATGGTTGAAATGTGTGCTTCGTCGAAGTGACAGTTTTTATGACCATGTTTTCTCTTTTTCTTTTCACGACACTTGGAAACGTCTTTCCCGTCAACTAAATGCTGACAGGATCTTTGAACCTCTTCACTTTGGTTTTCTGAAAGTTAACAAGTGTTGTTAGATATTTTAACACCGCGCACTGTACGGTGTACCAGGTAGAGCTTCTAGCAATAAACAAAGCCACAAGCGTAATCCTCGGGAAGAAGGAATCTACGTTCGGCATATAAGCGACTCTAGAACGGCACTTGAGACAGTCACGACAGGCAGTAGATACAACAACAACAACAACAACATGAGTTTAATGTGTCACTTAAATTCTACTAGTGGTCGCCCAGTAGTCGAAATTCGACCGTAATTTTATTAAGGCTGCACGGATCGTATCCTAAGCAATGAAAAAATTAAAAAAGATAGAATGTGAGTTTGGATTGGCATTGACAGATATCAGCCGCTCCTCTTCCATTTTTGAAATTTTTAAAAAGTATATGCATGGGTGTCAAATACGTGGTAGTGTGTGTAATTTTTGTTTTATTGATTTAACGTATTTTTTATGCATAATTTAATAAAAATATTAACATTCTACAATCATTCTCTATATAAACTAGAAGTGTGCGAAATTTCATACTCTTCCGTCCGCGCAATTTTCGTAAAAACGGGTACAAAGTTTTTGCTTCATGTATATATGTAGATATACATGTACATGCCAAAAAAAGTGTGTTTTTTTAAAGTAAAAAAAAACAAACAGAACAAAATGCTATGCACATTTGATGGTACATATTATTTGAAAATCATTCTAATAAAATATCATAACAAAAGGAGCGTTTACAAGTTTACGCTTTTTATATTTCATACGTTTAGTCAGTCGCGTTTGGACAACCATTCTTTTAATATAATTGTGTATAGTAACACAGCTCCAAAAGTTACATAAAACTTCATGATTAATTAATTTGCTATATTTTATCCAAAACAAGTTAGTAAATATAAATTCAATAAGTTGTCAAATAGCTAATTGAGTACAGTGCTATGAAACTAACTATATATTATTATTAGGGTACAGATTTTTAGGTATGCAGCGAACGATTGCATGCGTCTAAACGCAAGCGTCTCGTCGAACTCAACGCAGAAACCTTTCTTTAGCAAATTATATTCAAATGAGACAATAAGTAGCTACAAGTGTTTTAAAAAAATGTACGTGTTTTTAAGTCACTGGTGTTAGGTGTTGCATAGGTAATATACATTAAAAAAGACTAGTGTAGGTTAGCTTGATCCTTATCTTATTTTATCTTATGTTAGTCGGGCCTGCTGAGGTTTCCCTTTTGCAGTAACATTTCGACCCATCGGGATCTTTTGTGCAACCCCATCCTTTCACTCTTCTTCCTCTGTAAAGATAGATGCCATATGTTTGGCCACGTCCTTAAGAGCGAAGAGTCTAAAGTCCTCCGGTTTCGGATTGGCCGACCTCAGGAGTCCCATTCTTTTCCTAGCCAGAGAGTCGCAGTCACACAGTAGGTGCTGCATTGACTCCGTTTCCTCTCCACATGCCCTAAACAAGCTATTTGTTGATAGATGCATTCTGTGGAGCATTTGTTTTGTGACATAGTGCCCGGTCAAGGCACCGATGGTTAATCGGGCCTGTCTTCTACTGCCTTCGCATATGATCTTACTCCGTCCTAAGGCGTTTTCACCTAGAAAGGATTTGGAGTGTTTCATACCCGGCTGCTCTTTCCATTCGATGTCGTGTCTGTTTTTGATGTAATCTTTTAAGGCCTTGTTGATGGTACTTGGTGCAAGTGCTACGAACGGCTCAGGACCAATAAACTGGGTCTCTGAGCCCTCCCTGGCAAGTGCATCCGCAATCTTGTTGCCGTGGATTCCCATGTGGCCTGGGACCCAGATCAATCGCACCTTGTTATGTCCACCTAGCTTGTTTAGAGCTTTAGTGGTTTCTAGAACAAGGCTAGAGTCGATTCGGGTGAAATGAGTGACTTGAGCGCTGCTTAGCTGTCACTCAGGATGAATATATTGCGATTTTTCATAGCTAACTCTATATTCTGCTTTGTGCATAGGAGAATTGCGAAAGTTTCGGCTTGGTAAACAGTGGCAAATTTTCCCATGCTTTGACTATGCTTGAAGTCGTTGTTATAGACGCCTGCGCCTGTGCCCGACTTCATTTTTGATCCGTCGGTATACCAGATTAGGCTGTCTTTTTCCGGAGACGGTGGCCCTCGTTTCCATTCGTCCCTGGTTGGAATGTAAACTTGAAACAACTTGGAACATGAATATGGGGGATATTTTATCGCACCCCATTTCCATGATCCTGTCAGGAATGTCACTTATTTCCCATTTTGTGTGTTTAGTCCGAAGTTTATATGCGTCCCACAGTTCGGCCACCTTTAGTCTATGTAACGCTTTCTTTGCCTCTGTTTCTTCATTACATTGTGCAGGGGTGAAAGGTCTGTGAGGACCTCCAGCGCTGCCGTTGGAGTGGTTCTAAAGGCACCAGTGATCGCCAAACAAGCTGTTTACTACTGTTGGCTACCCTTATCCTTTAACATGCATTTGATCAGGTTACAGATCGGTTGTGGCACACCATGGTTCTTAGCTAGCTAGCTTGATTCTTACACAAGGTCATAGTTGTCTTGGAATTTGAAACAAATACCCAGAAACTGTATGAACAATATGTAAAAGTAATGATATCTAAAACTTATTTCTTCAGAAACTTTGTAAATATAGCACAGGCAACAATAATCCGACATCAAAATGTTTGTATTGATATTTCGCAGGCCACTGTTGTCTTATTTTTCGATAAAAAATATGAATATAAAAATATTAACTTATTATTTTTTACCCAAACCCCTATGATTTTACGAAAGTAAACATTGCTATTTACCTAGAAACTTGAAACTCTCAGTTTTGCGTCCGCGCGGCACACTCTTAATACAAAGCAATAAAACTCATGTTCTTCTGTAATTATAATTATAAACAAATGTTAATTTGTGACTAACGATAACTTAAAGTTTTTCATTAAGAAAAATTACACTCGAACTTTGTGGTTTCACTATAAATGTTTGAAATCAATCACCTATTTTTTTATATTATTTGACTAGAATCTGAAGCTTTTATTTTAAAATATTCCATTTACTTTGATTGAGTGTTAGATTTCTTTTTCTCTCCGACTGTACTACTCGAATTATAGATTGTCCAAACGCGACTAAATGTATGAATTATAAAACGTTTACGAAATGCTACTTTTGTTTAAGTATTTTATTAGGGTTACGAAACGGGGAGTTGTCCACACGGGAGGTACCCGATTTTTCGTTAAATACTAGACCGATTTTGATCAATCATCTCACATTAGTCAGAAATACCTCAATTAACGAGTAGTGTTAATATTTGTCCAGTGGCACCTGTATATGAATCTTAATCACAATCGTAAAAATAATTAAGAAAATACTTGCTATGCGACTCAGCATTTGGTGGATAACTCAAATGATTTGGTTTATCTGATAAACACGCAGCATTGCTTGTTTCTAATGCTTCAATTGCATGAGCTCTCATAGGCCGAGGTGGAAGTTGCCGACATGGTGGGATCTGACATATTCTTATAGACGTTTCTTGATGAGATGTCAAGAATGTTCTTTGGACTGTTGGAATGAAGCTCATTAGGTTGTTCATAGCACACTCTGAGCACTGATTCTCATAAGAATCTGAAATGAATAAATAACATTAATACATTTAAATTCAATCTAAAAATTATTTATTGCATGCCACATTGGTGTACATAGTAATTAAATAAAAAGGTACAAAAGGTTTTAAAATAAACAATGTAGCGCCCCGTAAGGGCATAGCAAACAGAAGGAGTATAAATACATGTAAAGCCCTGTATAACATGGCAAATTTTAAGAGGCTGACATTATTATGAATTATTGTAATTATTAAAAAAATAAAAAATAATAACAATAAAAATTGAAAATAAAAATTATATCCTATAAGTTATGCATGATACATTAAAAATATTCCCTAAGTGATTAATCTCATATTCAATTAATTGAAATATTTATTAAATTCAAAATATTGCCTTTTCAAATTATTATTAAAAATCATTAAAGAACTCATTTATATTATAGTAACTTTTATTAATAAGATAATCTTTCAAGTTTGATAGAAACCGTGTTGTTTTTTACTTTTTATATCATTAGTTAAGTGATTGTAGATTTTGACAGCCATTGAGTGTGACCTGATGTAACAAATTTTAATTTAGAAAACTGAGTCTTCAGCATGTTTACGCCACGATTGTTCCTTTTTGCTGTGATTTTGACTGGAGAATATAAGCTCTCGTGTTTTCTCACAAATTTACAACATTCCAAAATATATAAAGATATGAATGTTAATAAAATAGCATGATATTTAAAATGAGAATTACGAGATTTCATCTGATGAATATTAATATTTAGTATTTATTCTAAGGCATTTCTTTTGTAAAATAAAAACGCTTTGAATATCAGCCCAGTGTCAGCACAAAATAACTCCATAAGTTAGTCTGAAGTGTGCGTATGCGTAGTAGGCCGATAATGCAGTTTTAAAGACTGTTACTTTTTTTAATTGATAAAGGGCATGAGTACTCATGCACTTTATCAACTTACTTTTTAAACTTAAGACAATTTACTTTTTAGCTTTTGAATGTGAGATTGCCAATTTATGTGAGTATCTATATCGATACCTAACAATGTTGCTGATTGTACAGATTCTATTTTTATGTTGTTATAAAAAATAAAAAGTATTATAAAAAAATTAAATAGCGTTTTCTCTTCAATGTCGCGCTAATTTGCAGCACGCGAATACTTTCAGTGAGGACGCGTCTTTAGGATTTGAAAAAAATATATATGCGTTCTATAATCTATTTTCTATCGTAATATTGATTTCAAAAAGTGAGATGTCAAATGTACACATGTATATATGTAATGAAACTGTACTGTGTACATGCTTTTGAGATTTACTTGGTGGGTTTTTATGTAACTAAATGTTTAATTATGTAACTAAAAGTTAATATAATTTTTTGGTAATCTATTGTTAACAATATGTCGTGTCAGAAAATGTCGAATTGAAGTTCGCCAAATCAAAGTGGTTCCTTTCTGTAGGCACTGTCTTTCCATCCATAGATATATCGACATTTCTAAGATGGCAAGTGGACTTTGTAGTAATTGTTGCATCATTTTTCAACTCAGTCAAGGGCATGTTCTTGTCACAATATGGTTCAGTGTCACTGGTGTCATGCGCTATAACCGTCTCTTTATATTGTATACTCCTATAATCGCCCTAGCTGTAGCGGCCTTGGCCGAAGGTGCAGGGGTGCTAAGAATCTCCAGCAGAGACTTGGCTACCACCAACAACGATTTCTGGCCTCGGCTTAAATGGCGGACCGGCTGACATTGCGGACTGATGAAAGGATTTTCGAACTGAAGGAAGAATAGAGCAAAATACGGTGGGACATAGTTGGATTATCTGAAGTCCGAAGAGAGGAGGAGGACTCGATAATCCTCAAGACTGGTAACATGCTCTATTTCGGGGGGAGCGAACAACAGCTGTCCTAAGGTGGTGTCGGGTACATCGTCCACAAGTCCCTGTGGACAACGTTGTCGAGACCGGGATTGTGTCGTCTAGGGTAGCGTACCTTATAACCTTATACTCACAATAAGCAAACGGTATTCGTTGAAAATCATTAATTTAGTACGTTTCAAAAATGTATTAAGTTCTACAGCGGCCATGCTTATACATTTAAATAAATTGTCCTTAGTTTGGTTAATAGATTTGCTAAGGATGATGGTATAGACGCCTACATCAACCTATCCAAAACTATCAAATTTCTTCAATACATTTTCAATATCGTTAAGGCACAAAGTCCAATGTCTATTGAGGAAAGACAGTTTGTGGTAAGTAAGTTGATGTGCACTATTGGTAATTTGCATACGTATTATTATAAGGATTGTTTCAGGCATAAAATGTCTAGAAATATTAGTATTTTAAGCTATTTAAATGAGTTGTGTATTGGTGATATCCAGATAGGGTACTGTAGTGATCGAGACTACTTCCGACGAAGACCCTCAGGTCTTCACAGTACCCACTTGCTTTAACTCTCTAGACCTTATAGTTATGTATAAAGTTAAAACTGCGTAAGTTAACGCATTCTTTAATAATAAGTAACGATACCTTGCGTCAATGCCGGTGTAGACTCATCTGAGGGTACAGATTCTGATGAATTCTGGTAAAACACAGCACTTGTGTCTTCCGATGAGTGCTTAGGTGAACAACAGCATGGCCTGTCTCGAATGGTGTCGATGCTGATAGTTCGAAACATTTTATAATGTTTTGGTTCTGGTCTTAATGCTGTTATCTCTTTATCCTTGAATTGCTTAAATTCATTTAGATCTTTTTTCACTAATGTTTTTTTATTTCTATATCTAACTTTATCTTCTTCACGTGGTGTTGTACCTCTGTCTGTATATTGCTTTAATGCTTGTTCTTGTTTTGTTTCTCTATGAATTCGATATATTATATCAGTTTCCCTTAACTTGGGGGATTTTTCAGGGCTACTTGCCAAATAATATTTAATAAATGTATTCGTTGATGGTGTAAGTTCTGGTTTGATTATTCGTTTGCCTCTTCTAGCGAGCTTAACACCGGTGGATGATGCCAGTCGAGAGGTTTCTGGTGTATAGAAATAATTAAATTACTTTGAAAAAAAACGTACGCAGATAAATACTATTAAAGTGGTATGAAATATTATTTAAACACAACGAGCGCTCTCCGTTATGCGGAAGATCTGTACGCTCGTTTAGGTAACAGTGTTTTAATCAAGTTATGCATTTGGGATGTCATATGAGTGCTATTTGGAATAGCCATTCAATGGGACAAACTATATATTTAATAATTGTGATGAAACTAAATAAAACCCTTTATTCTATTTAAGTTTTTTCAAATTAATGTTTTGCTTTTAAAATTTTATAATTTAGCCTAGTGACATACCAAAGTAATAACAGTTATATACATTTAACTTATGCTTTACTTTGTTTCAAAAAAACTGACCTGCGTTCTTAGATATTTTTTTCTCCCACTTAAAGACATTTTGTGTTAATTGAACACAAGTTGAATCCAAATCGTCTGCAGTATCCTCCTCAATATTGTGCACATAAGATGCTGGTATTAATGAAACTGAAGAATAATCTTCAGATGATGACTTTTTAAGCATTAAGTCATTCACAACCTTTGTCATTTTGTGGTGGCTATTTGTTTCAATAATTAGATTATTAGTATCTACATTTTTACTGTTGTGAATAGTATTTTCTCGTCCCTTCTTTAATACTTTAGTCTGTGATAATCTTAAAGTCAAAAGTGATCTATTGAAATCGCTATAAATTAGACTGTTATCTTCTTTACTTTTAGCTAACTCCGTTGAAATTGATTGTGTGAGATTCATTTTGCTGTAAAATTATAAGTAAATTTTTCAAACAGGTACCTATAATCACGTCAATGTGTGTAGAGCAATTAGTATGGAGGATTGGTGCCTTTTTCAAAATTTTTGAACGCACGAACGGGTTTTTTTATGAATAGAGATCTTTTTTACGAAAAATAGTTGCTATGACAAGATCTTGAAACCGTAACCTTACGGAGATATAAGCCATTCTATACTGGATGTATTTGAGGTAATTCATAATTTTACTGACTAAAACTTTAAAAATTAGCTCTCTTCTTTAGTTTGCCATTACTTCAGAGAATTTGTTTCTCAATGCGACACTTGAATGGTGTATTAAATAATACAAGATGTTTTTTTTAAACAGGTTCGATTTCCTATAATGTATTTTTGTTTTGTATAAAAATCGCCCTCCTAGACTCCATTGCGTATTTTGCGCTATTTCTCATTGTTTTGGATGTTATGGTTTAGATCATACAAAAACTTCCTGTATAAAATCGTTCATATCTTGGGATTGTTACAGTTTAAGGCTAAGCTGTCATATAAAATATTATTCGTTTGAAGGCCTTATACACATATGACAAAGTTTTGTACGTGCGCAGACAATTTCAAACAAGGCATCAAAAGCGTCCACTGCCCTTAGAATAGTAATTAAAGTACTTACCGTTTTGCTGTATCTGATGTATTGTCTATCAAAATGTCTGAACCATCACTGTATGTATCATGTTCTGATAACAAGTAATGACTGGTATTAGAAGAGAAGCCACTTCCGACGATTGAAATGATGCTTATACTGACATCACTTGAGTAGGATTGTGTAGATAAACTAAGAGAAGATTCAGTTTCAATGATCACAACAGATTCGTAACTTGATCTTGCCGATGTGATGGTTATAGTTGAATGCAATGATTGTGAAAAAGGTACCAAATAGTTTTTGGAAGAGCGGAAAGTAATGTTGTTATAATGTTTATCATAAGCTTTCAAACTATTAAATGTCGTATCTGATTCTTGTTGAGAAAAAACTGTGTCATCTTCTTCATTGCAGCTTGAAAATTCATCTTCTGAAGTGTTGGCAAAGTTCCTGTTTCTTTGGAGAAGGTAGTGTAACTTTTTGTCTTTAACATCATATTTTTTTGATTTTAAATACAAAAACGTTTGGTCACTTGTGCTTTGACAAATAGAATTTAAAGAGTCTTTACATAGTAAGCTATTTTCCTGATTCTTTCGACTGAGTTTATTGCGCGAAACTTCCATCAAGTACGACGGAACACCTATCACTCTCCCTACAGTGACTTTTATACCTTCATTATCAGTAAAAACTCCATGCTTTACTCCTGGAATACACTCGTCGGGGCATGGGCAGAGTGAGGATATGTCGGGGGAAGTAACTCGTATTTTTACGTAGCTATGCTTAAATCTAATTTTCTTTTTATCGCAGCCACAACCGCGATCACATGTTGTGGTTTTTAAAACGTCTTCGAATTCTTCAACTATTCCTGCTGTAGACCTTACTATAGGGCCAACACCCCGAACACTTTTTTTGGTACTAACACCGATTCTTTTTGACTTAGATTTAATTTTTCCTTTTTTTTCTGACGGTGTTGGTTCGGGTGGAAGTCCGATTTCGGCTCGTATTTTTTTCACCAACTCCTTTTCTGATGGTGTAGTGCCCTCTGGAATAGGCAAGCCAGCCTCTGCTAAGCCTTTTATGATAACTTCTTTTTGTTCTTGCGTTTTTCCTTTGAGTGGTGTTAGGAGTCCTTCAGCTTTGGCTTTTCTAATAATCTCTTTTTGTGAAGCTGTTTTTGCTTCTGGAGGTATTCCAAATTCTGTTCGCGCTTTTCGTATCATTGATTTCTCGGAGGTCGTCTTACCTTCTGGCAATGGAAGGCCTGCTTTTGCTAACCCTCGAATAATTGTTTCCTTTTGATCTGTAGTTTTGCCCTCTAAAGGTGTTAGCAAGCCTTCTGCTTTTGCTTTGCGTAGTTTTTCTGAAGGAATTGGCTTAGCAGAGGGACGCCCAGGAGCTGTAGATGGTTCTCTCTCAGATTCCGGAGTCAAAAGAGGACATATACATTCATCACTTGGGCCTTTGCCTTCTTTCATTACCTTAGCTGTTTTCAAATCTAGCTTTCTAGCTTTTTCTGGTGGAAGTGCTTTAATTTCTCGTTTAGGTCGTTTCACTTGAACTTCAGTTTGCGCTTTTGTTATTAATGCTTTTTCTGAGGCAGTCCTTCCTTCTGGTAAAGGTACTCCAGCTTCTACCATACCTTTCAGAATTTTTTCTTTTTGAGATTTCGTTTTTCCATCAAGCGGAGTAATTATACCTGCTGCTTGCGCTTTTGCCATTTTTTCTTTCATGGACGCTGTTTTAGGTTCCTGAGGTAATCCTAATTCTGTTTTTACTTTCTTCATTAACTCTTTTTCTGACTGTGTTTTGCCATCTGGTAGTGGCAAACCGGATTTTGCTAATCCTTTTAGAATTTTTTCTTTCTGTGAAGCAGTTTTTCCTTCTAATGGAGTCAAAAAGCCAGCAGCTTTAGCTTTTTGTAGCTTTTCAGACGGTATTCTAGCAGCGGAAGGTGCTCTTGGAATTGCTTTAATTTTAGCGATTAATGCTTTTTCTGATGGCGTTCGTCCTTCCGATAACGGTATACCTGCGTCGTATTGAGCTTTTAGTATTTTCTCTTTTTGCTCTGATGTTTTGCCTTCCAACGGAGTTATAATACCAGCGGCCATTGCCTTTTTATACTTTTCCTTTTGTGCTTCATTGATTGGTTCCGGTGGTAAGCCAACATCTTTCCGTACTTTTTCTATAAGTTTCTTCTCCGAAGCAGTTTTACCTTCAGGAAGAGGCACCCCATGCATCGCCAGTCCTTTTAATATTTTTTCTTTTTGGTCATGTGTCTTTCCCTCCAATGGAGTAATTAATCCTTCAGCTTTAGCTTTTTTCAGTTTTTCAGTTGGTATGGAAATGCCTGACGGGAAAGGAATTTTCGGTGTGGCTTTGACTTTGGCCACTAAAGCTTTCTCCGAAGCCGTACGCCCTTCTGGCAGAGGCATTCCTATCGCTTGCTGGGCGCGTAAAATCTTTTCTTTTTCTGCAGCTGATTTTCCTTCCAGTGGCGTTATAATGCCAGCTGCTAGAGCCTTTTCATACTTTTTCTTTTCAGAAGCAGTTTTGGGCTCAGGTGGTAAGCCTACGTCCGTTCTTGCTTTCTCTATTAACTTCTTTTCGGATGCAGTTTTACCTTCTGGCAGTGGTAAACCTTGCATTGCCAGTCCTTTTATGATTTTCTCTTTTTGTTCTGTAGTCTTACCTTCTAACGGAGTAATTAAACCAGCTGCTGCTGCTTTTCTCAATTTTTCTGACGGAATTCTAATAGGTGCACCTGAAGGTACTGCTCTTGGTGAAGCTTTGATTTTAGCTATTAATGCTTTTTCTGATGGCGTTCGTCCTTCAGTTAACGGCAGACCAGCATCGTATTGTGCTTTAAGGACTTTTTCTTTTTGTGCTGATGTCTTGCCTTCCAACGGAGTGATGATTCCAGCGGCCATAGCTCTGTTATAGTTTTCTTTTTGTGATGCGGTCTTTGGCTCAGGTGGTAAGCCAACATCTGCTCGAACTTTCTCTATGAGCTTTTTTTCGGAAGCAGTTTTGCCCTCAGGAAGCGGGACTCCATGCATAGCTAACCCTTTCAATATTTTTTCTTGCTGTTGTGGCGTTTTCCCTTCAAGTGGTGTTAATAGTCCTGCAGCTTTTGCCATTCGCAACTTTTCCGATGGAATGACAACAGCTGGAGCGGCTCTGGGTGAAGCTTTAATTTTAGCAATTAAAGCCTTTTCGGACGATGTCCTTCCTTCTTGCAACGGTATTCCTGCATCATATTGAGCTTTTAGAATTTTTTCTTTTTGTTCTGCTGTTTTGCCTTCAAGTGGAGTGATTATTCCAGCTGCAATTGCTTTACTATATTTAGCTTTTTCAGATGCAGTCTTTGGCTCAGAAGGTAGACCAACATCAGCTCTTACTTTTTCAATAAGTTTTTTCTCCGAAGCAGTTTTACCTTCCGGAAGAGGCACCCCATGCATGGTAAGACCTCTTATTATTTTTTCTTTTTGTTCTGTAGTCTTTCCTTCTAGTGGAGTAAGTAGTCCAGCAGCTTTTGCTTTTCGTAATTTTTCTGATGGTTTAACCAACGGGACAGCAGAAGGTGCTCTTGGGATTGCTTTTATTTTACTGATTAATGCTTTTTCTGATGGCGTTCGACCTTCCGATAACGGTATACCTGCTTCGTATTGAGCTTTTAGGATCTTCTCTTTTTGTTCTGATGTCTTGCCTTCCAACGGAGTTATAATACCAGCGGCCATTGCCTTTTTATACTTTTCCTTTTGTGCTGCATTGATTGGTTCCGGTGGTAAGCCAACATCTTTCCGTACTTTTTCTATAAGTTTCTTCTCCGAAGCAGTTTTACCTTCAGGAAGAGGCACCCCATGCATCGCCAGTCCTTTTAATATTTTTTCTTTTTGGTCATGTGTCTTTCCCTCCAATGGAGTAATTAATCCTGCAGCTTTAGCTTTTTTCAGTTTTTCAGTTGGTATGGAAATGCCTGACGGGAAAGGAATTTTCGGTGTGGCTTTGACTTTGGCCACTAAAGCTTTCTCCGAAGCCGTACGCCCTTCTGGCAGAGGCATTCCTATCGCTTGCTGGGCGCGTAAAATCTTTTCTTTTTCTGCAGCTGATTTTCCTTCCAGTGGCGTTATGATGCCAGCTGCTAGAGCCTTTTCATACTTTTTCTTTTCAGAAGCAGTTTTGGGCTCAGGTGGTAAGCCTACGTCCGTTCTTGCTTTCTCTATTAACTTCTTTTCGGATGCAGTTTTACCTTCTGGCAATGGCAAGCCTTGCATTGCTAGTCCTTTTATGATTTTCTCTTTTTGTTCTGTAGTCTTACCTTCTAACGGAGTAATTAAACCAGCCGCTTTGGCTTTACGTAGTTTTTCTGATGGTAATTTCATCGGCTCTGATGGTGCAGCTTTGGGTGAAGCTTTGATTTTAGCTATTAATGCTTTTTCCGATGACGTTCGTCCTTCCGGTAAAGGTATTCCTGCATCATATTGCGCTTGTAATATTTTTTCTTTCTGAGCTGTTGATTTCCCTTTTAGTGGAGTGATAATACCTTTGTTAATAGCTTTATTGTACTTTTCCTTTTCCGCTGCAGTCTTTGGCTCAGGAGGCAGACCGAAATCTGCACGAATGTTTTCAATTAGTTTTTTTTCTGACGCAGTCTTTCCCTCAGGTAAAGGTAAATGGTGTTCAACTAATCCTCTTAAAATTTTTTCTCTTTGTTCTTGTGTTTTTCCTTGTAATGGTGTCAGTAATCCTGCATCTTTTGCTGCTTTCAGTTTTTCAGACGTTATTCGTCCGGGTTCTTTAGTGACTTTCGATATTTTTGCAGCTTTATCTTCTCTCTCCGATATCGGTGTTAGTAGTGGACATATGCACTCATCGACGGGACCTTTTCCTTCTTTCATTATTTTTGCAGTTTTTTCATCTAATTTTCTGGCTTGGTCGGGAGGAAGTGGTGGTGGACCTGATCGAATTTTTTGAATCAGAGCTCTTTCAGCAGAGGTTCTGCCTTCTGGTAATGGAATACCTGCGTCGTGTTGAGCCCTTAATATTTTCTCTTTTTGCGCATCAGTTTTTCCTTCTAACGGAGTAATTAAACCAGCCGCTTTGGCTTTACGTACGTCCGTTCTTACTTTCTCTATTAACTTTTTTTCGGATGCAGTTTTACCTTCTGGCAATGGTAAGCCTTGCATTGCCAGTTCTTTTATGATTTTCTCTTTTTGTTCTGTAGTCTTACCTTCTAATGGAGTAATTAAACCAGCCGCTTTAGCTTTACGTAGTTTTTCTGATGGTAATTTGATCGGCTCTGATGGTGCAGCTTTAGGTGAAGCTTTGATTTTAGCTATTAATGCTTTTTCCGATGGTGTTCGTCCTTCAGGCAAGGGTAGACCAGCATCATGTTGAGCTTTTAATATTTTTTCTTTCTGAGCGGAAGTCTTTCCTTCCAATGGGGTTATTATACCAGCGGCCATGGCTTTATTGTATTTTTCTTTGGAAGCGGCAGTTTTGGCCTCAGGCGGCAAGCCAATATCGTTTCTGACTTTTTCTATAAGTTTCTTCTCCGAAGCAGTTTTACCTTCCGGAAGAGGCACCCCATGCATCGCCAGTCCTTTTAATATTTTTTCTTTTTGGTCATGTGTCTTTCCCTCTAGTGGAGTAATTAATCCTGCAGCTTTAGCTTTTTTCAGTTTTTCAGTTGGTATGGAAATGCCTGATGGGAAAGGAATTTTCGGTGTGGCTTTGACTTTGGCCACTAAAGCTTTCTCCGAAGCCGTACGCCCTTCTGGCAGAGGCATTCCTATCGCTTGCTGGGCGCGTAAAATCTTTTCTTTTTCTGCAGCTGATTTTCCTTCCAATGGCGTTATGATGCCAGCTGCTAGAGCCTTTTCATACTTTTTCTTTTCAGATGCAGTTTTGGGCTCAGGTGGTAAGCCTACGTCCGTTCTTGCTTTCTCTATTAACTTCTTTTCGGATGCAGTTTTACCTTCTGGCAATGGCAAGCCTTGCATTGCTAGTCCTTTTATGATTTTTTCTTTTTGTTCTGTAGTCTTACCTTCTAACGGAGTAAGTAAACCAGCCGCTTTAGCTTTACGTAGTTTTTCTGATGGTAATTTCATCGGCTCTGATGGTGCAGCTTTGGGTGAAGCTTTGATTTTAGCTATTAATGCTTTTTCCGATGGTGTTCGTCCTTCAGGCAACGGTAGACCAGCATCATGTTGAGCTTTTAATATTTTTTCTTTCTGAGCGGAAGTCTTTCCTTCTAATGGAGTAATAATACCAGCGGCCATGGCTTTATTGTATTTTTCTTTGGAAGCGGCAGTTTTGGCCTCAGGCGGCAAGCCAATATCGTTTCTGACTTTTTCTATAAGTTTCTTCTCCGAAGCAGTTTTACCTTCCGGAAGAGGCATCCCATGCATCGCCAGTCCTTTTAATATTTTTTCTTTTTGCTCATGTGTCTTTCCCTCCAATGGAGTAATTAATCCTTCAGCTTTAGCTTTTTTCAGTTTTTCAGTTGGTATGGAAATGCCTGACGGGAAAGGAATTTTCGGTGTGGCTTTGACTTTGGCCACTAAAGCTTTCTCCGAAGCCGTACGCCCTTCTGGCAGAGGCATTCCTATCGCTTGCTGGGCGCGTAAAATCTTTTCTCTTTCTGCAGCTGATTTTCCTTCCAGTGGCGTTATGATGCCAGCTGCTAGAGCCTTTTCATACTTTTTCTTTTCAGATGCAGTTTTGGGCTCAGGTGGTAAGCCTACGTCCGTTCTTGCTTTCTCTATTAACTTCTTTTCGGATGCAGTTTTACCTTCTGGCAATGGCAAGCCTTGCATTGCTAGTCCTTTTATGATTTTCTCTTTTTGTTCTGTAGTCTTACCTTCTAACGGAGTAAGTAAACCAGCCGCTTTAGCTTTACGTAGTTTTTCTGATGGTAATTTCATCGGCTCTGATGGTGCAGCTTTGGGTGAAGCTTTGATTTTAGCTATTAATGCTTTTTCCGATGGTGTTCGTCCTTCAGGCAACGGTAGACCAGCATCATGTTGAGCTTTTAATATTTTTTCTTTCTGAGCGGAAGTCTTTCCTTCTAATGGAGTAATAATACCAGCGGCCATGGCTTTATTGTATTTTTCTTTGGAAGCGGCAGTTTTGGCCTCAGGCGGCAAGCCAATATCGTTTCTGACTTTTTCTATAAGTTTCTTCTCCGAAGCAGTTTTACCTTCAGGAAGAGGCACCCCATGCATCGCCAGTCCTTTTAATATTTTTTCTTTTTGGTCATGTGTCTTTCCCTCCAATGGAGTAATTAATCCTGCAGCTTTAGCTTTTTTCAGTTTTTCAGTTGGTATGGAAATGCCTGACGGGAAAGGAATTTTCGGTGTGGCTTTGACTTTGGCCACTAAAGCTTTCTCCGAAGCCGTACGCCCTTCTGGCAGAGGCATTCCTATCGCTTGCTGGGCGCGTAAAATCTTTTCTTTTTCTGCAGCTGATTTTCCTTCCAGTGGCGTTATGATGCCAGCTGCTAGAGCCTTTTCATACTTTTTCTTTTCAGATGCAGTTTTGGGCTCAGGTGGTAAGCCTACGTCCGTTCTTGCTTTCTCTATTAACTTCTTTTCGGATGCAGTTTTACCTTCTGGCAATGGCAAGCCTTGCATTGCTAGTCCTTTTATGATTTTTTCTTTTTGTTCTGTAGTCTTACCTTCTAACGGAGTAATTAAACCAGCCGCTTTAGCTTTACGTAGTTTTTCTGATGGTAATTTGATCGGTTCTGATGGTGCAGCTTTGGGTGAAGCTTTGATTTTAGCTATTAATGCTTTTTCCGATGGTGTTCGTCCTTCAGGCAACGGTAGACCAGCATCATGTTGAGCTTTTAATATTTTTTCTTTCTGAGCGGAAGTCTTTCCTTCCAATGGGGTAATTATACCAGCGGCCATGGCTTTATTGTATTTTTCTTTGGCAGCGGCAGTTTTGGCCTCAGGCGGCAAGCCAATATCGTTTCTGACTTTTTCTATAAGTTTCTTCTCCGAAGCAGTTTTACCTTCCGGAAGAGGCATCCCATGCATCGCCAGTCCTTTTAATATTTTTTCTTTTTGCTCATGTGTCTTTCCCTCCAATGGAGTAATTAATCCTTCAGCTTTAGCTTTTTTCAGTTTTTCAGTTGGTATGGAAATGCCTGATGGGAAAGGAATTTTCGGTGTGGCTTTGACTTTGGCCACTAAAGCTTTCTCCGAAGCCGTACGCCCTTCTGGCAGAGGCATTCCTATCGCTTGCTGGGCGCGTAAAATCTTTTCTTTTTCTGCAGCTGATTTTCCTTCCAGTGGCGTTATGATGCCAGCTGCTAGAGCCTTTTCATACTTTTTCTTTTCAGATGCAGTTTTGGGCTCAGGTGGTAAGCCTACGTCCATTCTTGCTTTCTCTATTAACTTCTTTTCGGATGCAGTTTTACCTTCTGGCAGTGGTAAGCCTTGCATTGCCAGTCCTTTTATGATTTTCTCTTTTTGTTCTGTAGTCTTGCCTTCTAACGGAGTAATTAAACCAGCTGCTGCTGCTTTTCTCAATTTTTCTGATGGAATTTTTATTGGTTGCGCTCCTGCTGGTCCTGCTGGTGTTGATTTAATTTTGGCAATCATTGCTTTTTCTGAAGGTGTTCGGCCTTCCGGTAAAGGTAAACCTGCATCATGTTGTGCCTTCAGTATTTTTTCTTTTTGTTCCTTGGTTTTACCCTCTAATGGGGTAATTATTCCAGCTGCCATACTTTTATCGTATTTTTCCTTTTCAGCTGCAGATTTTGGCTCTGGAGGTAGACCGAGATCTGCTCTTACTTTTTTTATCAATTTCTTTTCAGATGTCGTTTTTCCTTTTGGCATCGGAAGCCCAGACATTGCTAAACCCTTAAGAATTTCTTCTTTTTCCGCTGCGGTTTTCCCATCTAATGGGGATAGAAGATCTGTAGTCTTTGTTTGACTCTTTTTCTCAGATACTTTTTTCTTAGATGGTTTGCGGACAGTTGTCCTTACTTTTTCTATTAGCGCCTTTTCTGAAGGTGTTCTTCCTTCAGGAAGCTCAATACCTAATTCTGCTTGTTTTATCAAAATTTTTTCTTTTTCAGCGTCAGTTTTTCCTTCCAGTGGCACTATGACACCAGCAGCTTCAGCTTTTTTCATAGCTGCTTTCTCTGCTGCAGTCTTAGGCACAGGTGGCAAACCGAGCTGTGTTTTTACCTTTTGAATGAGTTCTTGTTCTGATTTTGTTTGTCCTTCTGGTAAAGGAACACCACTCATTGCCAATTCTTTCAAAATCTTTTCTTTTTCTGCTGGTGGTTTTCCTTCCATTGCCGCTACGGCTTCTTTAGTTTTTCTTTCTATTTCTTTTTTTCTTACTTTGGTGCTTGCAGTTTCCATTGCTATTGCAGATTTTCTTATTTCACTAAGTCTTCTTTCTTCTCTTGGTAAATGACCACAAAGAATACATTTACAATTATCACAAGTTTTTTTCTTGTAACAATCATACAAACTTTTCATAACTTCAAACATTGCGTCAGAATTGCAATTACAACAGCAACTTTCTTGTGGCGTGTTGAATTGACACCTGTAGACTTCCCATTGTGTCCTAGTTATTGGATTTTGAAATGGATTCAAATGATTTTGCACGTTATATGCAGAAACTGCATTCACTATGTAATTAGTATTGAAAAATTCAAAGGACCGTTTACGAATTATCTGAGAACCTTTAACAGTCAGCTTTTTTTTGGAAGCTTTTCCTGTTTGATTTTCTGATACATTATACTTCTTAAAAACATCATTTGTCTTTGTTAAAGATGTACTGCTTTTTAAAAACTGCTGGGGCCTTGCATATTTGTAAACTTTACATTTGTCTCGCTTCTTTTCCTGGCTATTCTTATCCTTATGTACGACTATGCTTACGTTTTCGACACCATTACAAGGAATTCCTTCTGGACGTCGTGCTGATTCTTTGTAATATTTTTCTGGTTGGTTTCGTACTACATTTTTGTTTGTGTAAAGTGTTTTGAGTTCGGTATCGTGTTTGCGTGAAATTTTATTTATTATATTGTTTTTAGTATGTGTGTTAATTCCACAGTGGCGCATCCACCTACCGTCTGCCATTGTGTTATCTTGATATTAATATATCAGGCACTGAATACTGATTATTGTTTTACATAGTATTTTTTCCGCGTAAATATTTATTATATATGTTTGTTAATTGTCGTCGATATGAGCGAACTGAAAATTAGAATATTTCTGTTAAATTATTCCTTCTCATTGTTAGTTGTGGACCCTAATAGAAAAACACTTTCGTGGATGTTTTATTAAAATAACATATCTTTTATAAATGTCATTTATATCATCACCATGCCTGGTTCGCTGTTACCACCTCGTACCTTATCCCACGTTCAGGTTCATAATAAAAAAGGTGTCAATGAGTACGAGTCTACTGTTGTAGTGCTTGCGTCGCGGAGCTCCCAGAAAGATACAAAATTTTAACAAGCTAGTAAATTTATAACAAATCTTACCTGCTGTCATATCAACGGCGAGCTATGTTATGCGGTTAAAACAAGAGGTTTCTTAAACTTATTACGGCATCTCCTTTTTTTTCATTTTGGAATAGTATATAGTTGCTATAAATATGTGTTTGTATGTTTCTGTATGTATCTGATTGACATAGGTAGTCAATGTGTCTTCTAAAATTGTTTTATTTTTAACAGGTGCAGTTTAGTCTATGTCTTTCAAGCCAGTGCATTATTACTATTCTACGTACTCGATGATATCTCTCTAGATCCCTCAAAAGGGGCCACCTATTTCTACGTAAAATCACAGAGCATTAAAAAATCTAAGTACTTAAATTTCGATCTTTGTGGTTTTTTATTAACTTACAAGTAAGTAATATTAATATTATTAATGTAAAAATAAATAGATTCATAAGAATAACTGAGAAATTGATTAATAAAAACAACTGTTTTTACAAAAACATTGCTCTTCGTAAGGAACGTATAAGCCTTATTGATTCTTTAGATATATATCATCATCATGATCATCATCAGCCTATAAACGTCCTACTGCTGGGCACAGGCCTCCCACATGATCAATAGTGGGGATCACGTGGGGATATCGGGCCACCACGCTGGCCTAATGCGGGTCGGTGGGTTAGAGATATATATACCTAATAGTAAATTGATAGAAAGTAGGCAAATGTATGACCGGGACACTAAGCAATTACAGACTGATATTCAACGGTTACACGAGTCACTTGACATAATTAATAAAAAAATACTCAACTTCACAAAAACAGTTTGAGGAACATATTCGATCAGCCACAGAATTAGTTTATATGTGCAAGTACAATGCTGATCGGTATGACTAATGAGTCACTGTACTGTTAATTCCATTATTTATTAATGAATAAATAATGGAATTAACAGTATAATGATAAGTCTTCATCGTTAATCAATAATTTTCAGGCAAATTCCAATAAAGTTATTGGGACACTGGGACTGGGATGTAAGACAGACAAGTGTGTGTCTTACATCCCAGTCAGATGTAAGACAGACCAGTGTGTGTCTTACATCCCAGTCAGATGTAAGACAGACAAGTGTGTGTCTTACATCCCAGTCAGATGTAAGACAGACACGTGTGTGTCTTACATCCCAGTCAGATGTAAGACAGACAAGTGTGTGTCTTACATCCCAGTCAGATGTAAGACAGACAAGTGTGTGTCTTACACCCCAGTCAGATGTAAGACAGACACGTGTGTGTCTTACATCCCAGTCAGATGTAAGACAGACAAGTGTGTGTCTTACATCCCAGTCAGATGTAAGACAGACAAGTGTGTGTCTTACATCCCAGTCAGATGTAAGACAGACAAGTGTGTGTCTTACATCCCAGTCAGATGTAAGACAGACAAGTGTGTGTCTTACATCCCAGTCAGATGTAAGACAGACAAGTGTCTGTCTTACATCCCAGTCAGATGTAAGACAGACACGTGTGTGTCTTACATCCCAGTCAGATGTAAGACAGACAAGTGTGTGTCTTACATCCCAGTCAGATGTAAGACAGACAAGTGTGTGTCTTACATCCCAGTCCCAGTGTCCCAGACCAAATACAAAAAATCAATGTCAATAAATTAGTAAGTAAACAGTTATGTTCTCTGATAAACTGGGTCAGGGATTAGGGTTGCTTATAAATGGAAGTAAAAATCAACTAGTTACAAAATTTGTACCCCAGATAAATCAATGAATACTATAGTACGTATCTTAACTCAGCACTCGCTAAATAGTGCATCCAATGTTATTTTGTTATGTGGTGACAGTTCACAAGCTAAAAAACGTGACGTAATAGAGAATATTAATATTTTGATAACCTTTTGACCGCCACAGCATAAATGCGCCTCACGCCAACATAAGTACAAACTTGCAACAGTAATTGAGATTTAAAAAATCCTGATATTACAAAAACACAAATGTTGAAAAAATTTCCACGAGCAGGATTTGAACCTGCACCCTTCTGACATTCCGGGTCAGGTGCTCTTCCAATTGAGCTATCGTGGTTCTAACCAGCCCGCCGAAATTATTCAACACTTTTACTTTGTAAGCCAATGGCGCCCATTCAATGTCAACAACTACCGTCATTAACAATTTAATTAATATGTAATTTGTTCGCAACAAAATTTGCTTTAAAAATCATTTTGAACATTTTATAAATCCTGATATCTTTATTTTGAGTTTTTGTAAACTATAGGTATTCTCGATTATTGCCGTCGTTGGCGTATACACAAGGCTTGTAGGTAACCCTACAACTCTTGAAACACAATTGCAATAATCAATTTCCAATCACAAAACTAAAAAATTCAAATGGCACTCTTAAAAGCGATAATAATAACATTGGTATTAAATTGCGTGGAAATTGAATGAACAAATTATTATCGAGATGGGGCGTTCCGAAATTGCGAAACTTTGCCAATATCGATACATATTAATCGCATTGGAATTGTATTGAGATTGAGTTTGCGTCAAGAGTGGCCTACCTGCTATTACTTTTCGATTATAACTGACTGTGGCGGACAAAAGATTAATTAACCATATCAATATAGTTAATTAACCATATCAAGAATCTTTTATGTTTTAAATAAATAGATTGACTTGGCAATCGCACTAAACAATCTAATTTAATATAATATATTTATTACTTGTGAGATACATTGTGTTTTCATGCGATGGCCTAGACAATTTATATATTTAAAACATAAAAGATTTTTAATACTAATGTGGTCACTATAAGTTGTTGTTAGGTTAGCTAATTACGTAATTACTTAAAACAGAAGGTCCCTTAAGTAGGAACTGAATAAATTAACCGACTCGGTATTACATGGATCTCACAACTTTTTACGGTAGAAGAACTGAGTGGCGAGACTTGGTTTTTTTTACAAGTATGTTTTTGATGGCATAACAATTTTCAAAGAGCAAGCGCGTACGTGCGAAGCACAGCCATACACGGCGGTTCCATATACCTACTAGTAAGAAGTAGGTTATATTAAATACAAAAATCGAAACGATAATACCTTTCAGTAGAGCTGTTGGCCTAAAGTTTTTACTAGTCTTGTTAGGATCTGTTGTAAGTATTTCTAATTGTGTATTTTCTAATGATAAGGTAAATAATGTTCAGTTTGTAAAATGAATGGATTTCATAAAAAAGTGATATGACAATGTATTTATTAAGAAATGAAGAATATAATCTAAATTGGTATTTATTTTAACAGTTGTGTTTCATTTACCAATTTTCCGCATGTTTATATTATTATATATTTATTACTTAGTTTTCTACATAAAGTAGTATTAATATAAAGTTTACCTTACAAATACTAAGCTAATAACAATCCTATGAAATTCCATTTTTGAACTGGTGATTAATTCTCACGCTATGTCATCAAAAATGACGAGTGGACCTTCCCTATCATAATCATATTAAAAATGGCTGGTAACAAATTTTTGACGGCCTTTTCAGCGACACCGGAAGCCTTGTGATCGAAACATCTTCAGTGGTTTAGATAGAGTTTATCACGCAAGCGTGTCCCCGTTCGCTACTGGAATCACCAAGGGGTTCAGATCGGGTCGGGAACGAACCGCAGCCTCACTTAGCATTGATACTGGGATAGCAATCAAACTAGGGACTCTGAGTCTAAAACTGGTATGCTCTTACCACTAGACTATAGAAACGGTTCATAATAAAATATACAGGATTGTTTGGCGTGCTTGTCATTTAAAATAGCACGACATAACCAATATTCTAACTTTTAACCCATTAAGGACGGAGTTTTTTTTCATAATTATGGATTTATTTTTAAGTTCAGTACAGTACACACAACAACTATTGGTGAGGTGGCAGCACTGCTCTGTGCGGACGTTATCTACAATTCTGTTGTTATTTTATTGTTAAAAAGTATTTTAAAGTACTATATGTGCCCTAAATGGGTACAAAATGTAATGGTTGCGATACAGCGATCTACGATATATCGTTTATGAAGTGTGCCAAAGAAAAGTGTAAGAAAATGTATCATTTAAAATGTCTTGCCTTAACGGTTGGGGTTTAGGGTTGGGGAGTTTGAAATTCTCACGCAGGAATATAAGAATACCTGGGTATGTCCAGAATACATGGTCACTGTTCCTAAGAGGGATAATGCCAATACTCCGGTGCGTGGAAGTATTGTTTTGAACCAAACGTTTACACCGAGCACTTATGTAAACTCTGAACGCGGCGGCCGTCTTAACAAGCCTGAGAAACATTTCACTGATATCGAGATATTAATACTTATTTATACTGTGCTATGGCTATGGAACAAAGGCCCCTTGCCGACCAGCTTAGAATATTAGATACTATGATACCCACATGATACCTTATGATCTTAGAGCATTTTAATGCTCTAAGCTTATGATATCCGTAAGAATCTACATTATCATACATGATCATACTTCATCATACACAAACACAATGAAAATCTTCGATCAATCTTTGTACATGCAAACACATCTTCACGGAAGTCATAGAGGAATATTGCTCTTGTCAAATGCGTGACATATTTATGTTCATAGATAATTTTTTCAATCACACCAATCGCCAAATCGTTTTTTTAACGCAAACTCAAAATTAGCGGCGCCTCTAAGCATGGATTGCTATGCATAACCAATGACCAATGACACAACAAAAATGCCCTGCAAATGTTCGGGGTTTCGGCAGGAAAAATGCAAGTGCAAGCTGTTGGCAGCGGGCTTTCCACTGGCCGGCGCGGACGGCCAGCTCATGATAATGACGCAAAAAGACAGCGCGTTCTTCAAGCATTCCATTGTTAGGCCACCAAAACGCAACTTTGTGGTTCGAGTTGCGGAACATGTTTACGAGAAGTGCGCCGGATACAATTTGAGGTATGTACTCAGTTTTATTTATGTTTTGACTGGCTCTGTGCTCTAACGGTGCTTAAACCCAGAGGTCGATTGAATCCCAGCGGGGGCTACATGTTTCTGTACTCGGTTTGGTGTGGTAGGGCTGGTCCACTTGGTTAGCTACCACCATCTTATCTAAAATTTAGATAAGATGTTGTCATTTATTTCATATTTAATATGTCGCTATTACATCAACGTTAGTAGCGTCGTTGTTCCGGCAGCAAGAGATAAGATAGCCAGTGTCTCAGTAGTTGAGGATTTTGGGAGAAGTGCGCTTCCATCTCAGGCTTTATCATCACTTAGCGTCAGGTGAGATCTAGGTCAAGTGCTTATTTGTAGAATGTAAAAAAATATAATAAAAATTAATCAATAAACAACAACCCTGCAAGCTGGTGATAGACTCCAAGAGATGTAAGCGTACTTATCAAGTACATCGTACTTATCAACCAGATGATACGCAACGCTAAACGCCGACACATTCTTGAAAACATTTCATCCTCCACCCCTGCTGATATTTGGAAGTTCCTTGGGACACTAGGTATTGGCAAGACGCGTAGTGCTATTCTGCTTAACACAATTGCATTGGACGATATAAACCGTCATTTCGCCACAACTGCTAGAATGGATCGTTCAACCATTCTTCAAACGGTAGGCTATATTGCAGGTCTATCTCGTCTTAATATTAACCCTTTTTATTTTTCTCCTGTAACTGCGGATGAGATCAAAAAGATTATCCTCTCCATCAAATCCGGAGCCGTGGGACATGATGGCGTCAGTCGTCGTATAATTGTCTCGATCTTAAACCACGTCATTCCTCCAATTACCCACATCATAAATTTTCCTCTAGGCTCTGGCCAATTCCCCTCCCGATGGCGTAGGGTCTATGTACGTCCCTTACCGAAGAATCCTTCCATTCCATCCCATTTTAGACCCATATCCTTTTTTCCTTTCTTGTCCAAAGTTATTGAGGCCTATGTCCATTAACAATTTTCACAGTTCATTCACCAAAATAGCCTCCTTAGTTCATTTACAATCTGGTTTTAGACCTGGGCACAGCACCACTTCCGCTCTCCTTAAAGTGACTGGCGACATTAGGCAAGGTATGGAAGATACGAAAGTCACCGTTTTAGTTCTCATCGACTTTTCAAATGCCTTTAATGCCGTCAGTCATGACATTCTCCTTGCTATCCTTTCCCATCTCATGGTTTCAGCCGATGTGCAGGTATGGTTTTCTTCTTATCTTCGAGAGCGTCAGCAGTCCGTTCGCGTTGATTGTAATACAAACAGAGTGCTTAGACTAAATCATTTTAGAAGGAAAAGTTACACAAACACAATAAAATATCAAACTTATTCTAAACTGTTAAAAACATGTATTATCCAAAAAACAATCAAATAATAAATATGTTTAAAAATTAAAAATACTTGTAAAGCTACTTGGAGAATAATACAAGCTGAGACAGATACTATGTTACAATGCAAAGATTATATTGAATGAATTGAATACAACAACCAAATTATTAACTGCCCTACAGAAATTGCCACCACATTTAATGATTATTTCATTGATTTAACGAATGGGTCCAACCCCAATTTGAAAAATGAATCATTTAAGAAAATCTTAAGCAATTCTATTTATCTAATGCCAATTGATGACCACTATGTTAAAAAAAATGTTATGTCGCTGAATAACACAAATTAAGAAGGATATGATAACATATGTACTAAGGTCCTTAAGGCTTGCCATGAACAAATAGCCTCAGTATTGGCATTTCTTATAAATCTGTCTATATCCTATATAAATATACTTTTACAAATATAGTACAAAAATAAACGTATAGGTTACTGAGATGATTCTGCCAAGGTTTTATGAAAAAAGAGCATACGGAATTTCTTTTTAAAAGCGTCTCGACTCGTAGCCATCCTGATTTCAAGAGGTAGCGCATTTCATAGGAGAATGGACTGAATATGGAAAGAGGAGTGTACAAAGCCAGATGTATGGGAAGGACAAACCGACCTCATCCGACACATGCCAGTTTGTAATGTTCCTTACCGCTTTATTGTTAGCAATGGTTACATCGATCACCTGTGCCCTGCGGGTGTTAAAGAAAATAGGCTTGCTATTTTTATTAAGTAATTAATTAATTAATTATTTACCAGATATTCCAGAAGTTTCTCCCCCCTTTCATTGGTAAGGTTAATTAATAATTTAATGTAATAATATATAACTGTGAATATAGACCATGGTCTGAATGAAAAGTATTTTTTAAAATTTTTTTTTATTGGTATCCGAGTTGCCCCAGACGACATGATGCACATTCGCGTCGCAGCCGATGATGACATCTAAGTTTTCTCGGCTGCCGTAGTTTACCAGTTCCCGTATCTGTGGTGATACTGGGTCTGTCGTCCATTGTCGGTCGTAAGGGAGATAAGCTGACGATATACGACATACTTACTTAAAGTAAACCTTTACTTAATCTCATTGTTTCTCTCATAGGCTTGGGACAATTTCACAACATTGTCGCTAATTTATAAACACTTGACTCTAACAAAACTTTGCACTTTAAAGCTTAATAGTTCACAAACGGATGCCGCAATCAAAAAACTGTTTTCACAAAACCCGCAATATTTTTGAAATTGCTATCCAACAATGAGATATTCAAGAAAAAAATTACATCCCCACTTCACGTGTAAGGAAGGTAACCTAAAAAAAATATTTAAAAAAAATTTACTTCACCTCTTTGTCGGCGTGATTAATATGTATATCCATGCCAAAATACAGCTTTCTAGTACTAAGAGTCTATGGGCTACGCTGAGGACGGCCAGACAGACAGACAGACATGGCGAAACTATAAGGGTTCTTTGTTGACTACGGAATCCTAAAAAAGCGTAATATATTCATTCTGAGTGACAGCCAAGCTGTCAAGTTCAAGTCACTTATATCGCCCCGGATTGACTCTGCCCTTGTTCTAGAAACCACCAAAGCTCTAAACAAGCTAGGTGGACATAACAAGGTGAGAGAGACTGATCTGGGTCTCAGGCCATATGGGAATCCATGAGACGAGATGGCGGATGCACTTGCCAGGGAGGGCTCAGAGTCCCAGCTCTTGGCCCTGAGTCGTTCATGGCACTTGCACCAAGTACCATTAACAAGGCCTTAAAAGATTACATCGCAAACAGGCACAGCATCGAATGGAAAGAGCAGCCGGGTATGAAACACTCGAAATCCTTTCTAGGCGAAAACGCCTTAGGACGGAGTAAGTTCATATGCAGAGGCAGTAGAAGGCAGGCTCGACTAACCATTGGTGCCTTGACAGGGCACTATGCTACAAAACAAATGTTTCTCAGAATGCATCTGTCAACAAATAGCTTGTGTAGGACATGTGGAGAGGAAACGGAGTCAATGCAGCACCTACTGTGTGACTGCGACTCTCTGGCTAGGAAAAGAATGAGACTCCTCGGGTCGGCCTATCCGAAACCGGAAGACTTCAGGCTCTTCGCTCTCAAAGACGCTGCCAAACTTATGGCATCTATCTTTACAGAGGAAGAAGCGTGAAAGGATGGGGTTGCACAAAAGATCCCGATGGGTCGAAGTGTTACTGCGAGAGGGAAACCTCAGCAGGCTAGATAAGATAAGATTGGTAAGTATGTATTTTTATTACTTTGAATTATATTTGCAACACCCTGACAGACACAGCAATACTCTCACCGGTTTGTCAAAGGGTTGTCAAAGGTGTGAGTCTCTCGCTCGTGGAATTTTTATCTACTCTTTTCCAAATTTTAATTTGTTTTCAACTTATTTAAAAAAAACAAACGTTTCGATAAAATTACACGTTATAATTACCTAATTGTTCAAAATAATAACAGATAAGCATTCAAATTGAAAACAATTGTCCCAATAACATTTAAACAATAAAATTACAGCAACAATAAAAAATATCCTAAGGACTAGGACCTAAGTGGACGAATACTTGCAGAAGAGGAGCTCGATGGCGCTGTTCAACGCGCCTGGTCTGCGATAGCTGAGGTTAAGCAACTTTCGCAAAAGCCGGTTCACGGATGGGGGACCAAAAATTAATCAACTCGAGCTCTTCCGTGCTTCAGAAGGCACGTAAAGCCGTTGGTCCCGGCTGCATTAGCAGTCGTTAACAACCACCAATCCGCACTGGGCCCGCGTGGTGGTTTATGGCTCGTTCTCCCTATCCATCCATAGGGTAAACTCGTGCTCCAGCAGTGGGGACATAAAAAAAAAGCTGGTAATGAACATCTGCAACATAGGGACAAGGTTTAGTTTAAACTTACTTTCAAAAAATGTTGCGCAACTTGCAGGCCACCATTCTACACCCTTCCATGGCAATCCATGTATTGTGTCGCAGCTTGTGTTTTCCACGCGCCATGCATACTTCATATTGGCCACTTGGTAAAATGCTCACAACACGATATAGGCCTCCCATTCCTGAGTTGAGCTTTCCTATAGATTGCGACTATTTAATTACTATACGTGGTCATCTTTCTTGACAACTCTAGGACTGCTCCGATGACGGTTCACATAAGAATATTAGTTTTGCGCAAGCAAGCCCTTAGCTCGTTCATTGCTGATCTCTCGCCATTCCTCACGATTCGGGTTTGCATTTTCAATGGTGACGCCTTGTATTAGTGTAGGGAAACCAATGGTAGGTAGAATGCCACATTGAGGAAGTCCAAAGGGAAGATCTTCCTCCGAGCTGGGTGGTGTAACTCGGGGACCGAGGTCCGACGGATGTTAGTTGGAGGTGCTATATGTAGCGAAGGAGATGGTGAAACTTCGCTACCGCGATGCAGGCTTCCCATACTATTGCATCGTCATAGTATGGCGACGTCGTTGGTATGCGTTTGTGGCGCCATCTGTTGACACGGTTGAGAAGGGGTTTGCTTCGTGTCGAGTAATGTGCGGCGTATGCGGTAGGTGGCACCGCCACATTAGTAAGCAAATACTAGAATAGATTTATTTGCTGAAATATGGTAAATTTTTGGTCCTTGTTATAATAATATATCGCACTTGCATGTTTTACCAAACAATCGATATCCAAATATTCAATCGTCATGCCTCAAACTTATGATTATAACATTATTTTATAATAGTAGTAATATTTATATAGCAATAAATAAGAATTTTTAAAATACATCTCAACTATAATAGTAGTTTATGCAACTGTCGTATAATGAAGGGTATTAAAACACGAGTGTGAGTTTATGAAACGAGCGCAGCGAGTTTCATAATAGTAACGAGTGTTTTAATACCCGTGTTATATGCAGTTGCATACACTACTTTATCTTCACTAATGCAATTAGTCAAACAACAAGAGTAAAAGCTGACAATAGTTTATTTATAATAATTGTTCAAATTTTGGATGGTACAATTTTGAAAGTTAATGTTAATTACCAACCAAACCAATCCATCCACCATCCAATAACCAATGAGAGCGCAGCTGCGCGCGCAGGGCCAATCAGGAGCGAGCGCGCGCTGTTCTTTTTTCATTCAATTGGCACAAGATCTTACCAAAGAGTTTTGTGTATGTAAGTTTAGTAGTTTCGACGAAGTTTTCACGTATAACCCAACTGTTTTCAAAAGCCAGCCTAATATCAAAATTTTATACAACTTGTATGAGGATTTTGACATAAGGCTCGCCAGGTTAATTGGTCGCGTTTTATTGATGTTATAATGAGATTTTACGATATCGATGTGGATATTATACCATCATGTGAAATTGCTTAAATTGAGTGTTTTGTTGTCTGCGCTATAACAGTAGTAATTATAAGTCAAGTATTGGAAACATAAGTAGAATGTTACAACATTAGTGTAGATAAAATAACTTAATATAATTTAAGTTAATAATTATTTTAAAATTACCATTATTAATGAACCAGATAGATATATTACTTAATTAAACTTCAATTTAATTTCAATCAGCATACATGTAAATAAAACTACTTAATACTTTTCATTCACACAAGAAACACAGAAACACGCTCGCAAGCGGTCGCAAAGGTATGGACACACAAGAACTTTATGAACCATCAGTGTCGTAAAAGCAATTTTCAATCAAAATTTTAAAATTAGATAAATTAGGTACCGAAATTGATACATTTTGCGATATATGCTGTTGATTGACGTCGGTCAATCAATAAATTAAGAGCAGACAATACGTTATTAGTTTTTTGTTTTGTTATGTTGAGTACACTATATTGAGGTGAGTCCACATTAAGTTACATAACTTGTTACAAAACTATAAGAATAAGGTTGTTTTATTGACACTTATCGTCCACGCTAGTAAAACGTGCTACATAACTAACTATACTAGTGATCGCCCAGTGGTTGAAACTCGACCGTAATTTTATTAAGGCTGTACAGATTGTACAGCCTTAATAAAATTAAGGATTGTATCCTAAGCAATGAAAAATTAAAAAGGCAATGTGAGTTTGGATAGGCATTGACATATCGGCCGCATTAAAGACAAACAATACGTGTGTGTCAAATACATGGTAGTGTGTGTAATGTTGTTTTTGTTGATTTAATGTATTTTTATGCATAATTTAAAAAAAAAAGTTAACACTCGGATAACCTATAAGTGTAAAGAGATATAAACTATAAGTGTGCGAAATTTCATACTCCTCCGCCCGCACAATTATCGTAAAAACGTGTACAAAGTTTTCGCTTCACGTTTTAATTATAGATAACATGTTTTTTCATATAGTCTGGACGCACCTTTACATGACATGATTTACTTTACAGTTTCATTCGCTATTCGATCATCATCAAGGTAAGTTTTATTAGTGTTCCTTGACCCGAATCAGGTCCAAAACAGTGCGCACATAACGCTCAGACTGACCGTTAGCTTGATGCATGTCCGGCGTTATGTTATGGATGTCGCAACCTATCTCTGGCATAAATTCTAGACTTCGAACATGCGCCTCCGGTAACTTAAATACAATTTTGATACAAAAAACAATGTTTTTTTCGTTATTTTATTCTTATATTTATTAATAAAAACACGTTTAATCTCACATGGTATATATACATGTCAGGTTCAAAGAACTCGCAACGCGTCGTGGTCACTGTAAAGTAGTCATAATCCATGTTATGTTGAACAGAGTGACCATAACGCGTTTTAAGTTTATCTTAATAATTTAACTTACACTACACATATGTATTTTATTTTTATTTCTATTACTGGCTAACTTAACACCCCCCACTGCTGGGGCACGAGCCTTCACTATGGATGGATAGGGAGAATGGGCCATAAACCACCACGCGGGCCCAGTGCGGATTGGTGGTTGTTAACGACTACTAATGCAGACGGGACCAACGGCTTTACGTGCCTTCCGAAGGACGGAGGACCTCGAAATGATAAAGTATTGGTCACCCACCCGATGACCCGCCTTTGCGAAAGTTGCTTAAGGCGAAGGGTAAGTCACACTAGCGCCGCTAATGGATTTAATTTGATAACTGCTAAACTGGATTTTTTTTCAAACATTGTGGACCTTCCGACACTAGGCAAACATCTATTATTTAATAATTGTGCACTGCTCTTAGGTTTGTTTTTGTATTCATTCGCTAACACCAACAGTGGCCATTGTTTGTAAATAAATGCGATAGCCCGTTTTGTGAATAAACCACGCAACAAAAAGTAGTGCACAATTATTAAATAAATACTATGGATGCTTTCCTGTTGTCGGACGGTACGCAATGTTTAAAAAAAGATCCGGTCCGTTAGTAATTATCAAATTATCAATTGGTGGCGCTAGTGTGCCTTACCCTTCGCCTTAACCTCAGCACTTGCAGACCGGGCGCGTTAACTACTGCGCCATCGAGCACTTAAACCTGTGCATATAATCGGATAACCCGCCGTGCCATATTGAAATAAAGTGATTTTGTAAAATTAATAAACAAACATCACGACAATAAAAAAAATACAAAAAATTTACATCATCATTAACTATATTAAAATAACATTACTTCAGCGAGACTGTCCGTTAGGATTACCGACGTGAGCCCTTTTGTCCGCCGCAGGGGCTCACGCCCGCCAGAGTGCCTAGTGCGAACTTCATCAGACAATCGATCACGTTAACGATAACGAGAATTTATATGGCAAAATTTTAACATGAATAGAAAACAAAACTCGCTCTAGGCCCCCTGTACATCGTACGTGATAACCGGTTCTATTGCAGCTATGTAGATTGAGCGGCTCACTTTGGGGCTGTAAGCTCCAGCTAGCTTTGGTCGCTCTGGCAAGTTGCCTGGTGGCCTTCAGGCGTTACGAACTTTGTCTTACAAAACCCTCACCAATAGGGATCTGATGAAACCCTGAGGTCATATCAAGGCTGTTGAAATATTAGGAACCCGCAAGCCTATCTATATGGTCCTCTTTCATGAGGAGCGGATACCTATTTTTAACTGTGATACGATTGAGATCTTGCTTGAGCCATCTTTAATTTTTACTAAAATGATAGAGCTAGCGTAGCAAACTCTCGCTTATTATTTTTTTGTATATCAAATCCGTTACTATTTCCCGCACTTTAAGATTTTCTTGATACGATAACCGACAAGGGCGATATGCTACTGGAACATCACTATGTAAAATTATTTGCATTTTTACCGTCCTGGCGGTAATAGTAAAAAAAAGAATGAAAAAATAAAATAGCAGCCGTGCCAGGGAAAGAAATAGTCTACAACGAACGTAAGCGTTTGAACCCGAAGAATGTGGCAAGCATTGAACTGGTAACCTGATGACGGTATACCTGATGTAAATTTACTAACTTAGATTTTTTATAGTATTTTTTATACGTTGTTGGTTGCCCTTTATATTTTGTGTGTTTATTTGTAATGGAAAGTGTCCTATATTGTTTTCTAAAGTTTACGCGAACACTACACATTGAAATGAAACAAATTTCACGGATCAACTCGCGTTTATTTTACACAACTTTTTAATGTTTATCCTGCCTTTTCGAACCCTTTGCAGGGTCCGTGGTCACAGGGAGACTTAGGTGTTGGTCGTCTCATAATTAGTTAGTAGCTTGTATACACTCATTTTTAATTAGGTGCGTTCCGTTTTACGCAGAAAGAGCTAACAGTATCTTTTGGTCAGGCAGTATGGTGTTGGGGCTGGGATTTAATATTTTGTATGATGGGATCCCAGGCTGGTGGTAGATTCCAACCATCTTCTCTATTATAATCGCCTAAAACGTATTTTTGGCCATAGCTCCGAGGATTTTGGGAGAAACGATATGTAAATAATACCAAGAGTTGAGGAATTTATCGAGACACGTGTGAGCTATTGAATTTTGAAAACCGGCTGGAAACTTTTTTAGAATTTTGAAAAATGTAAAAAAAACGGTTTTTTTGGGGGGTGTTTGTATACTAAATTGAAAATATTTCAAAAAGAAAACCGACTTAAGGAAAATTGAAAAAAAGGGTCCTAGGGTATTAGCTTAGCTTAAAAAATTTTGAAAATCGGTAATTTGGTATTGTAGAAAAACGGGTGTAGCTTCTTTGATTATTGACCGATCGTCATGGTAATGGTGTTAAAAGAAGCGGATGCAGGCGAGAAGTGCATTCATGTTGGAATTGTGTTACCTATTTAAAATAAAATGTTTTGTTTTTCGTAAATTGTTGTATTCATTTTCAATGCTCCGATTCTTGAGGGGACTGCGAAATCTGTGAAATTTTTTAAAATTTCAATAGCCTCGCGTACGTAGCCTTTGTGGTTTATCAAATCTGATGGAATGGTTGGGCCCCTCTAGGGCATGTTCGCATATTGCAGACTTATTTTCGCGCCTATGCTTGACGTCGGCTATATGTTCTTTAACGCGGGTCCATACCCTTCTCTTTGTTTGCCCGATGTAAGAGAGCCCACAGTCGCAGTCCAGTTTGTTCACGCTTGCATACCACCAGCCTGGGATCCCTTCATACAAAATATTAAATCCCAGCCCCAACACCATACTTCCAGACGAAAAGATACTGTAAGCTCTTTCTGCGTAAAACGAAACGCACCTAATTAAATTTAAATGAGGGTATACAAGCTACTAACTAATTATAAGACAACCAACACCTCACTCTCCCTGTGACCACGAATCCTTCAAAGGGTTCGAAACGTCAGGATAAACATTAAAATGTAATAAGTAAATTAAACGCGAGTATTAGATCTGTAAAAGTTGTTTCATTTCAATGGAAAAGGTCCTGCTATGATAGGGCATTTTCCAATATATTAACGCTGTAAGGGAATAAATCGCCCTTGCTGAGTTTCCTGCCGATTCTTCTCAGTATAAGGTCTCCCGCCCAGAGTAGACTTACGAACCGATGGCATAATGACATTCATAAGAGCTACTTGTATCCTAAACTGAATAAATGCTTTTGAATTTTTGAATTGCTTAATTTTCCGTACGAGATTTCGCAAAACGTTAATTTACCTTATGTCCGATCCTTTTACAAAAATCGCATGTTTCTGTTTTTTAGGGACAATTAAAACTTAAATGCCCGACTTTATCACATGAATAGCATTTCCTGACAGGGTGATCAGAATTCCGCTTTTTTGGAACACCACTGGTATAGATAGGGTACGCGGTTTTGATAACCGCGATTGATTACGATAATAGGTTACGACTAGGTTTGATGTAATTAGTCAAAAATGCTACTAAATTTTCCATAGTCAATTTGGCATTAGCAGCGGCAGCTTTAACTTGTACATCGTTTATACCTCGAATTACAATCTGCACCATAAGATCTTTACTTAAGCCTTGCACTGTACGAAGGCGCAACAACGACCGGCTAGCATACTCGGCATAAGTTGTGTACTTGTCAGACGTGGTGTTCATGACGTCGAAAAGAATATTCACATAATCGGGTTTTACAGGGCAAAGAGATATGAATTCATTAACAAAGTTTGACCAGGAGCGATCGTTAGTGGTCCACTCGTTCAACCAGGCTCTAGCGTCTCCTTTGAGACAGTGGGCCACTCGCGAAAAACATTCTAAATCACTCCAATGGTTGGCTAACCTGGCACGTTCTACTTCGTTACACCACTCCTTAAAATTGTGTACCGACGGGTCAAAATTCGACACGTAATAGTTAAGCGGTTTAGTTTGGTTTATTATTAAAAGTGCGTCAGCAATTGCCCGTGCTGCCATTGGAATAGCGACGTCGTGTTGAGGCGTGCAACAAATATTCGGTGACAACGGCGTTTGCAACACAGAGGTGGTTTTATCTTCGATTGCATTTAATCGCGCGATTATCGCGCCTAAGGTTTGCTTAATAGAGTTATCACGGCTGTAGGATCTATTCGGGGACCTGGGACGGTAAGACCGAGTGCGAGACAACGAATGAGACCGCGAGTGAGACCGCGAGTGAGACCGGTGAGAACGGGAACGGTGTCGGCGCGATTTGCTGCGAGTATACCGTGACCTACGGCGCGGCGACTCTGTTTTATTACGTGAAATAGATGGCTGTGGCATTATAAATTAAAAGGGCTATATATTTTCATGAACCGGAACTGAATTTTTTGAATGAACTCAAAGTGAAAGCTGTACCTTATCAACATAAATTCAATGTAAACGTTGATTTAAAAAAAAGATTAACATAAAAAAGTGAGTAAGCATAACCAATTCCACTTCTGATTTTAGGAACGGAAGTCGAGGACGACGACTATTAAAAAAAAAACTTTTTAAAGACACTATTACACTTTATAATTACTTGTTCAAAATAATCGCAAATCAGCCTTCAACTTGAAAACAATTAGCCCTAATAATTCTATTTAAACAATAAAATCACAGCAAAGGAGCAATTCGAAAGACTTACTGCAAATTGCGCCGAACACTCGACAACCTCCCTACTCAGAGCCAGACGACAAATGGGCGCGCCCGATGATTGCGGCTACATTTATAGGGGTTCTTGTGTGACGTCACAAATATAAAAATATCCTAGTAATATATATCCATTATTGATGTAGCTTGCCCGGAAACGCACCTGACCCGGCTTGTCAGAGGTTGTGGTTTCGAGACCCGCTCGCGGAAAGTTTTTCATCACTTTTCCAAATTGTTATTCTAAATCCGTATCGATAGACTCTGGATTGTTTACCTTTAGGTATTTAAAGCACAAACAAAAAAAATAAGCATCCCTCTCTACCTACCTACCCTGGATAAAGTAGTAAGTTATAAGATCACATTTGCATAAGCTTCTTCAGCTTCTAGAAATTTTCCGTCAGCTTCTAAAAGTTTTCCGGGTATTGTTTAGACACCATGACCACACAATAAGTAAGTATACAGTATTACATTTTTTTACAAACGGCCGAAACGAGACGCGCTTTGAAATGACGGATTGCATCGGTTACCATCAGTCGAGCGTGGGCAACGGTAACTTGCGGACGCAGGCAGCGTGGCATGCTCCCGTGTAGTCTTGTGCTTCATCGGACACTTTTCCGTTTAGTACTATACTAGTACAGTCCGAGTAAAGTACTAGTACACCTTATTAGTACTAATAGTACCTCACAGTACACGGAAATAAAGTCGTCTGTAATGTAATATAGATAGAGGCTGCTGTTTTAATCTATTTTGGCATTGTTATCTTATAAGTCAACTAAATAGCTTTAAAACTGTTTTTTGGCAAAAGTAGCCATTTTTATTTCGAATTCATTTTAAAATTATTGACGGTGTTTGAACAATTTCAGTAATCCTAGCGCTGAGCAAGATTTTCTATCAATAAAACGCACGGTCGGCGTAAGCGATTGATTTGCTATCTCGCATAATGTGTGTATTCGATAGCGATTGGCAGGCAACAACTATCTCGCTTTCTCTTACATACAGTACGTTTGTTCCTTGTTCGTTCTCGCTCGGACATTCGGAGTAATTCGGACGAGCAACATAAGCACTTGAGTTGAGTGTAGCGGGAGACGGTGTACAAATAGTCCGACTGTCCGATTAAGAGCTTGCGTTCGGTAACGTTTCTTTTCGTACAGTGCCAAGTATCGTTACCTATTAGTACTTAGTACGCGTACTACTCAACACTACTCCCGTGCAATGACGTAAATAATGTCACGACAGTATTATTCAGTGTATTGATGTTTGAATTTATCAATATTAAAACCAGAGATAACCTCTAACCGTCCATAACGAAGTTCTATTCTGGAAGAGAATTATGGAAAAATTCGCCAGATAATCAGTGCGCCTACCGCTTGACTTCCCGTGGCATGCGTTATACTGACTTGTACTCAAGACCGGCAGCCGGTCTACGTGTTTACGTACCGAACGGACGTCGTAGCTAGTTAAATAACTACCTACCTAATATCAACGACCTGGCCGATTTGAAATACTGCATACTTATTTATACTGTGCTATGGCTATGGAACAAAAGTACCTTGCGGACCAGAAACCCGGTAAAATAACAAAAGAACATTCTAAAAATATAATGTTGGCGCACAACATTCGACAAATGGAATATAAAAGAAAAAAAAAACATGTTTCCTCATTGCGAAAGTTCTTTTTAAATAGCTATTTGTTTTCACAATTTTGTGAAGACATGTGCCCCACGTGGCTGGCCTAACTTGCGTATTGTTGAAATCTTATGCGGGGCTTCGCGTCGCCTTTGGTTGCTCAGCTTTCCTATTGTACCTACCTACGTACACCAGTAATTTGCAACGTGACTGAGTGCGGACTGTCGTCATAACTGGACTTTTAAACTTAGAGTCGCTCTTTGTACAAGTTACGTTCCGTATGGGGCTTCGCTCAGAGTAAAGTTTGGGTGCCGTCCGGGGTAATCTGTGCGGACAAGACGTAGGTAACGCGTTTCTTGCTTATACTTTTAGGGCTTGCCACTCTACTCAACTGTTGCGACAGCAACAAACGTTATTTTGACTGCTTCTTTGGATAAATGAAAATGAAAATGAAAATGAAAATATTTTTTATTCAATTTACATTAATCTTTCAATTTTACAACTGTTAAGTATACAAGATACCAGTACCAGGAGGCCCCGCTCTTCCTTAGCTCACTAACATAATGTATAATTGAGTTTATTACTAAAAAAAAAAATAAAATTCATAAAATCATCTTTTAGTAAATATGCATATATATAAAATTATTAATTGTGTGTGTGAAGGTGTGTGTGAAGGTGTGTGTGTGTGTGTGTGTGGGGGGGGGGGGGAGTGAGGGTATGTGGGGGTGTGTGTGTGTGTGTGTGTGTGTGTTTTTTTTGCATGTGGTCGTTGAAAACCAGTATGTTTGAACAAATAATTTATAAAATTATTTGTATTTGTTTTATTATTTATTATTGTTATTGTTATTAGATATTAATTAAATAACTTTAATCAAAACATGTGTTGCAAACATTTTTCGGTTTCATCGTAAGATTTTGTTAGAAGCCAATCCGATACTACTTCTTTACATTTGCGTAAGTTTAGTCTGTGAATTTTTAGGTTTTTGTTCATTTTATTGTAAATGTATGCTGATTGCCTGGTGTATTGACGTTTGGCGAAAACGGTTTCAGATCTTTGTGTATTAGCTACCTTATCTTTTCTCCTCTTACTCACCACATTCGCATTGTACGGCAGGGATTTATGTAATCTTAAAGTTGCAGATAGGATGCACAACCTTCTGACCGAGAGGAGATAATAAGTTAAGAGATAAATAGTTAAGACAAGACCCAGAGGCGGAAACTCGGTTGGATTATTCTCAGCGGGGGTACATGTTTGTACTCGGTTCGGTTGGTGGTAGGACTTGTTTAAGTCTTGTTTAAGATTCCGTGTAAAAGTACACTTCTACCTACATATGTACAAATTTTTTGTTTGTTTACGTAAACGAATGACGAACGAAACTCGCACCAGGCGCCCTGCCCCCCAATTCTGCTATTTATTTTGATCTGAACCGAATCTGGAACGCTATAGTTTCAACGTTTATTATTCTGCTAACTACGAAACTATAGAGTTAATTTCGTAGTTAGCAGAATACGAGTACGCTATAGTTTCAACATTTTCGTATTCTGCTAACTACTAAACTATAGAGTTGATTTCGTAGTTAGCAGAATAGCAAAAACGTTGAAACTATAGCGTTTCAGATCCGTTTCAGATCAAAATAAATAGCAGAATTGGGGGGCTGGTCTAAGCAAGTGATTTAGTAAAACTAAATCACCAATTTTTATTGTAAGTAATTTTTATATTATAATTTGTATGGCAAAATCTCCTTGTTTTCGATCAGGAGGCACGGCTTCAGAGATATACCAAATTTCGTTCTAAAAGTAAACAAAACTAGCGCGTGGCACTCTGATCTCAACATGCGCTCTTGTTCATGTGGAAGACATACAAAATTGCAATTAAAATAACACGTAGGTAGTGTTACATCCTAGAACACCAGTAGGTACATTATTTTAATTAACGCAAAATTAGCGTTACATATTATTCTAATTGCCATTTTGTATGCTATGGAACGACGATTCACGCTAAGTGGCAAGCAAACACAGGATGAGAGTGGCCGCGTACTCAGTGGCGGGCACTTGGAGAAGCCTATGTTCAAGCAGTGAACTGATATAGGCAGATGATGATGATGATGCTGCTAAGGATATCTCGCGCCTTCGTGGAATACTTTAGGTGTGCTTCGTTTAGGTGTGCTTCGTGGAATACCTCCCACCAGTGGTACGGTTGCAGGCTGACTATAGTGTTTCCCGATCTGTTACGAACCCCTCGACCAGGGATACGCTCTAATGCGTGATGCCATTTCCTCTAGAAAACCTCTGACGGTGTTTCGTTTCACACGAGTTGAGAAGTCCTTTCAGTCTCTCGCTGCCCCCGAAAAAGCCTGGTGACGCTGAAAATGCCGCCTGAGGCAAACTCTTGCATATAAAGCAAAGAGAGGCCTATGTCCAGCAGTGGGTCGAGAGGGGCTGATGATGATGATGATGGTGTTATTTCCAGGTACTGTCCGTTCCGAGGCTACATGGGTACGAGCTGTGCCAACGAGGCTCTGCGGGACCTCGTGATCCTGCTGTGCTTCTTGCTGGCCAACTTCGTGGTGTTCGCGACCATCGTGACCAGGATGACCATGCATGTGTGGCTCGCAGTCCTCGGCACGGCGCGGTGGATCAGAAGGTATGGCCGCCACACCGATGGGGCAGTGGTTAACGCGCCCGGTCTGTGGGTGCTGATGTAAGCTAATGGCCGGACATCGGATGGGTGACTAAAAATGTATCATCTTGAGCTCTTCCGTGCTTTGAAAGGCACTTAAAGCGGTTGGTTCCGGCTGCATTAGCAGACCTATTCAGAATAAATAAGCTGATGATGATGATGGTGAATGATGACGAAGCGGGCGTCCACCTCTGCCGCCGGCACTGTGCCTGTTTCGTGTAAACTCATAGAGCAGCGCTGCGTAAAGTGGGTCACCCGTCACGCTGGCAGCAATATGAGTTTACGTGAGGGACGCCCCACAGTGGGGCGTCTTTCGAGCGTCAGCGTCGGGCCGGCGTCCACGCGGCGTTGGTGCAGCCGCTCAGCGCACACGACACATACCGATACTGACGCTTGAAAGACGCCAGTGGGGGGGGGTCCCTGAGTCACCGCTTAACGCACCGGACGAAGGACTTGATAATACTTTTCAATACTCTCGAACACTTTGCTTACGCCCGTCATGAAGGCAGGTTCCCTTATTGCAAATATTTAAGCGTTGTAGGTCCAGTATCTAAGACGTTGCTCGTTCTCGGTGGGTATTTGTCAGTCAGTCATTCAGTCAGTCAGTCATTCAGTCAGTCCGTCAGTCAGTCAGACAGTCAATCAATCAGGCACTCAGGCAGCAATTACTATTATTTTTATATAATATTAATTAAGCTTTTATTCTTATTACGTTCCCAGATATTTCGGCACTAAAATCGTGATAATGCTGAACGACGACATGAGGCTGATACGCCCCGGACAGCCGCACGACTTCTCGCCGCGCGTGCGCAGGCCGTGCACGGAATTAATGTAAAAATTTATTTTGTGAGATTGTTGTACTTCACAGACAGGTACATCAAATAATTTCAGATTAATGTTTTTTTTGTAATTATAATATATCATTACGTTTAGTTAGTTTTATTCAATATTTAAACTATACTTCAATGGGAATGCTTATTATAATTATTATCATTAAATATTTATAAAATAAAGTGAGAAAATTAAATGCCTACCCGGATTGCGGAAGACCCAGGTTCGAGTCCTGGCTGGGTCGGGTAGTTATTTAGTTTTTTTACTATATTTTATAAATATTTAATTTAGCTTAAGTGCAGCAATTAGCACTTAAAAATAAAAAATAAAATTTACTATAGCGTTGCGTTATGTATTTCATCTGTAAAGATGAATCTGCTGCATAGCCAATCGGTTGCAATAACCGTTGGATAGATGGCACTACTGCCGTTAACAAGCAGTCAAAATCAAAGCAGTTAAAAATCAGAGTTTACGTCAGCCTTCCCGGTATAGACCTGCAGTGCGAGCACGGATCTTTTATCGACCGATAAAGTGACATTAGACGATAAAATTTGACAGTTCAAGTCGACAAATTAACATCGGCAGCATGGGACTTGCTTTATCGACCCGTAGATATAATCGGTAATTTTATCTATGTATTTTGCTTAAAAGCTAGCATGAGACTCGAAAATGTAATTTTTTGTGGATATATTATATCGATATGTAGATACATTTATCGACATCTAAAAGTTGGTAGATAAAGTTATCGACGCTTTAAGAATAAGAATAAGAATAAAAGACATTTATTGGTATCACATAACAAAACACACAATTTTAGATGCCATTGAAAGTTACTAAATATTACACTTTTCTTGGGCGGTCGTGAAAAAATGGATTTCGGGCACCTTTTGCTGGTTGCAGAACAGACGCAACGGCATCGTCGCGAAGAAACATTTGAGGGAGAGAAACAACCTTATGGATTTAGAAGATTCTGATTTCATGAGGTTATTTCACATATCCCGACCGCCTTTGTGGTTATCGAGAGCATTTGGGGCGACATCCAACGGATTAGATCAAACTAAATTATTTTAGATAGATTAAAGGGTTCTTCAAGCCGTGTGAAACGTATCACCTTCGGAGGTTTTCTAGAGGGAACGGCATCGCGCACTAGTGTGCGTCCCCGGGCCTTACTAAGATTCTCCGAAAGGTTCGGATCGGATCGGGGAGCGGAACAACCCGAGGGCGCCTCTCTTTTTCTGTGAGTACGGTGTCTTGGGCCTAAATTAGTGCGCATGTTTAGTGTATTCTGTAAATGTGTTGTGGCATTTAGAGGATCGGGCGGGGGGTCAAACGGATTGCGGTGCATTGCGCAAGGACAACTTTGCTAAAGTTGTGAAGGAGGTCTCTAAAGCTATTGTGCGTCGTCTTTTGCCCGTCTACATTCGATTTCCCAGCACCGCTGCTGATAGGGCCCTAATTGCCGACGGCTTTTTACAAAAGTATGGAGTGCCAGATTGTTTGGGGTGTATTGATACTCCTTATGGGTAGCCGCATAATTTATGAGTTGCACTTTCTGTCCGTTCGTGCATCGTACTTTCTTCCTGTAAAAACCATAAAGTTAATATACCAATAACTTTATGGTGAAAACACAAGCAAGTAATTAAATATTACGATGTTTTTTAAACGACTTAGAAAATGTGATAAGTACTTTGGTGGTTCCGACATAGTAAAATAATATTAAATAAATAAATGGATAATATTAAAATTTCTTTAAAACCCTACACGATAAGTAGCAGAACACTAAACAAAGAGAATTTAATCACTTACACAAAACAAGAGAAACAATAACATTAAAAAATATAAGATTCGAATGAATGATGAACGAATGAGACGATAAAATTGCAGTGTTGCCATTTTTAAATATCGCTAAAATAGAACACGATAAAACCTACCGATCCGAGTCCCGTGCTAGCGGTTGTAGATAAAAATTCGATAAATAAACGGTTTTGTCGACCGATAAATTTATCGATCGGTAAGATCCGTGCTCGCACCAGAGGGGCGATAATTTTTGAAACCAAACAATATCATAGTAGGATGAAACCCATTGGAAATGGAAGAGAATATAACAAAAATGAAAGGAAAAATTATTTACGGGCGATCTAAGGTCGGGAAGTGGAAGGGGTGGGGAGGTTTAAGGGAAAAAACGGTTTATCTCGATTTCTGGCAAAACTACAAGTCCTAAAAAAGTTAACTGGCAAAGTTGTAGGTAATAAAAAGATCTACAACTTTTGTATGTAAGTACACTTTTTTCACATCTCAAAATTTACAAAAAAATTTCGCGTCAAAATAACTTCTTTTTTTAAAAAGTCGTTGGGTTTTTTGTTCGTTGAAATCTCTACTTTCTGATGGTGTAAAATAATATATACACTACTAAGGTAAATGTTCTCAGAAAATGCAAAGAAACGAAAGTTATCTATACTGTATATAAGAAGTAAAATATACTCGTACCAATATTATAAAGCTGAAGAGTTTGTTTGTTTGGTTAAACTCGCTAATCTCAGGAATTACTGGTTCAAATTAAAATATATTTTTGTGTTGAATAGTCCATTTGGAAGGCTTTACATCACGCTATGACTAATAGGAGTGGAGCAGCAATGAAAAATGTTACAATATTACTACTATTTTTTGGAGAGCCTTCAAAAAAGTCAAAAGTTAAAAGACGTCTCTGACGGCCAGCGTCACCGGACTTTTTTCGCGGCCAGCGAGAATCTTAAGAGAGTTCCTCAAGCTAGGTTTTCTAGAGGGAACGGCATCACGCAAGCGTGTCCCTTTTCACAACTACATTCTCCAAGAAGATCGGATCGGACCACACAATTGGTCCCAATCGTCAATAGGTTTGTAGGCGCCGCATCCGTGCTTTCATTGTGGGCAAAGGATGTTTTATTCAAAAGTCGTGTGCTTTTGTTTTTGATATGTTAATTGAGGTGCCACTCGACTTGCCCCCGGAGCTTTCGTAAAGGTATTTGGATTTTGCAGACTCCGCTGTTCTCTTTGAAGTGATTGTGCCATTAAATTAAGCGGCACGAAAAGCAATTAACATCAACAAGCGAATGTCGTCCGCGCTGCTGCTGACGGCGGAAACAATAGCTTCGTTTACTATTGTCAGTAAAATTTTATTACATTGAGTGCACGCTTTTTAAATAATAGAGAGGTTTTTGGATGTCTATTGTGTAAGTGCCGTTTGGTGTGTGTTTTTTCTGACGGGGCATGGAGTGGGCAGCCTGGTGACAATGAAAGATCGGATATATTCGCATACCCGGCAAGCATTTACGCAGGTGTTTTTAAAATCAGATTTTTCTATAACATGAACTATTGTATGTGTTATGTGTACATGTTAAGAGAAAATTTGGTTTACTTACCTTTGCCCCGCTGCGTCAATGAAGATCAATAGACGTGTATCGTACTACATGTCTGGTCACGTACTCGTGTATTTTTGTTTTTTTTTAATCTCAATAATATTATAATATAACTGGAAATGCATGGCTCTACGTGGCTATATCTGTGTTCTCATGTATCTTTGTTTCTTTTATCTGTATAAAAGAAACAAAGATACATGAGAACGTGATCAGACATGTAGTACGATACACATACGCAACGTACAGATGCGATACGTAACCAGTACTCATTTAGATGGACGAATAGTCCATGGTATTTATAAACAAATTTTAGTTAGTAAATATAACGTGGGTTGCACTTGGTCCAGACTAGCGCAGGATCAAAGCGAATGGCCAGCAGTGGGTCGAGAGGGGATGACGATGATGATGATGATGATGAAATAAAACTAATAATTATAATTATGATTATTTACATATAATTTTACGCAAATATTGTTGCGAAAAAATTACAATTTGAAAAAAGACAAAGTGTTGAAAAATTCCACGAGTGGGATTCGAACCCGCACCCCATGACATGCCGGGTCAGGTGCACTGCCAACTATGCTATCGAGGCTCAATCCAACTCGCCGCAATTAATCCCATTATTTCTATTGCGGCAAAAAAACGCAGTTGTGTTATTTGAGAATCTGTTTCCACTTTAATATTTATGACGGCCTGATAAATTACTAAAGAGGAAATAAATAAATAGTTTCTATGTGCACGCCGTCATAAGAGGTGATGCAGTGTTTTTTTACTGCCGCCGCCAGCAATGGAAACAGTGAGAGAACCAGTCCCAGTATTTCTATCAATAGAAATACCTAATGGAAATAGTGGGATACACCCGGTCATCGGATGGGTGACCAAAAATGTATCATCTCGAGCACCTCCGTGCTTCGGAAGGCACGTAAAGCCGTTGCTCCCGGCTGCATTAGCAGTTAACCACCAATCCGCACTGGGCCCGCGTGGTGGTTTTCGGCCCGTTCTCCCTATCCATCCATAGGGAAGGCTCGTGCCCCAGCAGTGAGGACATAAAATGAGCTGATGATGGTGAAGTTATCGTGGAATGCATTTTATGCAGCCGTGAGCCGTGCTCACGACATCACAAAAGTCAAAATGTGAATGTGAAAAAACCAAATTGCAAAAAATCACTTTTAAAATTTATTTATCAACTACCAAATTAAATTAACATCATTTAGATAATAATTACAATATTTTAGACCTACGTGAAAATGAAAAATAGTCCTAAAAATAAAACGATTACAAATTGTAAATCAGTACTCTTCGCCGCCTTCGCCCTCGCCCTCTCCGGAGTCCATGCCGACTTCCTCGTAATCCTTCTCGAGTGCCGCCAAGTCCTCGCGCGCCTCCGAGAACTCTCCCTCCTCCATACCCTCGCCGACATACCAGTGCACGAAGGCGCGCTTGGCGTACATCAGGTCGAACTTGTGGTTGAGGCGCGACCACGCCTCCGCGATGGCCGTCGTGTTGGACAGCATGCACACCGCCCGCTGCACCTTGGCCAGGTCGCCGCCCGGCACCACCGTCGGCGGCTGGTAATTTATGCCCACCTTGAACCCGGTCGGGCACCAGTCCACGAACTGGATCGTGCGCTTCGTCTTAATAGTCCCAATAGCTGCGTTCACGTCTTTGGGCACCACGTCGCCGCGGTACAGCATGCAGCACGCCATGTACTTGCCGTGCCGGGGGTCGCACTTCACCATCTGGTTCGCGGGCTCGAAGCAGGCGTTCGTTATCTCCGCCACAGACAGCTGCTCGTGGTACGCTTTCTCCGCAGATATCACCGGCGCGTATGTCACTAGCGGGAAGTGGATTCGAGGGTAAGGCACCAAGTTAGTCTGGAACTCCGTCAAATCCACGTTGAGGGCGCCGTCGAACCGCAACGAAGCTGTGATAGACGACACGATCTGTCCAATCAACCTGTTCAAGTTAGTGTAGGTCGGCCTCTCGATGTCGAGGTTACGTCTACAAATGTCATAAATGGCTTCGTTGTCAACCATGAAGGCGGCGTCGGAGTGCTCTAGCGTCGTATGTGTCGTTAGGATAGAGTTATAGGGCTCCACGACGGCCGTCGAAATCTGTGGGGCGGGGTAGATGGCGAACTCTAGTTTAGACTTCTTGCCGTAGTCAACGGAGAGCCGCTCCATGAGGAGCGAGGCAAAGCCGGAGCCGGTGCCGCCGCCAAACGAGTGGAAGATGAGGAAGCCCTGCAAGCCAGTGCACTGGTCGGCCAGCTTGCGCACGCGGTCGAGCACCAGGTCCACGATCTCCTTGCCGATGGTGTAGTGGCCGCGCGCGTAGTTGTTGGCGGCATCCTCCTTGCCAGTTATGAGCTGTTCTGGATGGAACAGCTGTCGGTAGGTGCCTGTCCGCACTTCGTCTACTACTGTGGGCTCGAGGTCTATGAACACCGCTCTCGGGACGTGTTTGCCCGCCCCCGTCTCGCTGAAGAAGGTGTTGAAGGAGTCGTCGCCGCCCCCCACCGTCTTGTCAGACGGCATCTGGCCGTCGGGCTGGATGCCATGCTCCAAGCAATACAGCTCCCAACAAGCGTTCCCGATCTGCACGCCCGCCTGTCCGCCGTGTATAGATATGCACTCACGCATTATAAAATCACTTTGCTGTGTACTTAAAAATAGATATTTCTTATTTGTATCGGACCGATCCCTCTAGAGCAGCTCCAAACTTCAAACTGAAAACAAAACAATAGCTTTTGGAAATTGTCTGATTTAAAATTTAAAATTACTGTTTTAGTTTTTAATCGGATCGAAATATTTGCCTTTACAATAAACAAAAAGGTTGGATTTTATTATAGATCCACAATATATATTTAGTAATGAATCTCACATAAAAACATATTCAAAAGATTTAGTAATAATAAAAATAAACGCACTAATTTGACACCAGGATATCTTGTAAGTGAGAGTTATATTTTTCCATTCAATCACGTTAACGAAAATGAGATATTATTTTAATCGAGCGTGCATTCTATTTTGCGTATGTAAGTCAAAACTCCCGCGATCTCGATATCGTATTGTAGTGACCGCACGCACACATATACATCAGCTTGGCAGTGGCACAAAATAAGGTGACCCAGTAGGTAACCTAATACTTAAAGCGCTTAAGCAACGCATCCATAGACAACCTCTCACGCGCACGGCTCTGGAAGCGGCCGGTGGCGGCGAGCGCACATTGCAATCGCAGTTGTTGCGAGATCCCGTGTCCGTGATAGGTTGTCTATGTGTGCGTTGCTCGAGAGCGTTAAGTATTAAGCTTACCTTCTGGGTCTCCTTATTTTGTGCAATAACCACGGTGACGTGCACTGCCGTAGGAACCATTTTGATACTTTTATTAATTATTTGTACAAGTTCGTTCTATTTAGTGAATTTGGCATATTCGTAAGTTCATGTAATTATCTCCGATTGTTTAATAAGTTGTGATATGAATATTTTATGACTTACTTAATGGGTGGGATCGACGATTTGATTATAATTCGATGTTCATAGGTGAAACGTGCCAAAGGACTTTCGTACGCGATGTTCTTTGATGTCGACGTCGACCATCTCAAGAGCCGCGACATTATAGATTATTTCCGTTATTTTTTATCCATAGGACGAACTCTACATAGTTTGGGATTTGGTTCGGGCCTCGAGCTCAACTCATCAAAGATTGATCACAATCGGATGAAATGTATAAACCTGCACAACGGAGAAAGAAACGAGCAAAATATATATTTTATTCAAGTAGACTTTTCAAAGGCTGTATTTTGATAGTTCAAATCTGGGGGCACCGGAGAGCCCCCGCCAAGACGAGCCAAGCAAAGCGCAAGGGCACCTATCTTTTCTCGAAGCGCTTCGTCGTTTTTTTGAAACATCATCATAACTTGGGTTTGGATTATTCCAGATGTATAAAATTTGTTGCTAAAATAACTATTAAATAACAGAAAAGTTATAAACAGTGAATAAATTTTTTACCTTACACCCATGTGACGGTGGCGAAATAATTTTTTTTCACCTTTCGCCCATGTGCCGCCCTTACGGTAGCGAAACGGCCAAGCCACATATTTTGATAAAAGTGTAGAGTTTGTGAAGTTAGGGCTCGTAGAGTAAAAAGGTTGACTCTATATGAGATCTGATAACTTTTCGACAGTGCAAGCCATATGGTTTCGTCTTGGCAACATTTTACATAAAAATGTTTTTGGTGGTAGTTTTATCAACAAATCCATCTAGGAAATCAACTGGCTAACAAGAAAAAGGAGCACTAACCAGCTATTAACCAGATTTTAAGAGAGGTAAATAACAGCAATTCAATACACTCGTGTGCGTAATGATAGAGCAATCAATATTTATTATTACAATAGTTAGTAATAATGATTTTTACAAATAATATTATGGTCAAAAAGGCGTGTCTCTCGGCCTCGACCAAATGGGTCAATCTGCTCTGATAGAACGTTTTTGTATATGATTTTTGTAGATGAAAACTGATCATCTCTTGTTAGTTTGCTGGTTTTTAGTGGAAATTCTTCACTGGTCCTACTAACATACTAGCTGATTATTTGTTTTTCAAAAAACAAAATCATTAAAAGGTTTACCAGTCTTTTTAAAACCTTCTTTGGCAAATCTAAAACGGACAGACAGACAGACAATCATTTTATTTACCACTATAACACACAACAATATTACACATTTTAATGTACTAAATAAAATAAAACATAACTAATAAAAACAACTAACTATACATACGAGCACAACAATAATAATAATAATAAACACAGACCGATGTGCGCTACAGCAGCAAACAGGACTCGACTCAGCATTATACCTCTCTGCCAAAGAGCAGTTAGGCGCTGATTATTCTGCCGAGAACTTTCCACAGTCGCAAAATTCTCCGACAATATGCAATAGTTGTTATCCGCTTTATATTATTAAATACTTTTGATTTTTAATACGCACTAAATAGATTACCCATAGAAATATATTATTATAATATTGTATTATACATATACACATACACGGAAACGTTACACAAAAGTTCCAAAAAAATGTTACACAGGGGTTTTAAAGTTTCCTCTTAAAATTGACGCTACATTATTGTGAATAGTGACCTCTTTGGTCGAGTGGCTTGCACATCGGTTTTCATGGTGTCGCTATCTCTGAGGTCCTGGGTTCGATCCCCAGTCGGATCAATTTAGAAATACCTGTTTTTCTATATTGTTTCGGCTTTGGGTGTTTCCTATGTATTATAAGTATGTATTTAAGTATGTTTATCCGTTGTTTAGTTAACCAGATAACGAGTTTCTTAAGGAAGCTTTTCTTGGGGCTAGATAATTGGTGTGTGTGGGAAACATTTATTATTTACTAGCGGCCCGCTCGCGTCTTCGTCCGCTTGAGTACCGGGTCCAATTCTATGCATGCATTATACATAAAAACCTTCCTCTTGAACCACTCTATCTATTAAAAAAAACCGCATCAAAATCCGTTGCGTAGTTTTAAAGATCTAAGCACACAAAGGGACATAGGGACAGAGAAAGCGACTTTGTTTTATACTATGTAGTGATTATTATATTATTTTAATAGCTGTTTGTGATATTCGAAGAAGTGAAGTTTACTGTAACAGTAGATCTGAAGTAGGGTAGTGTCACCAGCGGCGTTCGTCACTTTAAGCCAAGTGTTCAACACAGTTATCGTCGCCAAACACATAGATTTTCATAAAAAGGTTACAAGGTGACGGCTAGGAAGTAGGTGGTATGTATTAAACTATTACTAAAAACTAAAATTATTTTCATCCCCCCATCTCGGAAAGAGTATTTTTACTCTTCGATATCTGAGTGCAAAAGCCGTTTTTATCCGCTAGAGGATAAAGTAAAATTGAATTTAGAACATCGTGTGCACTAAGTTTGTGAATTCAAAACATCATCAAACCTATTCACTTCTACCTCCATGGTGCCGAATTTATCAGTACTGTAGCAACCGGGACTCCTTGCTCGGGCATACTTACTAGCAGCCGCTGTGGCCTGAATTCAAACGTAGTAGAAGAAAAAGGGATGGAAGAAAAAAGAAGAACATCGCGGACTCGGTGACGGGCCGCAACGACGATTTGATTGTTATGATTTCATGTTGAAAGCAATATAGATATCTAAAGCTTTTAAAGTGTTATTATTCGATACAACCCCCGGTACCTTAAGTAACGACCCAGCGGGGTGTTACAGTACACAAGTCACTAACACCAACATTACAGTACTACGTAACAAAAATATTACACTCAACTTAAGGGGGTGCCGCGCGGAATTTCGAAAATTTACGTGTTTTTATGTCACTGGTGCTAGGCGCTGAATAGATCATATACATTAAAAGGCCTAGTGTAGGTTAGCTTGATCCTTTCACAACGCCATGATTGTCTTGGAATTTGAAACAAATACCCAGGAACTGCATAAACAATACGTAAAAGTAATGATATCCACAAACTTATTTCTTTAGAAACTTTGGAAATATAGCACAAATGAAACAATGATCCGACATCGAGATGTTTGTATTGATATTCCACAGGCCACTGTTGTCTTATTTTTCAATTAAAAAATATAAATATGAAAATAGTAAGACTTTTATTATTTTTTACCCAAACGCCTATGATTTTACGAAAGTAAACATTGCTCTAATTAAATCACCAGCCTACTCTGTACAAATATTAGTGTGCGTGCGTATTTGTAGTCGTGCGCCGTTGTCATACCACTGCCACGCGCCACTCGCTCTCTATCATAAAGAAACTTGAAACTCGCAGTTTTGCGTCCGCGCTGCACCCCCTTAAGTAACTGTAGCAACGTTACTTTCAATTTTTCTTAATTATACCTAAGTATTATTTGTTACAACTTAAAGATTATTCTGTAATAGGTACTTACTTATCATAATGTAGTAGTTAATACCTAAATTGTAATAAAAGTATCTTGTGATTGTAAATGTTTTTTTTTGCATTTAGTCATTTCCTCGCTGAGGTGGGATGAAAAGTTACGTGTTGCACTCGAGTGCAAAGATTTTTCACCTGGTGCTCTTTTGATTCCCTCGCTAACGCTCAGGATTCTAATTTTTGAATCACTCGCTGCGCTCGTGATTCAATTTTAGAATCCTTCGCTTGCTCGGTCATCAAAATTGAGCACGCGGTTAAAAAGCAACTTTGCACTCTTGTATAACAAATAACTATTCATCATCATCTACCCATTTTAACCGCCTCTGTGGTCTAGTGGTGAAGACCGTTAAGGTTTAGACCCAGAGGTCCCGGGTTCGATTCCCAGCGAGGGGTACATGTTTGTGCACTCAGTTTAGTTGGTGGTAGGGCTTGTTTGTCTAGCTACCACCATCTTATCTAAATATGTCGCCATAACATCAATGTTTTTTAGCATTGTTGTGTTCCGGCAGCTAAAAGATAAGATAGCCAGAGTCTCACTAGTTGAGAATCCCGGGTGAAGTGCGATTCTATCATTGGCCCTATCATCAGGTGAGATAAAGGCCTGTGCTTACCCTTAAAATATTATTAAAAAATATATGTATCCGCACTGCTGGGGCATGAACCTTTCCTATAGATGGATAGGGAGAACGGGCCATAAACCACCACGCGGCCCCAGTGGAGTGATGGTTGTTAAAGACTGCTAATGCAACTGGGACCAACAGCTTTACCTGCCTTCTGAAGCACGGAGGAGCTTGAGATGAAAATTTTTAGATCACTCATCCGATGACCGGCCGATGCGTTGTTTAACCAAAGTTGCTTTAACCACAGCACTCGCAGACCAGGCGCCTTAACCTCTGCGCTATCGAGCTCCTCACAGCTAATATTATTTGCTGATCCTTCATCATCATCATCATCAGCTCATTTTATATCCCCACTGCTGGAGCACGAGCCTTCCCTATGGATAGATAGGGAGAACGAGCCATAAACCACCACGCGGGCCCAGTGTGGATTGGTGGTTGTTAACGACTGCTAATGCAGCCGGGACCAATGGCTTTACATGGCTTCCGAAGCACGGAGGAGCTCGAGATGATACATTTTTGGTCACCCATCCGATGACCGGCTTTTGCAAAAGTTGCTTAACCTTAGCACTCGCAGACCGGGCGCGTTAACCACTGCGCTATCGAGCTCCTCCTGCTCCTGCTGACCCTTATTTTTAATGATTTAAGGAAAAAATGTCGATCAATGGTACTACCCTAGGTTTGAACATTTATTCTAGCGCCCGAATGCGTCAAATACGCTACTGATATGCTGGAACGAAAAAATGTAGTCTTTCAAATTTTATTACTAATAATTGAGACCCAGCTTTTGCTTGATAAAAACGCAAAGAAGGTGGCTGCTCTGAAATTAGGATAATAAACTGAAAGTACAACGGCTTTCTCACAGAAAACACAATAAACGAACATAGTCGAGCGCCAACCTGCTGTATTTCCATATATGAAAGGTGTCACTAACAAAGACATGTCTTAAAGCGAGCATCAATCAACACTTACTTCAAGCCGCCGAAGAAGCTTAACCAATTTTTACAACCTTCAAGATGCAGGCGTGAACAAACGGGACTACGACTGTGGGTCACATCAGGCAAACAAAGAGGAGTGTAAGAACCCGCGTTAAAGAACACATAGCCGACGTCAAGTATAGGCGCGAAAATAAGGCTGCAGTATGCGAACATGCCCAAGAAGGACCCAAACATTACATCAGATACGATAAACCACAAATACTCGCTAGAGAACAACGATTCATACCTAAGATGATACGCGAGGCTATTGAAAATAAAAAACACCTAATTTCAATACAGAAAATGGTTGGAATTTACTACCGGCCTGAGATCCCATCATACATACTATTAAATCCCAGCCCCAACACCATACTCCCAGACCAAAGAATACTGTAAGCCCATGAAATGGAACGCACGTCATTAAATTTAAATCAGGGTATACGAGCTACCACCTAATTATAAGACGACCAACACCTCAGTCTCCGTGTGACCACGAACCCTGGAAAGGATTCGAAACGTCAGGATAAACATTAAATCAAATTGATGTGTAAAACAAACGCGAGTAGAAAAAAGTACTTTCATTTCAATGTAAAAGTAGGTTCTTAATTTTTGTACAATACTTTTAATAAATTATTTTAATTATAATCAAATCATAACCATACAGATCATAACTTACTTTTTACAAGCCTTTTACAAGCCTAAAAATAAACGTAAGCTTTGGTAAGCTTACGTTAATTTTTATTACTTTCTTTACCGCTTAATTGCTTACTTTTGTTACTCATGTCTGAAAACATTTGATTAATGATACAAACATTGTATACTGCTGTTATTTTAAAAACAAAAATAATGTGCTCAACTAAAATATTCACGATAGGTAAACAGTCAACGATATCACATTACAAAGTACCAAAATTGTTCGGTTGCGCTATAATTTGAATTTGAGTGTAAAAAATAAGAAATTGGAGTTCGTGTGTATGTTGGCTGAAGACGAGCGATACGTACTGATCGGAACCACTGAGGAAGTAATCACTACGTCACAAACTAAAATTTTCCCTTTTTTTTAATGTCTTTGCACACCATTTAGCCAATGAAAAAGTAATTTTTAAGTGATACATAAATAAACAATATTTCTTTCCTGTATGATTATGATGAATGATAATAGAAATGAGAAGTGAGAAATGATATTCCCCCCAACCCCTCGAGTATCTCAGTAAAGATGTGGGGCTTTACTAAGTACTCGGGCGGACTTCTTGAGAGAATTTGAAAAATGACGTTGCACTGTTTTGTTTCATTTACCAACACTCATGCACACTCACGAACATTCTATAACAGCTATAATAAAACAGTTGATAATAAACGCATATACTATTATGTCAAAATACATATATTTTGTCTGAAATGGGATGCACGCTCTTACTTCCACACAAATTCTCGTTATCGTTAACGTGATCGAATGGCAAAAAATCTCGTACTGGGCACTCTGTTATTGCGAAAGGTGCATAGTTAGCTTTCATGTAAAGTAATCTGAATATTGAATAGACTCCATCAAATGAAAAAAGGTTCAATTTGGATTTGCCAAGCTTCCCAAGTTACACAATAAAGTTTTTCTGCGCCGAGTGTCATGGCTGACTTGAAGATGGAGAACGAAGATTGAGAAAAGAAACCAAAGAAACGCGGTCGCTTGCTGAAGATGAAGATTCTTCATCAAAAGAAAACTAATAAAATATCTAGATTGAAAAGCAGTATTGAGGACATTATTTGAGCTTCTTCAATGTGCTGCAACTCCACTGTGACGGGAAGTTATGCTAAGCTACTGGTTAGTATAGCAAATGTCGTATTATGGTGTTTTAAAGTGTTGACGTACCTACATAAATATAAGATGGATTTCGTGCAGAGGGCCAAAATTGGATACTGACAGCCCAATATAGAACGAAGTGGAGGGTGTTGAAGGAGGCCTACACCACACTGGTCGAGGAAGGCTTGAGATGATGAGATGATGATGATCGAAATCTAAAAGGTCGAACACGGATACGTCGGCAGAATTTGTCGAATGCATAATCATCGTATCTGATCCGAACACCTCGGGGAATCTAGAAGGGAACGGGGACACGTTTAGTGCGTGATCCCATTTCCTAGAAAACTTCTAACGATGTTTCGTTCGCACGGCTTGAGGAACCCTTTAAATGTCTCGGCTCCCCTAAAAAGTCCGATGACACTGGAAAGCCGTTTAAGACCATCATTTAATTGTCTCCAAGAAAAAATCGTACATTAATTTAATTAAAAAATTTAAATTTATTTTTTTAAATAAAATTGTAAGTACTTACGTCAAATCGTGTTGTCTAGTTTCATTGCCATTCGGTCACGGCAACAAAATCGAGAATATGTATGGCGACTTTTTTTCGCAGTATTGGAACGTGTTTCTGTTATTTAAACAGGATCGAATCAGCGACAAATTGTTTTCATACGTTTGTCAATAGATGGCAGTGTCATTCCAAATAACAGTAAAATTTTAACTCGATTGAACAGTGAAGAAAACTAACACTCATCATCATCATCATTATAATTATCACCAGCTCATTTTATGTCCGCACGCCTTAATTTGCTATATTTTTCGGCGCTGGGGCACGTACCTTAATTTACTATGGATGAATACGGAAAATGGGCCATGAACCACCACGCAGGCCCGGTGCAGATTAGTGGTTGTTAACGAATGCTAATGTAGCTGGAAAGCCGGGCATTACGTACGAAGTAACTATTACCTAATCTGTGATTACGTGCCTTCCGAAGCACGAAGGAGCTAGAGATGATACATTTTTGGTAACCTATCCGATGACTGGCCTTTACGAAAGTTGCTTATCCTTTGCAATCGCAGACCGGGCGCGTTAACTACTGCGCAATCGAGCTCCTCTCACCATCATCATTTCAGCCAAAAGACGTCCACGGCAGGAGAAAAGCCTCCCCAAGGATCTCCATAATGCCGGGTTTGTGCTGCTCGCATTCAGCAGCTACCCCTCGAAGCTCATTAGATCGTCGGTCTACCTTGTTCGAGGCCTGCCTACACTGAGTCTTCCGTTGCTCGGACGCTATGGAAGAACTGTTCCGCCCCAGCAGTCATCAGCCCCCCAATTCTGCTTGCTATAGTTTCAACGTTTTCGCTAGTCTGCTAACTACGAAATTAACTATATAGTTTCGTAGTTGGGTCATTCTTGTTTAGGCCAATTTAAATTTCGTAGAAATAAAAGTGCTTTAATATTTTTCATATTCATATATTAAATGCCAAATACTATAAAATTAACTTAAATGGCACGGAATTAGATCGTTTTTTACTTTGTATCATAAAAATAACAAAAAAACGAAGATTATTGGTAACAGAAGATACCCTTAGGACCACAGAAGATAACATAATTCAAAATGTAAATAACAATCATACAGCAACTAAATTAACAGTCTTCTTAGAAAATAGAAAACAAATCTCACTTTTAAATTCAACGTATTTCATTAAAATAATCATCATTATACAGCAAATAAAAAATATAATCGAACTGACCACAGAAGGGATAATCTTTTCTGTGGTCTTTGTCTAGGATCATTGATCCTTACCCTTTTTATTTTACTTACTTAAAATAAAAAGGGTACATTCATATGAAGTTGTTATTTTTATTTTGAGCACCCTTCCCTGCAGAACGGTTCATAGAATTATCTTCGATATCATAATGAACTTTTCTCCAAGAGTCGAAGTCACTTTCTGTGCCACATATCATATTGTATTATACTTTTTTTTTTAGCTTGGTGTCCTCCAAGCATTGTAATAGACTCTGTAGACAAGCAAGTTTCAGAATCAAGCATTGCTTGGCCATCATCTTGCAATGGTGATTGCGTAGGATCATCAAATATAGCCGGACAGTCAGACTCAGCATGAGATTCACTTTCAGAATTAAAAACTAAAATCCTTTTCGTCTGACATTTGAAGAGGGATTAAATGCAATTTCGATTGATTTTTCTAATCTAGATTCTAAAATAAGGTAATTATTCTTCTTTTATTTTTTGCGGCAACTATACCACCAGATAATAAACGAGATGAGTTGGATACAGAAGGGCTTGAAGGTGGTGTTTCGAGCACCCTTTGTGTTCTGCCTGTACTTTCGAGCCTTCTCTCTCCACTTTCTGCGCAAAACCCTTTTTTCGCGTGGTGTGTAGTCGTTAATAGTCTTTATCTTTTATTCTTCCTTTTTTTTAAATATCTTTCCCGATATTTCCGGCGACGTTCTTTCTAAGGCAACATGAAACTTTCTCTCCTTTTCTCTTAATTTTCACATTGTATTTTTTTTGTCTTTACGATTCTTTTTTTTTTCGTCTTCTGTTGTTATCCCTTCGTTTTCATGGCATAGCTATATAACCTACAACTAAAAATAACAATTTAAAAAAAGTTCTAATTACAAAAAAAAATACTGCAAAAATGTAATTAAAATAGTTTTGGGTCCCTACGCTCAAGTAAAGATTAACTTTTTTTAAATGAGGTTTGTCACCAGTTTAATTTATTTAAATCTAAACATATAATTAATTAAATTAAAACCACAACTTAGAAGTTGGTCTCTTGTGTGGTCATCATATCTTCCGTGGTCACCTTGGACCACAGAAAAGATGACCACGGAAGGGACGTTTCTTCATGAAACAATTTCTGGTTAGATTGAATTAAATTAATAAATAATTTAATTAATTAATTAATTAATTAATTTTATTAATTAATTTAATTAATTTAATTTAATTTTTATTTTGAGGTTATGCAAAAGCAATATAGTTTTCAACTAAAACACCCAATTATCTACAAGATCAACATCAAATTATATTTTTAATTGCAGTACTTACCACTATACGACGGTAACAGAAGGGATCTTTGAACTTTTACACCAAAATTTTTACTATGAGAATGATTTTTTGTGACACAATTGTTGCGTTTAACCAGAAGCACGATGCACTAGCATTTAAACGTACACTTCAGTGTTGTTAGAAGGCAAAAATTAAATCATTGCGGTCGTTAATTTGTTACCTGTTGCGAAATTTGTGTATAACCACGGAAGGATACGCGAACTATGGGACATTTTGAGAACACCGGAATTACTGTTGTAAAACATTTCTAAATTTAATTTCGTAAAGGTATGTTGTACACAAGGGTTCTTGTAAATATATGGGTATATAAAGAAAAAAGTTAATGTTCATTAAGTATTTTTTTAACCTGGTCAAACCTGTGAAGGTCGAATTCCAACAGACCACAGAGGGAGACAAATGAAACAAAAATCTTATTTTATTAAAGTTACATTTTAAGAAAATTGTGCAGATTTATTAATTAATCAATGTTATTAAAGCTATCTTTCATTCCATGTGATTTTTGTTTTTATGTGTATAATATATTTTAAGATATTTAGATCCAACATAATTTATGCAGTCTAGAAGAATGACCTAGTTAGCAGATAAGAAAAAGTTGCAACTATAGCGTTCCAGATTCGTTTCAGATCAAAATAAATAGCAGAATTGGGGGGCAGTCGTACGAGCAATGTGCTCTGCCCACTCAACATTTACTTATTTATTTAATACGGCATACACAACAGATTACAATAAAAATTAAAACTAAAATATAGTTCGATAAGTTGGGCTTAACAATAGACTGAAATCAAAAACATTAATGATCCTATGCAGCCTTGATGATACTGTATAGCTTATCTCTTTGTGGAAGCCCGGCACTGAACTTCAACTAGAGATAACGACTCAGAAGCATCGCCCTATTGCAAGCAGGCTCATTTATTTTTAATAGCTTCCTGCTCTGCTCGCTCGACAAAAGCAAGCAATTAATGAGACTGTATCAGCTGGAAACAGTTACTTTAGCAGATATAAAATAATGCATTTCCTCCGTGTACATATCCTTGGAGCAGAGAGGATAGAGGATCCTTGATTTTCTTTTTTGATACATCCGGAGTAACGTTTTAATGATCAATGTGTAGGATTATTATGTAATAAACATGTTCAAATAATTTTTAACGCAAATTTTGTTGCGAACAAATTACAAAAACACAAAAAAAGTGTTGAATAATTTCGGCGGGCTGTTTAGAACCACGATAGCTCAATTGGAAGAGCATCTGACCCGGTATGTCAAATCCTGCTCGTGGAAATTTTTTATTAACATTTGTGTTTATGTAATAAACATTTTGTTTCAATTGGCAAGTAACAAGTCTGTCTAGTAATCTATCGTCTCTGAGGTCTAGTGGACCACGGTCTCAGACCCTGAGATCCCAGGTTCAATTCCCAGCGGAGGGTACATATTGGTGTTCTCGGTTGGTTAGTGGTAGAGCTTGTTTGTGCTACTAATATTGATGTTGAGCGATTTCGATCTTTCGTCGTAACATACACTCGACTCCTTTTCACAACTGCAATAATACTGTTTTAAGAGCTTATGGTTTCCCACAGATAGTAATGGTCATAGTAATCACGCGCTCACGTTGAACGATTTCAAAGCTTGTGCGAACGCCATGAGAGCCCACATTAATGAAATATTGACAGTTCCAACGTGCCTCCGCGCTCCACGTTAACTATGTACCGCGATACAGATAGGTTTGAGAGGGACCGCTATAACTCTATCCTTTACCATTTAATAATGCAGTCTCATTCTGCGCGCAGCCTCACAAAACGCACGCCGATCTGCACCTTGATACTGTGGCACAGAGTCAAAAGTGGAAATGTGAAAATAAATTTCGCCCGAGACGGTTACAGCAGGAACGCGGTGATAAACTTTATGTCAAATTCGTTGAAAGAGTTGTAGCCTGTAGCCAACCCCATTCAGTGCTTCGAGGCGGGGATGGAGCGAACGGTTAGCCTTCAGTAAGGTTTCTTAGGTCACTGCACTGAATTTTTGCAACTATTGGTTTAGCGTTGAAACTTCTTCAGCCGGTTGCCGTAATAAGATCGAATACTACATAAGTGCCTTCATAAATGTCGATACACTCGTAGCTTTAGTTAACTTTCGAAGTAGTTGCCATTTAAAAAAAAACTTTTTTAGTTGTCCCATTTCCTACTAACTATTTAGGTCTCTGTATTTTGTTTTTTTTTCTTTGTATTTTTTTAAGCGTAAAGATTAATTAAAACAGGTTTAGTCATTTGAAAAAATTGAATCTTCAAGGCGACTACTTCTAGGCTTGAATGAGCTATTGAAATGTGAGAAGACTCTATTTTAGCGTAATCATTTTATGCGGTATGAGCAAGCGAGCTACTTAAACACGTCTTCTAAGTACGCCAACCAAATAAAGGTAAATAAATTTTAGTCAGCAATAACTTCCTTTGAGGATTTTGCCCAGTATTTTGTAAAACCTGCGTTAATATAGTATTAAAATTTGCACTAAAAATACTTTAAAAATTATATTATGAAACTCAAAACGTATTCTGGTGAATCTTTTTTACGACAACATGAGACAAATTTTTGTTGTGATCATGCCTTTGTAGATAATAAAGATCATTTTATTTTTTATTAATTCATTTTATTTTTAAAACTTACGCCTCGTTTCAGTACACAACAGCACTACAACAGTAGTGGAATGTTAGTAGCTGCAGTCCGCCACAAAACGAGTCCTTTTTGAAACTAAGATGCACGAAGGTTCATTTAAAAGAAATACGAGTACATTGGTGGACAGTAAAATGCATCGGAAGTAAAATGAAAGAATTAAAAAACTTTTTTGTGTCTCTTAACGCAAAAATGGACGTATTATTTCCCGGAAAATCTCTTCCAAAACTTACAGTGCTGGAAAAGATTAATTTCTTAGATTTCATTGTTCTTTAGCTATGCATAACTAGACCAATATTTCTTTTGGTGTTTGTTGTACAAGTGGTTAGAAGCCGGCTTGTACTCAACAAACACAATAGGCTTTAAAAGATTGTAACAGGAAACCGATATCGCATCTCGGCCTCAGCAGCCTCAACAGCCTCCTCAGCCTCCAAGGTCATTCAATAGTTGTGGGAATAGCTAAGGCATTTTGGAGAACTTTCACTCGCTTCCGCTATTAATAACTCGCCTGTGTTACTACGTCTCTCTCCCTTTCGTCTACCAGCATTCCAGCCGGACAGTCTGTTTAGTTGTTGAAAGTTTACTACTAGTTTTAAACCTTGTAACTAACCATAACCCCAGACTCGGGGTTCACCTACCGGGCAGCGCTTACCCCTGCCCGCCCCCTACCGGGCAGCGGAATCCCTGGCACACACACTACCCGCCTGCACTCCGGAGGCAGCTCTACACGTGCCTACCCGCCTGCATTTCCGGAGGCAGCGCATCGCGGCGGATCTAGCTTCGGGTTCCACGCGACTTTTCTGAACCTGGTGGTGCGTAACACCTCAGTAGCGAGAATCTAGTAGGGCACGGCGTGTCCCCGTGCCCTACTAGATTCTCGCTAGTGCGTGATGCCGTTCCCTCTAGAAAACCTCCGAAGGTGCTTCGTTTCACACGACTTGAGGAACCCTTTAAGTTTCTCATCATCAGCCTATAAACGTCCCACTGCTGGGCACAGGCCTCCCACATGATCAGTAGCACGTGAGGATATTGGGCCATAACCCACCACGCTGGCCCAATGCGGGTTGGTGGGTTTTAACGACTGCCATCTTACGACAACAACCGGGACCAACGGCTTAACGTGCCTTCCGAAGCACGGAGGAGCTCGAGATGTTTTTAATTGGTCACCCATCAGGCGACCCGGCATTGCGAAAGTTGCTTAGCGGGCAAGATCGCAAGCCGAACGCGCTAGCCGCTGCGCCATCGAGCTCCTCAGTTTTCAGTTTAAGTTTCTCGCCGCCCCCAAAAAAGCCCGGTGAAGCTGAAAATGCTGTCTAAAGCAATCAGCATACTCTCTCAAAACAAATGGATTTCGAAACATTCCAATATGAAAGATGAGTGCCCGTGAATGGGGCCATCACATTATTATTTTGTAACTAGCATGTGCTCTTAATAATGTACAATGCATCTATTTTCTTAATGCAAACTTCGTGTTTCGGCAGTCGTCGGATTTATATCAGTTAACGAGCATTTAGAGTTGCTACCACTCTCTTTACTTATTATGAATTTATTTTAGAATGAGGAGAAATACTATTGTGTCATACGTAATTGATTTGCGATTTGTACTAGCTGAAAATGACTATGTAAACGCTGTAATTCCGTTTTGTGTAGCTAATAAAATAAATAAATAAATTTATAGTTGAAACTAAAAAGCTGTAAACAGCTCTATATAATTCACTCGAAAATCCAAAAACAAAACCACAATGAAGACGTTGTTCTGAATTAAAATTATTATAAACTATTCGTATAAATCTATTTTTTTTACAATCATACATATACTATAATACAATCTTAATACAATACAAAACAATGAATAAAATATGGATTGCAATTCAAAAGGATGTACATTCAGAAAAATATTAAGATTATACAATTTTATTGTTAAAAGCATAAAAACTTAAATAACATCAAATCAAAAGAGAAGTGCATTTCAAAGTGCACAATCTGACCCGGCCTTAGACCATTTAAGGTCTAAGGACCCGGCGGACTTCGTACCGCTTTGACAGTTTCCATCATTGAGTTAAATGTTGTCATCAATTTTTGTAACCATTGGTATCAAATTTTGTATTGGAAATTAAATTGTACTTTTTAGTATTTTAACAACAACGAAATTTTTATTGAAATTTTGACGGACTTTTGAAACTGTCAAAGCTGTACGAAGTCCGTCGGATCCATTAGTTATAAAGGGCGATTTTCCGACCCCCCAAAAAAAAGAAATTAGTTTCAAATGACTTCATAGATGGCGTTTAGTAAAAGGCAAGTCCATGGAGAGCACGTGTATGGCTGCGTAATTTTTATTCCACTGCCTTTATTCAACGGTCAAACTGTGAACAAAATTATGGAAAATAGCAATAGGTCCTGAAATGAAAATACTCATTTTTTATTTTTTTGGTTGACAAGCAAAAGTTTACTCTGGGTACTGCACAATTTATTACAGCCTCTATGTACGGCTTGACTTTAATAAAACGCCATCTATCGAGTTTTTTTGAACTAATTTTTATTTTTTAATTTGGGCTGTCATAAATCGCTCGAAGGTATAGATTAGTATTCGTATAGAATACGAGTATAAAATTAATATGTACAGTGCGGAATCATGCACTCGAAACTATATAGTCACCACGGAAGACCAGCGTTGCAGTGATTTATTTACTGCAACAAACGCCGAGAGCAGGCTCCGCCAGAATACCTGCGTTGTTGCGATACGCTTCGTTCGCAGAAACACAAGCTGAGGCGGGGTCCTGATTGACCTATTGTTTGTTTAATGTTTTTTATTTTTATTTTATTTTTTATGTACTTGTGTGGTCAATAAATGTTTCTCTCTCTCTCTCTCTCTCTCTTTAGGAGACATTTGTTTAAATTAAATAAGTATAGAATGTATGTGTGTAATGTGTTCTTAAAAACATTTTTAATTTAATTTCAAGCTTCGGCAAACGACGTGCCTTTAGGGCCGATGATGGACGCTTGCTCAAGAGTATTACGAGCGCGTGCCGATACTAAAGCTTCAGTACTTATGCCTCTATGCTTTGTATTAGACTGGATCTAGAACCCTTGAGGGGTTCCAAAACAAACACAGCTGCAAAACAATGCTGTTTAGTGGTAATAAATAATAGGTGTTAGGGATAAAATTACAGTTTAATCTTTTTTTTATGTATAAAAGCAAAATACTTTTTGAAAAAGTGTTGAAAAAATGTTCTCAACCGAGATTCGAACCCGCTCGGATTAGGATCTTGTATAATCTATGTATGTACATATACTGACTGGCCTGACTGACTGATTCATCATCGCCGAGCCGAAACCGCAAGAGCTAATGCGATATAATTTGGGCTGTAAGTTAATTGAGTGACATAACCAGCCATTAAGTAAGGATTTTACGGAAATCGTACCCTAAGAGTAAGTAAGTAACTTTGAAGTAAAATACATGAAAATTGTTATTTGACTTTTTGAAAAGAAATGAAGAATGACATGTCTCTGGAATTTTGTTTATTTTCCTTTACAGGAGTAAAAAAGGGAAGAAGTTTTTTTTAGTGAAATCGTTCTATTTAAAGTAATAACTATAAAAACCGGCCAAGTGCGTGTCGGGCCACGCGCAGTGTAGGGTTCCGTAGCCCATCTCAATAATGCGGTCTCTGAGAAGAAAGCTTTTATGAACATTTATTTAACGATGGCTCATATACTTAAATGTAGATACTACCGGTTTCACACACCTGACAACGTTATTGAAGTAGTTCCCAATGAGGAATTTGTACTGCGCCAAGTACATTTTATAAGTTGGTCGACTGTTACTCGTAAACTTGTAAAGCCAACTTAGCTGTGACAGTTTTCCTTTTAACTTCGTCATACATACAACTACCGTGAATTTTTTCACGCATTCAAAAACAACTATTACTATGGCTGACAGAGGGGGGGGGGGGACACTTGACTCTAACAAAATTTGGCACTTTAAAGCTTAACAGTTCACAAACGGATGCTTCAATCAAAAAATTGTTTCCACAAACCCGCAATATTTTTAAAATTGCTATCCAACGTCACCCCTCACTATGGGGTAGACAAGAAAAAGAAATTACATTCCCACTTCACGTGTAGGGGAGGTAACCTAAAAAAATATTTTATCCACGCCAAATTACAGCTTCCTAGTACTAAGAGTCTATAAGGGGGACATACATTTATTTAAAGGGTTCCTTGTTGACTACGGAACCCTATAAATGAATAATTAATTCGATATATAGATTTTTCAATAAAATTAAAGAATCACGTGTTTTTGCATTTTTTGAAAAACCTACCCTAAAGAGGTGAAATGAGGGTGGAAAGTTTGTATGGAAATCTGTCATTCCTTAAATATATGTATTTATATAATATAATATGTATTTGGCCTGGTTAAAATTATGAAGTGTTTCAGGACTTTTGAAAAATGATCCCGTAAGTAGTAGGCGGTTTTTCTAGAGGGAACGGCATCACGCACTAGTGCGTGTCCCCGTGCCCTACTAGATTCTCCGAGATGGTCAGATCGGATCGGGTGTCCAGCATTGGACTGCGATAGGTTGACGATACCCCAATCATATCTGGATCCGGTAATCTGTGGAATCCCATCGTCAATGCAAACATCAAACTTTCACACGCCGCGTAAAATTAGTTTCTAGAGCTTTAACAAAAGAAAACTTTAATAAGCAAGTTACAAATATTTTTATATTAAAATACAGTGAAAAAATTAAACGCCCATCTGCAAAGATGAATCTGCATGTCCATCGGTTGCAAATACCTTTGGATAGATGGCACTAATGTCCCTCTAAAGCATTTCAAAAATCAAAAAGCAGTGACAAAATTCAGCGCTTACGTCAGCCTTCCCGGTAGCATAATGGTCAGTGCAGCCGCCCGGATTGCGGAAGACCCAGGTTCGATTCCTGGCTGGTTCGGGTGGGCGTTTAATTTTTTCACTGCATTTTTATATAAAAATATTTAATTCGCAATTAAGTGTAGCAATTAACACTTAAAAATAAAAAGTAAAAAAGCAAGTTACAAGTTAACCAGCTGACATGGCCGCGCTCATATTTCTCGCTGCTAGTGGAATCAGCATACTTGCATTCCCAGTGAATTATAACAAAAGACACAGAACGGCGGCGTCAGTTGAAAGGATACCTCTGACACAGAATAACTAATAGTAACTACTGCTTCTGATTTATGCCGGGCGCTCTGGGGGTGACCTGAAAACTGAATTGGAGAATTCTCGCATTTGAAGAATACGCTTTTTATCGCGGGATATCGAGCATTAAGGCGAAGGATAAGGCACACTAACGCCACCAATTTATAATTTGACAATTACTAACGGACCGGATCTTTTTTAAACATTGCGTACCGTCCGATAACAAATAATTGTGCACTACTTTTTGTTGCGTGGTTTATTCACAAAACGGGCTATCGCATTTATTCACAAACAATGGCCACTTTTGGTGTTAGCGAATGAATACAATAACAAACCTAAAAGTAGAGCACAATTATTAAATAATAGATGTTTGCCTAGTGTCGGAGGATCCGCAATGTTTGAAAAAAAATCCAGTTTAGCAGTTATCAAATTAAATCCATTAGCGGCGCTAGTGTGCCTTAAAGCGCTGACAACTATAAAACAGCGCTCTCTGTCGATCTGCATACAAGCAAAAGGGTTGTAAATAGTGCGTGATCCACAAGATTCAAGTCAAGTTATTCAAAATATTGTATTTATTTTAAAACTTGATTTTTACGGGCATTGCAGGTTGCTCGAGCAGTGGGACTTTGCAAGAATGTTGCGTGCGGGATCATCATCATCATCATCCGCCCATCGTTCAACCACTCATCATCAGTTCTGTTGTGTTATAATCATATTGTGTGTATGCGATTACTATTACCTAACGGACGCTTGACCATTGTCCTTAAAGCAACCCTGCGCCTAAGATAATAAGATTAAAATTTGCATTGTCAATTATTTTCTATGGGCAGAGGGAGGGCGAGCTATCTCTATTGATACAATTAATTCAAATCGCACTAGCTCCTTTCATAAGTGGCGGCGAAGGTATTAGTCATGAGAAATTTAGCTCTTTGAAGAGATAAGAGCTATATCGCTCTTTACCCAGTCAAGACCAACAGCTATATATCTCTTCTAGCTCAGTAGCTCATTTAGCTTAGTGTGGTTCATGAAGATAGAAGGCTCTTGAGCGTTTAAATGTAACCAGATCGACTCGCTCGACTGACACTTTTAGGTTATACTCGTACAGAACTACAGACTGATTAATAGCACATAATGATTAATAGATAGTTAATACCTAATTCCTAGTTTAATTTAGCTTTTTGTTGTTTATTTTCAACAATAGGCACTGCAGTTTTTATGTGTGTACATCTCTTTCGCTCATATGCGTCATTCGAACTCGAAACGCATATGTCTCTCTTTGTCTATCGAGCCGCTCGATTGACAAAGAGAGCTAAAAGGAATATTGATATGAATTGAACGAGAGTGAGTTAGATATACGTTGAGCTAGAATAGGTGAGCTAGCTCTTTTTAACAACTCACTCGCGAGCTACTTATCGCTAGAAGGTATACCCTTTATTATCAACCTTTTATCTGACCTTCTTAGTAGTAGAAAAATTGCTTTTTTTTGGAGAGAGTTTGCTAAGACATTTTTAACGCGGCGAGAAACTTAAATGCTATCTCTAGCCGTGTGATCACCCTTATTTATTAACTAATACAAAATCTTAATCATCATTAAAAAACACAAAATTGGTGGTTCCCTCTCTCTCCCTCTCTCTCTCTCTCTGCCCAACATTTTGCAAAACTTTTAGTATGGGACCAACTCTGAAATTCCAACCAAATCTGAGCCTTACAGTTAGTAAGTTCGATTGAGTGTGAAATCCCATTCTATCCTAGAAAAAAAGGTTTAAAAGCCACTAAGCGTTTGTAAGCAGCAAAATCCTTCGTCCAACACCATTCTTAATAAACCGTACAAAGAGTAGCTATAAGTGTATCTCCGCCATCGCAAGTCCACGACTGGATTCCAATAATGTAATTTATGATGGAATTGCAGAAGGCTGGAGCCCAATGAAAGGCCCGTTTCGAATGTCTACCGACTATTAGGCTTACTTATGTACTTTTCCATTCTGCGAACTGTGTCAGATGGCGACGTATTATGTAAATGTAAGTAAGGCGACATGCTAGAGTTATCATGATAATTGCCTTTTTAATTTGTTTACATAGAGAATAATTAAATTTGAAACAACACGATTTTTTTTTACTTTTATTTTTTTAAATGTTAATTGCTACACTTAAGCTGAATTAAATATTTATATAAAATACAGTGAAAAAATTAAACGCCCACCCGACCCAGCTAGTAATCGAACATGGGTCTTCCGCAATCCGGGCAGCTGCACTGACCATTATGCTACTGGGAAGGCTGACGTAAGCGCTGAATTTTGTCACTGCTTTTTGATTTTTTGAAATGCTTTAGAGCGACATTAGTGCCATCTATCCAAAGGTATTTGCAACCGATGGACATGCAGATTCATCTTTGCAGATGAATACCACAAATTGATAACAGAACGCTATAGTCTTTTTTTTCCTTTTTTTTTAAGTAAATAAATATATACAGTGTATAAATATTTACAACACTAATTGTCAGTTAAGGAGACCACCACCAGATCCAGATGAACGATCTGGTCAACCAGAACTGATGTCCTAGCCTTTAGAGGCACCCTCGGGTTGTTCCGCTCCCGATTCGATCACGAATCTCTTAGGAAAAGGATACATCCCCTACGTGATGACATCCCCTCTCAAAACCCTCTGACAATGTTTTATCACAAGGCTTGAGCTAACAAATTGTCCGGTGATGTTGTAAAGGCCATTCGCGGCTAACGATGTTCATGGAGAAGTGAGTAGCCGCGCTAAGCCCGCGACGTCACACGCTCAAATTCATACATGATACTGATGTATGACCTTGTTCAGGGGTCAGCAACGCACTTGTTGATTAAAAATTTGATATAAATTAGTAATTAGTTAATACTACACAGCTAGCAGGAGCGTAATAACTAAGGCCCAAGGGTCGGTAATGCGCGAGTTACCAAGCATTGCGGCGATCCTGTATGAACATCCAGTATCAATACTGCTATCAGGGGAACGTAATAGCGTAATAATTTTAATTTGATGTAAGTATGAGTTTTATTTTTAGAACCTAAGCCCAACTGCTACGCCGAATTAATATTTTGAATTTAAATAACTGAGAACCAGGGGTCGGTAAAGCGCAAGTTACCATGCATTGGGGCGAAACAATTGGATATGTATGAATATCAAATAACAATACAGCTAGCAGGAGCATAATTACTGCGATTAAGGGTCGGTAACGCGTGAGTTACCAAGCATTGCTGCGATCTGGTTCGATAGCAGATATGAGTATACAGTAACAATACAGTTAGCAGAAGCGTGAAAACTGAGTCCCAGGGATCGGTTACGGGTAAGTTAACGAAGGTGTAGCAAGCTTCAACAGGACGCAGCTATCGCTTACCATCAGAGTGCCAAGAACAGACGAGCCTTCATTTTTTAAATTTCTTAAAAAAAACTGACTACCAAACATTTCTATCCCAAAAAATTGCAATATTATAACTTCATAAGTGCTAATAACTTATCGTCATCATCATTACCAATCCCTAACAGACCACTGCTGGACATGACCTCTCCTAATGCCACTTAACCCGATCTGTAGCTCTTCTCATCAAACCCAATGACCCATTTTGCAAGGGATCCGTCCCCCTCCAACAAATATTTTATGTATGTTAGTATCATTAAGATCTGTAAAAAGAGTAGCAACCAGCTTAAACTTTAAAATAGAAGGGGTTAAAGAAGTTTTTTTTTAAATAACCTTACCGAGATGTTGTGTCTGTAGTAAGTAAGTAAGTTACGTACTTACTATCCTGGCGCTGCCGCTGTAGCCCCAAGAGAGCTTTGGCCTCTGATACAAGTCAGCGCCGCTGATCCCGGCTCTGAACTGATTCCTGACAGTTGTCAACTAACTTGTTAATTTCAAAATTTAAAATTCTATTTTTTTAATTTAAAATGAACTTTTATGTCAATTCAAAGCCATGACTTCGTAAACCCTACGGCGGAGACCTTGTACCGAGAAGCAGTTGTACTCGTAGATGTTGTGTCTGCTAATTTACATTTTTAAATCTGTTATTTTAGATGGACCTTTTGACGCATCGTCAATATCTTTATCTTTCTTTATATATAAAAATCTTCTGTGCGTGTGTATGTTATTGAACTCCTTCTAAACGGCTGGACTGATTAGGATAAAATTGTCTGTGTGTGTTCAAGTGGATTTGAGAATGGTTTAGATTTACAATTGGACCCGGTAGGTGGCGCTGCTACAGAGGACTATCATGGGATACAGGTGTTCAAAATTCAAAAAATCAAAATTCATTTTTTTAAATTCACAATTAACTTTTACAAGTGTTTTTTGAACGTCAATTCAAAGCCATGTCTTCGTTCTTAAGCGGACGAATGATTTGTTTGTTTTGTTGTCATGGAAACTGTCAACGTTTAGTTTGTTTTGTTGTCATGGAAACTGTCAAAGCGGTACGAAGTCCGCCGGTCAGCTAGTGTTACGTAAAAATAGCTGTAAAGAATGAAGCAGTGTATCCTGGCACAAAATAAGGAGACTGCAGAAGATAAGCTTCATACAAACGCGCTCAGGCAACGCACTCATAGACAACCTCTCAGGTACCTTCTCGGATCCCTTTATTTTGGACTCCTAGTCATCTTGGTGACAGAAGTAAATGCTAAAAGTTTTTCACATGAAATCTCGTTTTCATTAACGTGACCAAATACCAAATAAAAGTCGCACTAGGCACCCAGTTGATCTGCGTTGGCGCATAATCAGGCAAGTGCGCCCTTACTCATGTAATAGCACTGACATAGAGGTTTGTTTACTACAATCGAGTGTGCGTAGTGCATCGCCTAAACACTATGCCATAGACATCAAGAGGCGCAGTTGACCTTTGAAATACACCTGCTCTCGAATTTGAGCTTTATGTATGCGTGTAAAGGTAGAGAGTAGATTACTGGCCTCTACCACGCGGCGTGTGTGTAGGGCTGTCGACTAAGTGTTGTATATCGGTATTTTATTTATTTATTTATCTATTGGAAATGGCTTTTCGTTATTTGTTTATAGGAAATGGTAATGTAAAATTTTCAAGAACACAATTTATATAAAAAAGACAAATGCAAAAAAAAACTGCAGACGATGGTCGACGATAAAAGAGCAGACCTCGCAAGCGATGGAAAGACGAGCTTATCTTCTTTTCCAGTAAATGGCATATCAATGCGTTAAACAGAACAAAAAAATACAGTGCGCTAATAATATTATAGTAATAATATTAAATTAACTACTACAAAAGGTGCATTGTTAATATTTTACAACAAAATAAAGCCCTCTGCGGTCCCTTAATAGTACGTACGACTACTGCTCTCAAACCCAGAGGTCTCGGGATCAAATTGCAGCGGAGGACTTATTGAGCTTAGAGTATTTGAGAGCGAGTAGTTTATCAAAGAGAATCAACAGGCACTTTTTGGATAAGCTCGCTTCATCTCATTGACCCCATTTGATTTTTGTAGGTAACTGTGTTGGCCCAGATTGAGGTCAGCAGCAAATCCATTTACATAAAGAAAAAATATATAAAATTATACTTTAAATGAGCCCTAAACTAAAATCTAGTACATTAAATTAAATTATGTAAGTGGTTGTAATATTTAACGTTAGTTACAGTAAATGAGATGCAGCTTTTAATTATTGCGACTCTATTAGAGACTGTCGAACGCCTGGTTAAGTCAGTGGGTAGCCCTGGGCGAGCGGGCGCTCGCGCTCGCCGAGCGCGGGTGCGTCGCCGCTCAATTTCCATTATGACGTCGATTCCGAACGTCATAATATAAATAAAGGGTGTTGTGGATCGGTGCGGGGCGGGAGTGCGCGCAGGTCTGTATCGAGCGGTGCGCGGCGCCGCCCGGGCGCGCTCGGCGCATCGACCGCAGAGCCCCCGCACTGTCGCACGGCGAGGACGCCGTCGGGTCTCGCTGCCTCATGAGCGCCCGGAGCGCGGTCGCATCGATCGGCCGCGGCCCGCCGATGGTCTGCAGCTACGCGCGTGCATGAGCAGGGGCCGCCCGCCGACCAGAGCTACCACCAGGTAGGTCCGACCACCGCATTGCTCCCGACAGACGCGGCCCGCCGCCGCGCACTGACACAGATCCGTTTTATGTAAGCGCGTTGGCCGAGTGAGACGGTTTAGTTTGTCGATTCAGAACGTGACGTTTCGTACGTGTGACTCTTGCGGTCGTGATATTTGTGACGGTTTCGGGGACCGGTCCGAAGCCGGTGCAGCGGCCCGGGCTCGCAGCAGGTTCGTCCGGTGGACCCCCGTTGCGGGTGTCGGTCACGCGTCCCGAGCTCTGCGTACGCTGAAGCGTTGTTGTATGACTGCTGGCGCTATTCTTTTGGTTTCTGTATGCGAATGTGGCCGCGGCGAAGTGTGTGAGCGTGCCCAGGTGGAGCGGCCGGGTAGGCTCGCCGTGTCACGTAACGTCCCGGGCCATGTAACTGGGTCAAAGTATATCGCACTGCGAATTCATAATGGGTCCTCATTATGCCACAGATTTTTTATGCTTTAAGTTAAGTTGTGACGATTTGTTATGGTGCCATACAACTGTGCATAGATTTGTTCCAAATCAAGAATTGTTATTTTTCTTCAAATTTCATTTATTATTTTACAACATTTTTATGTTACGCATCCTTATTTTTTCACTTGAACAATATTAACTCATTATTATTTTACTTTAACATTTTTGCTAATATTGGTTATTATGTGTTGTTTTGCAGATTATTATTTTATTGTTAGAATATATCATCATAGTTTGTTTTACGTAACTGTTCCACGATTATTGTATAATTTGTCTGTAGATATTCATTGTTTGTTATATTTTTAATATCAAAACTTTATATTATTATTGTTGCACATGCGCAGAAGAGTGGGAGAAATCTATGACAGTCAATAAACAGAGGTTTATTTAATAAAACCACTAATTAAATGTCGTCCCGACTTAACTTTGCTGATATTTATTTCTTATTGTTTATTATTTTTTAAATTGTTTAATTTAAATTTATTATGGTTTCATTAAAATTGTCTTTGTTTTGCAATTGGCATTATTTACTTATCAAAAGAATGAAAGTAAATGATATAGTATAATATTCGTAAATAACACAGGAATAAAACAAAAACGAAACTGATAAAAATTCTTACTTGCTGTTACATAAAGGTTCCAGCTCAGCACAATGCTGGCCATAGACAAACAGCGCTAGTCTTTCGTTAGTAAACACACTCATATCGTGCGTCACACTCACTGTACAATAGTTATACATAACAATGAGTTAGAAAATGATATACTTTAACACTGATCTGATGAACACTAACTTGGAACAAATTAAGGAGACCGGATTAAAAGCCATGGCTCCGGACTCGATACGCATACTTAAACGTTTTTAGGTTATATTACCTACTTGTGGTTGTTTGAAATGAAATGATATGAAAAATGTTTATTCAGAGCATAATAACCAATCGGATATATTTTGACATTTACAATTACCTAAATATTAATACGTGAAGCGAAAACTTCGTGACAGTTCTTAAGCACATTGCGCGCACGGAGGCGTGTGAGATTTGGTATACCTAGTTAAAGTTTATATGGAGAAAGAGTATAAATATAATTTATGTATAATATTTGTTACAAATAAAAGTTATTAATTTAAAAAAAAACAATGTGTCATAAATTTTTCAAAAATCAAAGCGGAGTAGTGAATATTTTATTTATTTTATTTTAATATGGCACAGTAGTTTTTTTTTTTTTTTTATGCCTTATAAGACAGCTCTTGACCTCGATCTCGCCTGATGGTGAGCGTAGATGAGGTCTAAGACAACAAGTTTAGTTGACAAATTCATTAAAAAGGAAGAAAATCATTATAAAAATAACACAAATGTTGAAAAAATTTCCAAGAGCAGGATTTGAACCTGCACCCTTCTGACATACCGGGTCAGGTGCTCTCCCAATTGAGCTATCGTGGTTCTAACCAGCCCGCCGAAATTATTCAACACTATTTATTTTTTACTTTAAAAACCAAAGGCGCCCATTCAATGTCAACTACTACCGTCGTTAATCCGATCATAATATTTTTACAAATACTAAAGATCAGTCAAGAAGTAGGCAAGCTATTTATAAAATGTTTTTGTTTTTGTTTATATAATTTTAACGCAAATTTTGTAAATCATTATGATTAAAATATTCTCGGCTAACTGATCTATCAATGCTATGGCTGACGTTCAAGAAAAAAAAATATTTATTTATTTATTTGGTACACAAAACAGATAGAAATTAAAAAATAACAAAAAAGCATGATAAATTGTTTAATAGCTACATTCCTATCTAAAACATGTGTACACGACACGATTAATAATAAGCGTCTATGTTAAAGTTTACTTAATCTAAAACTATATCCAATTAAAAACTAATTATATCCTATATATAATTATAAAATATAACAAATTGAAAACTTATTCTAGGTTGATGTTGACAAATTTATGAAGTTTTCTTAATAAGGATGCCGAACCGAGACTACACAACATTATTACAAATTCAAAACAAGCACAGGAAATTGCATCTTTCTATCTATCAAATACTTAACTTAACTTAACATAAACGAGTCTTCTGGGGTCTCAGTAGCTCAGCGGTCAGAGCGTTGGAGCGGTTATCCAAAGGTCGTGAGTTCGATTCCTGAAACTGGTTAATTTTTTCTAGTAATTAAACTATTTAAAACAATGAAAATGCAAAATTAAAAAAAAAATAGGTGTATATAAAGTCACATTTTATCAACTGCAAATATTTTGAGGATAAATTCATATATATTAACTATTTTTTATGAAAAAACCTTAATTTTTTATACGCTAGTTTTTAAGAAAAACGCCAAAAGACATTTCGATTAAAAATAAAAATAAAGCACTTTCGGTAGTTTCAATTCAAAAGAGCCGAAACAAAGAGGCCGCTCTTAAAAATATTACAATTTTTGTGTCAGGAAAAGTAAAAAAAAAAACTAGACTGAATTTTTTTAAATCTTTATATATATAGGCTTTATATTTTTGATATAGTTAGATGTTTTGTCAAAATATTTGCAGTTGATAAAAAGTGACCTTATATATTTATTATTTTAGTTGTTGTTTGAAAATAGTTATATTTATGCAAATGCCGTATAATAAAAAGTATTAAAACACAAGTTTGAGTTCAGCAAAGCAAAAGAGAGTTTCATTAATTTCACCTGAGTGTTTTAATCTTAGAGCATTATTTAATGCTCTAAGGTTTTAATACATTTTTACTTACGTACAGTTGCATACACAACTTTATCTACACACATGACGTGACCTTATGATATATTAATAATTATTTGATTAATTTATTTTATTCAAGTAACAAAGACTCGTAATGGTTAGTAAAAATGGAAGTTAAGAGCTATGTTAGTACATAATATAATTTAAATCAAAATTAAAATCAAATTAAATTAAATTATGTTAATAAAAAAAAAATAAGTTGTCACATGCATTATAAGCAGCGTTATAGGAACATAATTTGCATTAATTGAATAGTTCAAATAATAATCTATTATTGTTTTCTAAAGTTAACGCGAACACTTCACATTGAAATAAAACTACTTTTACGGATCTACTCGCGTTTTATTTTAAAAATTAGTTTTAAATAATGTTTATCCTGACGTTTCGAACCCTTTGCAGGGTCCGTGGTCATACACCCGGAAAGTTGTTTCATTCTGATAAGCTATTGTTCTTTCATCTGAGATTATAAGTGTCCAAAAAATCAGATTAATATAATTATTTATTGTTATACTTATTAGTTTTTAATTTGCTATTTTTATTTCTTTGGTTTTTTTAAGTTCAGTTAAGTTCTGTTTCTTTTTTTTGTTTTAGACACAGTTATGTACGTAATTTATTTATTTCATTTATAAATATACTTATTTGATTAGTACAATTATTGAAATGTATTTGAACAGTTGGTTCTTGTTGTAAGTTAAAAGATGTTTTAATTTTTAATTTGAGTATGGTTCTGGTAAAGATAATGCGATTCATAAGCTACGGTTCTTGAACCCATTACGAGTACTAATAATAATAAACGTCTTAAAATATTATATAATTGGAACAATTTAAATTATAAAGAAAAAATATTTCTTATAGTTTATTTTCACCCTTGTGCTTGTTTAATCTTCCGTATGTCTATTTCAGCTAGATAATTTGTCTTAATATTAATTAATATAAATGTACTTACGGTCAATGAGTACAAACGTTAAGCTATTCTAATTTCGCATTAATGACTTTTAAACTCTACGACTCAAGTTATAGTTACAACTACAAGCTGACATATTACAGCTGACCTGGCCTCTCCAGTAGAAGTATGCTTGAAGGTCTAAATAATGTTAAGTTATTTCTAATTAGAATTAACTTAAACCTTGACTATGTAATACAAGAGTGCCTCTTCATAATACAGCCAAGTGCATAATTAAGTGAAAACATTTATAGGTGGTCTGGCTTTAAATAAATCGACTTTTAGATTTTGTATTTTATATTAATAATTATTTATCAAGTATAAACGTAGAAGGTCTGTAGCCTCAACTGAATAAAACACTATATTGATAATTAATTGCGAAAGTATTGCAAGTGAATAGAAAAAAAGTAGTACAGTTATTTTATCACGTACTAGCTGACCCGGCGGACTTCGTACCGCTTTGACAGTTTCCATCATTGAGTTAAACATATATCAATGGTTTCCATGACAACAAAACAAACAAACCTTTTTTTATTGGAAAATAAAATTGTCGTTTTTAGTAATTTTTTTAATTTATAGCCTATGTTACTCAGCGCTAATGTAGCATTCTAATGGTAAAAGATTTTTTTTTAATCGGTCTAGTAGTTTTTGAGTTTATACGTTGCAAACATACATACATACAAAAATACAAAGGTTTCCTCTTTATAATATTAGTCTTAGATTAATAACGCCATATTAGTATAGATAAATAAATAATTTATACTGGAAATATTCACACTTCGCACATATGATACAATGCCACATAATATCGTTTGACAGATACTAAGCTTCTAAATGTATTGTAAAATAAAAAAATCTGCATGATTTTATATTGTAAATCGTGGAATACATTGGATCCTAAGTCTGTATTAGTGCTAAAAGCGATTCAAACATTATTTATCTAATAGAAACTTCAAACAATGCCAGGAATACAATAAAGTTAAAAGAATGATCATCGTTTTATTAAAAATAAATATAAACTGTTGCACAGTTTTAATTATGATATTTCCCTAAAAATACTTACCCACGCAACAATTTACTTACGCCAACCCGCGCTGAACCCGCGTGGTGGTTAAAGGCCCGTCCTCCCTATCCATCCATAGGGAAAGTTCGTACCCCAGCAGTGGGGACGTATATGAGCTGGTGATGATGATGATGATGATGATGATGATGATGTTGATGATGACTTATTTATGTTGATGATGATGACTTATTTATGTTGTTGATGAACTAAAATTTAATTTCAGTTAAATTAAATGTTACGATTAATAAGCTAAAAATAAACAAGATGTTAATTAAACGCAATTTATTTAAACCTTGCATAAAAAATTTAAAAATAATTTGGACTATGTTTGTAGAAGATATATGAAAGAGGGACATTTCTACTACAGGTGCAATATGTGCTTAACTAAAATAAAAGTTTTACTCGAATATGTTATTAAATAAATGTGATAATGAAATAAATATTTTGATTTTGATTTGATTTTAAATGCAAACGATGGTAGTTTCTATCGTTAAGTAAAGTAAAGCAAATAGCCTATAACTGTCCCACTGATGGGCAAAGGCTTCTATAATTGAAATCAAGTCATTTGAATTGAACCCGGGACCTTTGAGGATTGGGTCGAGCGCTTTGCCATCGACCACCGAGGCGTTATATCGTACTAAATATTTTACTATTTGGTTATCTATAAATCTCAATTTATTATTGACTGTACATGACTGTACAAATAAACTTTGTAAACGTCTGCAAAAAAGAATAATATTATTATTTGTGAAAGTAAACCAAAATGCCTTTTTTTTAACAATTAACCAAGTTCAAATGTTTTCTTAACACAATATTTCAATAATAATAAAACAATCTAAAGAAATTATATTTCACTATCAAATTTTTTATAATTCAATTGATTAAGAAGATGATTAAAGTTTTAAAAATAATATCTCCAATGTCGAATTGAGGACTGGCTGTTCAATGCTGTAAGAGATAAAATATACGATACGATAAGCTCTTTCTGCCTAAAACGGAATGCAACCGATTAAATATAAATGAAAGGAATGCAAGTTACCAATTTATTATGTGACCTCAGTCTCATTGTGACCACGGATCCTGCAAAGGGTTCCAAAAGTCGTGATAGAACTATATAATTTAATGTGTAAAATAAACGCGATTAGATCCGTAAAATTTGTTTTATTTAAATGTGTGTGTTCAACGTCAATAGGTCAAATAAATCAGTCAAAGTCAAAGTCAAATAATTTATTTAACATAAGCCTTTACAGGCACATAATGACGTCAAAACTATAAAACCCAAATAATAATAAAAAACAAAAAAAAATGTTTAGATCAAATTACTGAATCAACCACCAGTTCAGATTTTGGGAGAGGCTTCGACGGAAAGAGCTGGCAGAGAACTTGGAATACTTATTTCTTTTTCTCTATCTTGTCAACCAAATCCGCGTTAACTTTAGAAAACTGTTACCATAACAATATTTTTTATCAGCATAGTCCGACGTATTCTAAAAACTAAAGCGATCGACATAATTTGTTTACGGATCACCGGGTCGAGTTGTTTAACATCAGCTATAACTGAGCTAATGTATAGAGAAAGGTCACATCAATCAATTGTCATGTAGCCAAATACCGACGCTACATCTGCCGTAGCGTCGTAGCATTTGCTACGACGATGCTGCGTAGCTGTAGACGGCGGGCGTGGCGCGGCTGGCTACACATTACTACGAGATTGAATACTGTGCTACTACGCTGCTACGGTTACCGTAGCGTGGGCTGACTCGTAGACAATAGGGATGTTGAAAACAACAATAAATAATTTCCAGAACATCAAAAGTATTAATGAAATCATGTAACAGACCTTTAAAACATTAACCAATTCTTTATTTGACCTAACCATGAATTTCTGTAACCTTAAAAGTTATTAATAAACTCAATTGACGGAACCAAAAAGTGACGTCATAGTTTCCCATCTTATCTTATCTTAGTGGAGTTTGCCGAGGTTTCCCTCTCGCAACAACACTTCGACCCATCGGGATCTTTTGTGCAACCCCATCTTTTCACTCTTCTTCCTCCACAAGCTATTTGTCGATAGATGCATTCTGTGGAGCATTTGTTTTGTGGCATAGTGCCCTGTCAAGGCACCGATGATTAGTCGGGCCTGCCTTCTACTGCCTCCGCATATGAACTTACTCCGTCCTAAGGCGTTTTCACCTAGAAAGGATTTGGAGTGTTTCATACCCGGCTGCTCTTTCCTTTCGATGCTGTGCCTGTTTACGACGTGATCTTTTAAGGCCTTGTTAATGGTACTTGGTGCAAGTGCCACGAACGGCTCAGGACCAATGTGCTGGGTCTCCGAGCCCTCCCTGGCAAGTGCATCCGCCATCTCGTTGCCATGGATTCCCATATGACCTGGGACCTAGATCAATCTCACCTTGTTATGTCCACCTAGCTTGTTTAGAGCTTTGGTGGTTTCTAGAACAAGGCCAGAGTCGATCCGGGGCGATATGTGTGTCTTGAGCGCAGCTTGGCTGTCACTCATAATGAATATATTGCGCTTTTTCATAGCTAATTCTATATTCTGCTTTGCGCATAGGAGAATTGTGAAAGTTTCTGCTTGGTAAACAGTGCCAAATGTTCCCATGCTTTGACTATGCTTGAAGTCGTTAGTAAAGACGCCTGCCCCTGTGCCCGGTATCATTTTTGATCCTTCGGTATACCAGATTAGGCTGTCTTTCTCCGGTAACGGTGGCCGTCGTTTCCATTAGGTTGGAACATAAATTTTAAATTTCTTTTCGAACATGAATAGGATATTTTATCGCACCCCATTTCCATGATCCTTTCAGGAATGTTACCTGATTCCCATTTTGGGTTTAGATGCGTTCCACAGTCCGGCCACCTTTAATCTTTGTAACGCTTTCTTTGCCTCTGTTTCTATTATAATGTGCAGGGGTAAAAGGTCTGTGAGGACCTCCAGCACTGCCGTTGGAGTGGTTCTAAAGGCACCAGTGATTGCCAGACAAGCTGTTCTCTGAAGTTTGCTAAGAGAATTCTTACTTTAGCCTGGTTCTGAGCCACCAGACGATGCTGCCATATGTGAAGATTGGTCTTACCATCGCCATGTAGATCCACCTAATGATTTGGGGTTAAGTCCCCACATCTTGCCATAAGTAGACCGACACATGCCAAAGACTCTGTAAGCCTTGGCTACGGTCGTGTCCATATGCTGTTTCCAAGTAAGTTCCCTATCCAGCGTTAAGCCTAGATATTTCACTTCTTTGGACCAAGAGAGCTGGGTATTATAAAGTGTTAGGTTACCGTAGTGTTTCTCATTCTTGTAAAGGGGATGACTGTTGTTTTCCCTGGTTTTACAGAGAGGTGATGGGCATTGCACCATTCTTCCAACAAACCCAGGGCACGTTGCATTAACCCCGATACCGTTGAGGGAAACTTCCCACTGACTGAGATGACCAGATCTTCCGCATAACCAACCGTGTGGAATGTTGTTTTCTAAAGTTTACGCGATCACTACACATTTAAATGAAACAACTTTTACGGATCTACTCGCGTTTATTTTATTTTACACATTATTTAATGTTTATCCTGACGTTTCGAATCCTTTGCAGGGTCCGTGGTCACAGGGAGACTGAGGTGTTGGTCATCTCATAATTAGTTAGTAGGTTGTATACCCTCATTCAATTTAATCAAGTGCTTTCCGTTTTACGCAGAAAGAGCTTACAGTATCTTTTGGTCTGGCAGTATGGTGTTGGGGCTGGGATTTAATATTTTGTATGATGGGGTCCCAGACTGGTGGTAGACTCCAACCATCTTCTCTATTAAAATTAGGATGTTTTTTAATTTCAATAGCCTCGCGTATCATCCTAGGGATGAATCGTTGTTCTCTAGCGAGTACTTGCGGTTTATCAAATCTGATGTAATTGTTGGGCCCCTCTAGGGAATGTTCGCATACAGCAGACGTATTTTCTAGGCGCGAAAATTGCTTGCTTGACGTCGGCTATGTGTTCTTTAACGCGGGTTCCTATACTTATCTTTGTTTGCCCGATGTAACAGTCGCAGTCCAGTTTGTACACGCCTGCATCTTGAAGGGTATGTTGCACTTGAAAGGTCGTAAAAATTGGTTGGTCTTTTTTGGCGGCTTGAAGTAAGTGTTGATTGAAGCTCGCTTTAAGATATGTATGTCCAATCTTGTCAGTGACACCTTTCATATATGGAAGTACGGCAGGTTGGCGCTCGACTGTGGTTAGTTTATTGCGTGTTCTGTGACGATTAATTTTTGTTTCTTCTTGTATAAAAATGCTTACAAATTAAATTACTAAAAGTAATAATTAAAAGGTACAAAATAAAAATAAATAATAGAAAAAATTGAAAAACAATATGGTAAAAAAAGAACTAAAAGGCAAAAAACAAGATGTTATGTATTTATATAACTGTATTTATAAAAGTGAAATGTCTCATTCACTCACTGACTATACATAAAAAATCAAAACGGCTTGATTAATAACAGTGAAATTTTCATGGCTTACCTTATAAATAAGAAAGTATTCCGCAAAGCGATCCCCCGACTGCGATCTACATGCGACTAAATTCATTTTAAACAAACACATTTACAAATAACTTAAACGAGACACTTTACATCATATTATAATCAAAACTCTGTGGATTCCTTAATACACTCAATCAATATTTTGAATCGATATCACTTTGTTTTTATGTATGTCAGTTGAGTTTAACCATTTCTATTATTAGTATTTATTTATTTTTGTACCTTATGAATTCGCGTTTGATGTGCACATCACTGAATTGTATCCTTTGTTGTTTATTAATTCGCATGGACCGGAGTTTACCGATCTACTGAACGCAATTCTAATTGAATCAGTACATATGGACCGACCCGTAGGCTTTGATTAAGATTAAATGGCCCTTAGACCCACCTTTAGGCCGCAGTCCCATTGAGAGATATAAACTAAAGCTAGGAACTATTTTTTAGTGCAAGAAGAGCTAATCTGCAATTTGTTCTACAAGGTTAGACAGAAAGGGCAATAATAGCTAATTGGTGAATTTTTCATCGCGTTATGCTTAGCTACCTTGCAGTTCTGGTGGAAAAGCAGCCTAACCAACCAGCGATTTGTGTACGTAATACCAATTTATCAACCGCAATGAGCTCGTCTCCTAAATTATTATTATTGTGTAATTATATAATGTTTTATAATTTATTAACACCAGTAAAAGAATGTTATCGATATCTTAAAAAATGACGAAGTTATCAGCTCCCCTTTTGTAATTACCCTACTACTCGCGCTCTCTTAGCTCGTGACGTCATCCGACACAAACGTTTCGAGCTGTGACCGCGCAGTGTACTTACTACTGCCGCTTGTTTGCATCGCATTGTTTACGTTTTGTCTTTGTTTTTATTAATAGTGAAGGATTTTGAACATTATGAGTGAAAATAAAAGGTCTTTTAAGTACTGTATAGTGCCTAAATACAAAAGTACAACCTCTAAAACACCAAATAAGATATTCTTCTCAGTTCCATGACGGAAGAAGATGCCGTATTATGAAACGCGATGATCAAGTAACTCTTTCCAGTTCATTTTGTTTATACTGTTGTTCACTACTTTAAAATTGAAAACGAAATAGATAGGTACCTACTTGTATGACTTGTTTGTATTAAGTATATCAAATAAATACGAACAATCCTACCTACTTCAGTTTGTTTTGTATTTTAATTTTATAGGTAATAATATATTGGCTTCGCTTGGTTACCAGACGTAATACAAAAAAACAATACGCGGTAATCATCTTATCTCAAAACCTGCCTAAACCACAGAATATCTAATTGTACTAACCTAAACCATAAGAATAATGTTTATTCTTATGCCTAAACTTCGTTTGTAGTGTACACTTACGTACGCTTACAGGTAGTGAAGTGTAGTCAACTTTTGACGTTTTGTTTTGTTTTCATATTACAAGCCAAAATAGGTAGTTAAAATCCATTATAGAGCATTTTGTTTTCAATAAAGAATAATAGCAAAGGCACGTATGTACCTTCCAACTTTCACATCACGCACCTCCACACCCATGAAATTGAAGTTATTTGTAAAAAATGCCCTACCATATAGTAATCTATCTTTGGTAAGTTATCAGACTGACCCCTTACAAATACATTATCCATTATTACAATAAAAAATATATGTATACACTGTGTTTGTTTGAGATGTTCGCTCAAGGATGAGTAAAGAGCGTATAGCGGTACAGACGCGCGGGAGGCATCGTGTCGCGTGACGTATTACGCTATATCTATACCTATCGCTACGTTCTTCTTATATCGAGGCTCATAACTTTAGTAGTAATACATATATTTCAACAATTCAAAAAGCGGCCTGCTTGAATAACCTACTAAATACGTGTACTTTAAAAAAACATGACATTTTTACGTTCGAGACGTTCTCATTAGAGCAGATGCGTTGCAATTGTACAAGTAACAACTGGTTGCTTTTTTCGGTAATAAGACTGCCGCTGATTGGCTGGCCTCGCGCATGCGTAGAACCTTCTCAAACTCATACGGGACCATTGAGTGTCACTGCACGGCCTTTGAGATTCAAAGATATTAGATGCTTCGCAGACAGGGCAACTTTATTTGAAGAAACTATTCACTTTTTTAAAGTTTCCATCAAAGGTTGCCAGTTGCGGCAAAAGTTTGCAGTTGCCGCAATTCTAAATAAACATTTTATATTCATAGTCGACAGTCAGTGGTTGCCAGTTGGGGAAACTAGCAACTTGACACATTTACAAATAGCTAGTACAAATTTAACAGTTGCTAGTTGCAGCAACTGAATGTTTGTGTTTTTATGAATATGTATAAATATTATATTAGTATCTTTATTTATTTATTTGTTTATTTATACAAAAAAAAAAACAACAGAATAAGTACAATCATTTTAAACAAAATAATTTGAGGTTACAGTAGCGTTCTAGACTATATCCCTAAGCATGTGTCCACAACATGGTTATTACAGTTTCTAAATAAATAATAAATAAAAAAAATACAGAAGCAGAACATACATCGAAATTTAGAACTTAATATTTAAATAAAATATTTTTTTTAATTAAAATTAAAACAAAAAAAAATATTAAAAAAAAAAAGTAACATATTATATTATTGAGTAAATATATTCTAATTTATAATTTGCTAGTTGTTGGGGCACAACTTCTCATTTTCTCCATATTCGACTTATGGCTCAAAAGTTGTCTGGAAGAGATCGCTTTAAGCGATATGACCGCCTTTGCCTTATTTTATATTTAAATTAATGTCTTTTTGTTTTCTGTATTTAGTGTGAGCAATAAAGTATCATCTCTCTATCTATCAGCGAAACTCACAACTAAGCTTGCTATTTGAAAAAAGACAAAGTGATGAAAAAGTTCCACGAGCGGGATTCGAACCCGCACCCCATCACGTGCCGGGTCGGGTGCACACTGTCGTTATTCAAATTGTAGTTTGTTTGCAACTAGATTTACGTAAAGATATTTATATAACCACTAGCTGCCCCGGCGGACTTCGTACCGCTTTGACAGTTTCCATCATTGAGTTAAATATTTTATCTACACTAATGTTGTAACATTCTACTTATGTTTCCAATACTTGACTTATAATTACTACTGTTATAGCGCAGACAACAAAACATTCAATTTAAGCAATTTCACATGATGGTATAATATCCACATCGATATTGTAAAATCTCATTATAACATCAATAAAACGCGACCAATTAACCTGGCGAGCCTTATGTCAAAATCCTCATACAAGTTGTATAAAATTTTGATATTAGGCTGGCTTTTGAAAACAGTTGGGTTATACGTGAAAACTTCGTCGAAACTACTAAACTTAGATACACAAAACTCTTTGGTAAGATCTTGTGCCAATTGAATAAAAAAAGAACAGCGCGCGCTCGCTCCTGATTGGCCCTGCGCGCGCAGCTGCGCTCTCATTGGTTATTGGATGGTGGATGGATTGGTTTGGTTGGTAATTAACATTAACTTTCAAAATTGTACCATCCAAAATTTGAACAATTATTATAAATAAACTATTGTCAGCTTTTACTCTTGTTGTTTGACTAATTGCATTAGTGAAGATAAAGTAGTGTATGCAACTGCATATAACACGGGTATTAAAACACTCGTTACTATTATGAAACTCGCTGCGCTCGTTTCATAAACTCACACTCGTGTTTTAATACCCTTCATTATATGACAGTTGCATAAACTACTAATATATCAATGGTTTCCATGACAACAAAACAAACAAATCATTTTGTATTGGAAAATTCAATTGTCGTTTTTAGTATCTTATTTTTTTTTTATATAGCCTATGTTACTTAGCGCTAATGTAGCATTCTAATGGTGAAAGAATTTTTTAAATCGGTCCAGTGGTTTTTGAGTTTATTCGTTGCAAACATACATACAAACAAAAATACAAAGGTTTCCTCTTTATTATATTAGTATAGATATTTTTGTTTGTTTGTATCGATGTATGTATGTATGTATGTATGTATGTATGTATGTATGTATGTATGTATGTATGTATGTATGTATGTATGTATGTATGTATGTATGTATGTATGTATGTATGTATGTATGTATGTATGTATGTATGTATGTATGTATGTATGTATATATGTGTGTATGTATGGTCCAATAGTTAGAGTTGTTCGTTTGTATCACGGGAGTCATCTCAGAAGGTTTTGACGGTGATAAAAAGTCTACAGGTATTTTTTTTTAAATGAATGAATTATTTTTTTAAATTTTTTATTGTTTTTTTAATTTTTCGATTTTTTTTTTACATTTTTATATTAATATTATTCATCATCATCATCATCATCATCATAAGCCCACTTACGCATTATTATTATTATCTTTCTCTAATATTGTAGAGTTTTTTTTGTTGTCGACATTTTTTTTATATAGCCTATGTTACCCAGCGCTAATGTAGCATTCTAATGGTGAAAGAATTTTTTTAATCGGACCAGTAGTTTTTGAGTTTATTCGTTGCAAACATACATATATACAAAAATACAAAGGTTTCCTCTTCTATTATATTAGTATAGAATTTTAACAAGGTATATTTATTCATATTATTAAATTACACAATTATATCTGAGATTATATAATAACCTAAAGTAACTAAAACTAATAAAAAACTAAAATATGGCGTCATAAAATTCCTCCGCGTCGCAGTCGACTGGTAAAGTACCTAAGAGACTAGCGGCATTGCCACGTTGAATGGCAATGCTTACCCTCTGGCCAAGGAAAAAGCCAGCCTTTGGGTCATGGGAAGTGTCAACCAGCCGTTTGGAGATGTCATTAAACAAAACATGAGCACTCGGACCCACGGGCCGAGGGTTTCAACCCCAAACGGCACGAAAGTATAATTGCCGATAAGGTTATTATACTTTTGCTGCTTGAGGTTTTCTGCAGCCGCAGCAGCAGCACCAGCACAGCACGCTGTACTAGGAAGATGGGATGGCGCAAGAGTATCGACACAAGTTGCATCCCACACTAAAGGCCTACCCAACTTCCAAGGAAATAAAGACATGTCGTCCGGTCTCTTGTCATCATTAGTATAGATAATCATTAACTTGCTTTGTACGCACAGTTTTTTAGGTTATATAGAAACAGCTAGTTGGAATTTGCCTGTTGTCACAACACGGAGATCACAAAGTTGCTCTGTCTGTGAGATGACTAAAGCCTTTTTTGTCGACTCTTTAATACCTTTATCTTTAGAGCCCTCGCCACGTCTTACAATCTGTGATCGATTTTATAGTCGGTGAAAATGAAACGTTATGGAATTCTATGTTGCAACGCACACGTCCTACAAAAAGTCGGTCAAACAACGGTACTAAAACGTCGGCGATAAAATCGGTCCAAATATCGCTCCTACAAGTTGGTCGTGAGCGGATGACGTTAAAAGAAGAGGTCACAACAATCATTTCTCATTGAGTTGATAAATAGCAACGTCTGCCGTAGCGTCGTGCAGTTGCTACGGTGCTGCGTAGCCGTAGATGGCGTGGCTACACACTACTACGCTGCTACGACGACTAGCATGACGCTTTTTTGACGACTTTTTTGGTAAAGGCCTTTAATAGTTATTTGTTATACAAGAGTGCAAAGTTGTTTTTTAACCGCGTGCTCAATTTTGATGACCGAGCAAGCGAAGGATTCTAAAATTAGAATCCTGAGCGTTAGCGAGGGAATCAAAAGAGCACCAGGTGAAAAATCTTTGCACTCGAGTGCAACACCTAACTTTTCATCCCACCTCAGCGAGGAAATGACTAAATGCAAAAAAAACATTTACAATCACAAGATACTTTTATTTCAGTTTAGGTATTAACTACTACATTATGAAAGGGAAGTATTACAGAATAATCTTTAAATTATAACTACAATACTAAGGTATAATTAAGAAAAATTGAAAGTAACGTTGCTACAGTTACTAAGTGTAATATTTTTGTTAGGTACTGTAATGTTCGGTTGAGACGGTCTGGATGCAGATTCCGCTCGTAAAAAAAAAAAATAAGGTACTGTAATGTTGGTGTTAGTAATTTGTGTACTGTAACACCCCGCTGGATCGTACTTAAGGAACGGGGGGTTGTATCGAATAATAATGCTTTATAGCTTTAAATATTTATATTACTTTCAACATGAAATAATAACAATCAATTCGTCGTCGCGACCCGTCACCGAGTCCGCGATGTTCTTCTTTTTTCTCTTCTACTATATTTTAATGCAGGCCACGGTGGATGCCAGTAAGTATGCCCGAGCAAGGAGTCTCGGTTGCTACAGTACTGATAAATTGGGCACCATGGAGGTAGAAGCAAATAGGTTTAATGATGTTTTGAATTCACAAACTTAGTGCACACGATGTTCTAAATTCAATTTACTTTATCCTCTAGGGGATAAAAACGGCTTTTGCACTCAGATATCGAAGAGCAAAAATACTCTTTCCGAGATGGTGGGATGAAAAAGAGTTTAATGGTTAAAGTTCAACTTAAGTAACTATCGTAATGCCGGGTCGCAGGATGGATGATAAAATTTAAATGTCTCTAGTTCTTCCGTGCTGCGTTAAGTCCCGGTTTGTCGTACCGTGTGGCAGTCGTTTGAGCTCATAGCCCGCAGGCTTTTGTGGTGTGATATGGCCCGATATAACCATATGATTTTGGCTATAATGCATAAATAATGGGACATTTATTTTGCCGTCTTCGTACTGTTAAAAAATCCTAATAAGTACATGCCACACTCAGAGACGTAAATTTACATAATTTCACTTACGATTCTTCATTATAAAATTTGTAAAACAAAATTACTTACATAATAATAAATTTATTTATTTTGACCAACTCGGGATAATATAATTACATTACATTAAAATAACATTCACATTAATAAAAAATAATAATAACAATAAATAAAAATAAAATGATATGTAAATAATCATAACTACTTATTTTGCCTAATTCTTAAGTGACTTAAGATCTGATGTTGATGACGTAGTTGTCGACATTGAATAGGGCTCCTTTGGTTAACAGAGTAAGAGTAGATAGTGCTAATTAATTTCGGCGAGTTGGATTGAGCCACGATAGCATAGTTTGCAGTGCACCTGACCCGGCATGTCATGGGGTGCGGGTTCGAATCCCGCTCGTGGAATTTTTTCAACACTGTCTTTTTAGGGTTCCGTAGCCAAATGGCAAAAAACGGAACCCTTATGGATTCGTCATGTCTGTCTGTGTGTATGTCTGTCTGTCTGTATGTCTGTCTGTCCGTCCGTATGTCACAGCCACTTTTTTTCCGAAACTATAAGAACTATACTGTTGAAACTTGGTAAGTTGATGTATTCTGTGAACCGCATTAAGATTTTCACACCAAAATAGAAAAAAAAAACAATAAATTTTGGGGATTCCCCATACTTAAACTGAAACTCAAAAATTTGTTTTTTATCAAACCCATACGTGTGGGATATCTATGGATAGGTCTTCAAAAATGATATTTATATAGATGAGGTTTCTAATATCATCTTTTCTAAACTGAATAGTTTACGCGAGAGACACTTCCAAAGTGGTAAAATGTGTGTGTCTCCCCCCTCCCCCTCTGTATCTCCCTGTATCTTCTAAAATGAGAGAATGATAAAACAAACTAAAAAAAATATATGATGTACATTAACCATGCAAACTTTCACCGAAAATTGGTTTGAACGAGATCTAGTAAGTAGTTTTTTTTAAATACGTCATAAAGTACGGAACCCTTTGTGCGCGAGTCCGACTCGCACTTGGCCGGTTTGTTTTCAAATTGTGATTTGTTCGCATATTTGCGTAAAATTATATTTAAATAATCATAAATATAGCTTGCCTAATTCTTAACTGATCTTTAACTATTTTAAAAAATATTAAGATCCGATGTTGATGACGTAGTTGTCGACATTGAATAGGGCTCATTGAACACTTTGTCTTTTTTCAAATAACAATAAAAAAAACCATTAGAATTACAATAACAAAACAATCACAAACAAAATTATAATAAACATACCGTAAAATTTTAATATAAATTAAAATGGTTAAATCAAAAATATTAAAAATATAAGTCAGTAAATGAATCCTACAGCAGTGATTCACATACTGACAGTCAAAATGCTCAGAAAATAGCCTCAGGAAGCCTTTCGGGCTGGCAAAATTATTAAACTAATAAATTCACACACAGGGATAACCTGTCCGTGCACGAGTCTGACGGCAACTTTATGTAAACGTCGATAGTGCTTGACACTATCGATTAATTTTGTCGATGCCAATAATAATGACATAGCCCGAAAAGTTGCTAAGTTCAATGCCCCACATCGCTCGCAGGACTGATGGCCGCTGGGGCGGAACAGTCCTCGAGTGGTGACTGCGCACCGAAAAGCGCAGTGTCGGCAGGCCTCCAACAAGGTAGACAGACGATCTGGTAAAGGTCGCGGGAAGCCGCTGGATGCGGGCTGCACAAAACCGGTCGTATTGGAGATCCTTGGGGGAGGCCTTTGTCCAGCAATAGACGCCTTTTGGCTGAGATGATGATGATGATGAATATTAGTGTGAAAAGTTTTTTGTTTAAGAGCGTTTAGACCGCACTCTAGCGCCGCCAATGAAAAAAAACATAATTAGTAATTAGAGATAGAAAATCAAGTTATGCTCAACAAACTATTTGAATGAAATAATTAAGCATTTTTACGTCACCTAATGACCATCTGACATTTTATGGTTTAGTTATATACGGCGTTATAATTAAAAGTGGCCGTTTTTAGCTGTAACATCTTATTTAACTAAACCACAACATGTCAGATGTTCATTAGGTGACGCAAAAATGCTAAATTACTTCATTCAAATAGTTTGTTAAGCATAATTTGATTTTCTATCTCTAATTACTAGATATGTTTTTTTTTTATTGGTGGCGCTAGTGTGCTGCGTAAACGCTCTTAAACCAGGCTCTTCAGTATGGTTAATTAAGGTAGACACTTTGCTTTTCTTTATCGTTAAAATCGACAGTTATTAATTACGATAAGTCAAAATCTGCAAAATTGTCTGGAAGTTTTTGTCTTCTGAATCTGAATAAACATTCAGCTTCCACACTCACTTTCGCACACACGACAATACTAACACACTTAACTTCCTATACTTGGCAAAAGCCCGTAGAGGAAGATAATATACCTCTTTCTTAAACAGGAAGAGAGAAGAAAATCTACCAATATACTAACAATAATACAAATGGTAACTCAATAATTTTTATTTTATTATTTTATTTTCTAAACGCAAAAAATAAACAACAATTTCAATAATCTTTATAGAAAACGTAAATATTTCAAAGAAGTTATGATTAGTACTTTTTTTTTTTTTTTTTTCCTTTTGTGGATGGCTTTGTGCGATTAGCACATTTAGCCAGTGTCAAAGTAATTTTTCTAACAAGTAATACATAAATAAACAATATTTCTTTTATGTGTGATGATGATGAATGATAATAGAAATGAGAAATGATATACCACCCAACCCCTCGAGTATCTCAGTAAAGATGTGGGGCTTTACTAAGTCCTAAGGCAGACTTCTTGAGAGAATTTGAAAAGTGACGTTGCACTGTTTTGTTTCATTTGCCAACACTCATGCACACTCACGAACACTTAACGGTTAATAATCCACCATTATTTCACATTAATATTCGACATAACACAAATTTTAGAAAATAAAACAAAACCGCAGACATGACTCCTTCACTTTCCCGCCAAGCGATTAGTACTTGATTATAATAAAAAGCACATTTTTTTTAATAATTTCAAAGTTGCCACGACACGCTGTTTTAGTCTCCTCTTCTTAATGGACTGCAGTATAAAACAAGAAGTTTGAAAATGCTGTAAGCAAATTGTAATAGTGCGTTTTCGGCGTTACGGAGTCCACAAAACATGATTTTCACAAGCTTGGATCCAAATATCTCAAATAATTGCATCTTTTGGAAATCTGAAAAATAAATAGCCAGAATAAACATTATAATGAGGTCGATATGGATATTTTGTTTTTGTACTGTCGCAGCCCTAACTTTGTTGCAGTGTGGCTAATGTAATTAAATTAAAATTTCCTATTTTCGGGATAAGTGACGGGACGTCAATATAATATAATAACGAAGTAGACCGATCATAAACATATAGTTTCATAGTATGGATATTTTTTAAAGCAATTTAGTTGAAAAAAAACGTTGGAAAAAGAAAATGAGTAACAATTTTTAGATAGTGTTTTATCATAAATAAGCATTTATAATAAAAAAATTACAGATTTCGCAATCCCCGCAAGAATCGGAGCATTGAAAATGAATAAAGCAATTTACGAAAAAAAAAAAACCATTTTATTTTAAATAACACATTAAGTACAAGTTAATTATTATATTTTATATTTTTTTATTTATTAACCGATTTTCAAAATTCTAACTTGAATGCACTTCTCGCCCGCATCCGCATCTTTTAACACCATTACCATGACGATCGATCAATAATCAAAGAAGCTACATCACTTTTTATATACGGAAATACCCGTTTTTCTACAATACCAAATCTAAAGGGACCACCTACACAATCGGTCACAATTATTAACCGATTTTCAAAATTTTTTCGCCATTTTGTAATCTAATCTAAACTAATACCCTAGAACCCTTTTTTTTTTACATTTTTCTAAATTCCAAAAAAAGTTTCCAGCTGACTTTCAAAATTCAAACGCTTACACGTGTCTCGATAAATTCCTCAACTCTTGGTACTATTTTCATTTCGATTCTCTTAAAATCCTCGGAGCTATGGCCAAAAATACGTCTCAGGCGATTTGCATTTGATAACCATTTTCAATGTAAAAAACAGTTTTAACGATAAAGAACGTGAAATAGTTATTTGTTATACAAGAGTGTAAAGTTGCTTTTTAACCGCGTGCTCAATTTTGATGACCGAGCAAGCGAAGGATTCTAAAATTGAATCACGAGCGCAGCGAGTGATTCAAAAATTAGAATCCTGAGCGTTAGCGAGGGAATCAAAAGAGCACAAGGTGAAAAATCTTTGCACTCGAGTGCAACACGTAACATTTCATCCCACCTCAGCGAGGAAATAACTAAATGCAAAAAAAAAAACATTTACAATCACAAGATACTTTTATTTCAGTTTAGGTATTAACTACTACATTATGATAGGTAAGTATTACAGAATAATCTTTAAATTATAACAAATAATACTTAAGTAAAATTAGGAAAAATTGAAAGTAACGTTGCTACAATTACTTAAGTTGAGTGTAATATTTTTGATAGGTACTGTTATTAATATTAGTTGATGTTAGTGACTTGTGTACTGATAAATAGGTTTAATGATGTTTTGAATTCACAAACTTAGTCCACACGATGTTCTAAATTCAATTTACTTTATCCTCTAGCGGATAAAAACGGCTTTTGCACTCAGATATCGAAGAGCAAAAATACTATTTCCGAGATGGGGGGATGAAAAATAAATTATTATTCAGTGTTAGCTCATTCAACTTTAAAAATTACGCAAAGTTGCAACTTGACGTTTTAGTGGCAACACTTTTTGATTGAAACATATTTTTTCAGTATTTTGCAAATTTAGTGCATTATTCAATAATATTAAGACAAAATAATACTTACAGATGAAAAGTAACGTTATCCTTTTGTACAATCGTCGTTTCTGATCGCTTTTTACGTGAAAATACGCTGCAATTTGGCATTTTTTGCTCGCGTGCACCGTGATTTGTAAATGACGCTGGAACACGCTGGAACTAGTTTTATATAACCGATATGATCGGCGGTCATATACTTTTGGCAGAGGAGAACGCCTGTCAGTGGCGTCTCCGGTTGTTTAATGCTCTTTAATGCTCTCTAAGTAAGCTGTTCCTTGCTCTGTGTTACTTTATGTTACATAATATAACATGTGATTAATAAACATACAATAGACTGAACATAGACTTGCCGAAAGTAATAAGTAATATGTTCGCCAAACACATACACAATCCCCTTATATAAGTAATAAGGGTTAGGCAACTAAACATGTCACGTCATTTAAACATTAACATTTTCATTTTTTATCATTTAAAAAGCCCATCCATGCGAGCTAGAAAATGTCTATGAAAGAATATCGTTTTAGGTGCTTACGAGCTCCTTTATTATCTTCCCATTATAAAAGCCATTTTGCCGTCCCTGAGCGCAGCAGGCTAATAATATGAAAAACTTTTTAAAGAAAATGCTCTTTATATTAATATAGAGAGGTAAAGTTTTTAGGTTTGGATGTAAGAGGAAACTCCAAAACTATTCATACAATATAAAAAATACTAAAAAAGACACCAATATTCAAATAAACATTTTCGGGGTGGACATAGACTATACTATTCTATACTATACTATTCTACTCTATTTTATTATATTTCATTAAACCTAAATCGCAATTGTACAACGTAAAACGACGAGAATACGGTCCCACATAGGTTTTTACTTTCTTACTCAATTAGTGCAGGGACCCAAAGTGAGTCTTGGCCTCCGTTTTTTTAATATCTCTCTTTAAGCATAGTGCCTTTAAAATTAAACAATTATTACTTTTAATTAATGTTTAACCTGCGTTTCGAACCCTTTGCAGGGTCCGTGGTCCCAGGGAGACCGAGGTGTTGGTTGGTAATGTGTAAAATAATCACGAGTAGGTCCATAAAATTTGTTTCATTTCAATGTGTAGTGTTCGCGTAAACTTTAGAAAACAATAGTGCCTTTATCTCACTTGATGTTAAGTGATGATAAAGACCAATGTTGGAAGCGCACTTCACCTGGGATCCTCAACTACTGAGGCTATTTTATCTCTAGCTGCCGGAACACAACAATGCTACAACATTGATGTTATGGCGACACATTTAGATAAGATGGTGGTAGCTAGCCGATACGAGAACTCACCACTGTCCCCTATTCATTGCAGCCTCTTGCCAGTTGACGGCTCCGAGGTCGCGCAGGTCAGCTTCCTCGCTCCAGCGTTTTACAAAGGTTTTTGAGTGGGTAAAACTATAATGTGATTTGTTCACGTAAACGAAGTTGCAGGCGGGTCGCTAGTCGTTAACGTAATTATTAAGTATACGTCAGACGAGTTCGACAAAATACTTGATGCGCTAGCTGCATTATCGAGGCTTCGAAATAATGAAATTTTGCCCTAAAGGCAGGCTGCAAAGTGCACTGAATTGAGTTAGAAACAGGATGCTATTAGTTCTATCTGGGAGGCCTGTAGCGTTATGACCTAATTTGCTCATCATAGCATAGTGACAAGAAAGCTTATAGATCATCCATATCTGTCGTGTTTAGCAGCCCGAATAAATTACTATGAAATGCTATAACTGTAGAGGAGCTCGATGGCGCAGTGGTAAATGCGCCCGGTCTTCGAGTGCTGAGGTTAAACAACTTTCGCAAAGGCCGGTCATCGGATGGGTGACCAAAAATGTATCATCTCGAGCTCCTACATGCTTCGAAAGGCACTTAAAGAGGTTGGTTCCGGCTGCATTAGTAGTCGTTAAAACCACCAATCCGCACTGGGCCCGCGTGGTGAAGGGAAAGCCCCTTGCCCCAGCAGTGTTGACATAAAAAATGAGTTGATGATGATTATGATGATGTTATAACTGTCTTTCTCGATATAAATAATATTTGAACCACCTTCGTGGTCTAAGGGTTAAGACCACTGGCCTCAGATCCAGAGGTCCCGGTTCGGTCGGTGGCAGGGCTTTTAAGTCTGCCTGGTTAGGTACCACTAATAAATAATATGTCACCATAACATCAATGTTAGTTGCATTGTTGTGATCCGGCAGTAAGAGAGAAGATATCCAATTTCTAAATAGTTAAGGATTCAGTGTGAAGTGCGCTTCCAGCTCCGACCTTATCGTCACCTAAATTCGTGCGAGATGAGGCCTATTTTATCCGCAAGAAAAAAGACTTGAACACTTTTAATAAATATGTCACGAAATTTTACTAAGAAAGTAACACAAAGATTTATAAAATGTTTTTGTTTTGTTTATATAATTTTAACGCAAATTTTATTGCGAAACAAATTACAAAAACACAAATGTTGAAAAAAATTCCACGAGTAGGATTTGAACCTGTACCCTTCTGACATACCGGGTCAGGTGCTCTCCCAATTGAGCTACCGTGGTTAAAATGTATACATTTATAACCAGGGTTAAAATGTATTTATAATCTAGGTGCAGGCCAGTTATAACTGGCCTGCACCTAGAAAGCTGTTCAACGCAAAAAAATATAAATTGAAAAAAGTACTATTATGGTTTTGTTAGATGAATTTCGCGAACGCATTATTCAGTAGTAGCAAATTTTAGGGTCGCATTTTTTAGCGAAAGCTTAATTTATGTTCCTATAATTTATTATAGATGAATTTTGCGATCTCCTTTTTTAGTTGCAAATTTTTTAAATTGTAATTTAATTTTTGTAAATTTCAGAGTAACGCCATTTTACTTCACTTCAATCGGTCAGCATAAGAAATCCTAACCGCTGGTTAGGTTTAGTTGTTTAAAAAAAAAACTCCAACATTAAATATTGATTCGCTAAAAAATGCCATACTGAAATCCGCTTCAACTAAATAAGGCGTTCGCAAGATATATCTAACATGAAAAATTGATTTGCTAAAATATGCGATTCTAAAATTCGCTGCAAATGAATAGTGCGTTCGCGAAATTCATTTAACAAATCCAATTATGTTGGGTGCTCATAACAAGCTTTGACCGCAACAACATATTGATGGGCAAATGTGGTTTTGTCGGCTGCTGCAGTAATGAACTCTTAGCATCATGCGGCGTGTTTTAATTATCGATAAAAGCGGGCAATAATTGTATCATCTACCAGTATTCATGGAAAACATTTTTGATTAACCACCCATCAGAAAAGGGACCTCATAAAATAGGTAGTTACAGATAGATAATACTTTTATTGCAACACTATAATACATAAACATGAACAAAAAAAATACAAAGTGTTGATGGGGTGAATCGTGGCGGGGTTGAACGTGGGTTGGTGACGACGCGAAGGTTAGGGAAACAGCCAGATGATTGTTGCTGGTTTTATTGAAGGTACAGGGTACAAAAATAGGGTACAGCTTTTAGGGTACTGTTCCACACAACCACTTCCCAGGAAGGACGGAGGCGGCGGAAAATTACAAAAAAAAATACAAAGTTACAAATTGGCGGTATACCGCTTCGGATGGAGAGAGCTAATAAACTGTAAGATCAGAGTTGAATTTATTGAAAAAGACTAGAATAATGTGTATTTTTTCTCGCTTGATGGTTGGATCAAGGGTCAGATTCAGAAAGCAGTACTGCTTGATTTGATATTGTAAAAATATGTTTTTATATAAAATATTGTAAACAATTTTTCTTGAGATTATATTATATATATTATATTTAATAAAGGGAATAATAATAAAAAAATAATAATGAGAGTAATTATCGTAATGAGAACATAGTTCTTTAAACAATTGGTAAATATTAAATAGATATTATTTGCGGTAAAGATCTCGATGGGTCTAAATGCTGCTAGGAGCGGGAAACCTCAGAAGGCTCCACATAAGAAATAGATATTATCAAGTTTATACGTGTTTGTGTCTGATTACACAGAACACAAAACAGCATGTATTTGAAAAGCTCCAATCACTCCAACAGGTACTTCTAATTAAAAATATTTTTAAGTCATTGTAAAAGTAAAAGTAAAGTAAATAGCCTCTATACTGTCCCACTACTGGGCAAAGGCCTCCATCATTGAAAACAAGTCATCGCTACAACTATGGGTATTGGCTAAATCACCACGCTTGCCAAATGCGGGTTGGTGATTACAAACCCGGGTTGTTCATTAACCAATCCGAAGCACACTGCCCGACCTGGGAATTGAACCCGGGACCTTCGAGTGTCGGGCCGCTATGCCACTCGGCCAATGAGACCACCGAAAACTCATTGTAAACTTGTATAATTTGGTAACAGCATATAATGTTGGAGCGACGATCTTCGCATTGGGCTGGCAAGAGCTGGATGAGAGTAGCCGCGGATCGTGCTCGGTGGCGTGCACTTGGAGAGGCCTATGTCCAGCACTGGACTAGTGTAGGCTGATGATGATGATGATTATGATATAATGTTGTAAATGTCGCTACTTCTATACAACGTGTAACAGAAAGGTGTGGTCCAAATGAAAAGATCCAAAATGTATCCGATCAAGATCTTGTATGCAGGGTTACTAAAGCATAATTATTAACTTTAACTTGTTAAGGGGGTGCAGCGCGGACGCAAAACTGCGAGTTTCAAGTTTCTTTATGATAGCGAGCGAGCGGCGCGTGGCAGTGGTGTGACAACGGCGCACGACAAGAATACACACGCACACTAATATCTGTACAGAGTAGGCTGGTGATTTAATTAGAGCAATGTTTACTTTCGTAAAATCATAGGCGTTTGGGTAAAAAATAAGAAAAGTCTTAATATTTTCATATTCATGTTTTTTTTATTGAAAAATAAGACAACAGTGACCTGCGGAATATCTATACAAACATTTTGATGTCGGATCATTGTTTCATTTGTGCTATATTTACAAAGTTTCTGAAGAAATAAGTTTTTAGATATCATTATTTTATGTATTGTTTATGCAGTTTCTGGGTATTTGTTTCAAATTCCAAGACAACCATGACCTTGTGAAAGGATCAAGCTAACCTATACTAGTCCTTTTAATGTATAAGACCTATGCAGCGCCTAGCACCAGTGACTTAAAAACACGTAAATTTTCAAATTCCGCGCTGCACCCCCTTAAGTAATTTTTTATTAAATAGTTTTATTGTGACGTCACATAAAAATAAACAAGTTACAGCCCTAGTGGCTTAGTAACCTCTGTGTTCTTACATTTATGATTACAGCTGCTTGATATGAGCGCCTGACGCGCATGACTTCACTAATATAATGACAAAGTCAATAATTATGTCTCAGTAACAACACATACAAGACCACACCTTTCTGTTACACAGTTTATTGCGCTCGTTCTTTTGCACAGCTAAAATACGTCTTGAATGGGTGGCAGGTAAAATATTTTAAGACGATTTAAAAGCGCTTATCTAATACGTTAACTTGAATAAAGATTAATTTGACTTCATATAATTATCTATAAGGAAGGATTGTGCCTTAACAATGGGGACATAAAATAATAATAATAATATAATAATAATAATCTTTATTGAATAACTTATTTTACGATATATCCAGAATACTAAACATACTATATAATATCAAAAATACACAAGTGCCTGAACTAGTATTAACCTGTTTTCCAGGCAAAAATAAAGGACTTACTAAATTTTTAAGTTAGCAATGCAAAATACATATTTTACTCTTATTGACTATATAAAAATAAAAAACAAAACTAAACAACATTAATTTAAAAATAAACTTATCTGCCAAATATATATAAATTAAACATTATTTATTTCTAACTAGGAGCCTTACTAAGTTCTTAAATAATAATGAAAACCACTCTTTTAGTCTTTGTGGCTAAATTATTAAATAGCAAAACAACATTTATTTAAACTTACTTAATTTATAAAAATTTAAACAAAAGAAGTTGTGATGATGATGTTGATAAAATAGATCTTATACAATTTAAAATAAGTTCCTTAACAGTGTTGCCATACTGAAAGCAAAGTTATTTTTATTTATTTTAACATCAAACAAAATACTATAGTATCTTATCTTATCTTATCTTAGTGAGGCCTGCTGAGGTTCCCATCTCGCAGTAACTTCACTCTTCTTCCTTTGAAAAGATAGATGTCATAAGTTTGGCAACGTCTTTAAGAGCGAAGAGTCTGAAGTCCTCCGGTTTCAGATTGGCCGACCTCAGGAGTCCCATTCTTTTCCTAGCCAGAGAGTCGCAGTCACACAGTAGGTGCTGCATTGACTCCGTTTCCTCTCCACATGCCCTACACAAGCTATTTGTTGATAGATGCATTCTGTGAAGCACAACCTGTATTTTAATTAATTCGGGGTTAACAGGACAACATTTTTTTGTTAAAGTGATAATTGCACATAGGAATACCTAATATATATATATTATAATAATAAGTAAACGAAAAACGGTAGATAACAATCTCGGTAGACTGCTTGTTACTGATAAAGTCAATGGCAAATGAAAGAAAAGAAAAAAAACATTTTATAACAACACACATAAATAAAAAATAATAATAATAACAGTATACACACAAGTAAATAAATAAAATTAAATAAAAAGAGTACTATAGAAACAAACAAAGAGTGTGAAATTAATAGGCCCTGTCTCGTAAGCTTCTGTGTCAATCGAGGATGTTCATAATGACAAAGAAGCGCTGTCATTCTGACAAGCCCTGAATATTTTAGAGTAATTTGTTTTAGCAAAAGACCAAGGGGCCACTGTCAAAACCAAATTCTATATATGCTCTCTACGTCCGTATTCGCCTCGGACTGAAATAAATGGCGGAACATCGTTAGGGAGAAGTTATATCCAGGAGGTCACGACCCTCAGCACTGAGGAATACGATGCAAGGAGGACATTAAATGAATACCCATAAAGTTTTTACTTAAAGTTTTCTTAAAGTCTCACAATTATTATTACATTAGTTGTTCAAAGTAGTTTGCATGAACTCGTTAAACTCGGTGAAGCAAACTCTTAACTTCCTCCAGAGGCTGTCGGTCAGGTAACTTATCTCATCGGCCATTCAATTATAAACTCTAACCGCATAGCAAAAGACACACTTTAATTGCGACGCAAGTCTGTGTTCTGCAAACTGAACCACGCAATTGTTTTAAGTTGTTGCTTTTGAAGTCTGGTTTAAACATTTATTTAATTGTTACATAATTTGCTTAAAGATGGAGAAAAAGAAATAAGCCTCCCGAGTTTCTAGCCAGCTCTTCTCGGTCGAAGGCTCTACCAAAATCCGAACTGGTAGATTCAGTAGTTTAATTTAATTTTAATTAATTAAATTAAATTAAATTACTGATTTAATATTATTAAATTATTATTATTTTTATTAATTTTTATTTTTATTTTTTTTTTATTTTTTTTTAGTTTAATTTTTTTAGTTTTTTGATTTATAGTTTTGACGTCAATAAGTGCCTATGAAGGCTTGTGTTGAAAAAAATGATTTGACTTTGACTTTAACTCTGAGGCCTTTGCCCAGCAGTGGGGCAAAGTTAATAATACAATAGTAATATACTTTACTTACTTTAACATAAACATTATTTCAAAGTTAAAACATGGTGTAAATACATGCGTGCGTTCACACTGGAATCACAGACAGGTAGGTACTTAAGCCCGATACATACATAAGTATTGATTTGCGAAGTCCCAAGGGACTAAGTTCGTTGGCTGCGAGATGCAAGGATTAAGTATTTCCATTCGTTCTTATTACGGTGACTGATCATGTTTATCATGCGTTCGTGAGCTCGACTCTGAGCGAGCGCTTCGGCTTAAAACTTTGATCAATGAAACTTCATTTGGAAGTATTATAGTAGGTACTGTCTGTAAGAAAAGCCGCTTAACGATTTAGCACTTTGTTGAAGCGGCTAATTAATTGAACAGGGACCTTGCTGCCATCTCTATGCTTTATTCTTATATTTCAATTTCGTACTATCAACTGCTTAAAGTAAGCTTATTTTAATTTTGCTTCTGTTGGAAGTTTTGTGATGTCATATTTAATTCGTTCATTTTAAAGCGTACGTCAAAGAACACTAAAAGCCCGAGAATTTATTTAAAACCACTTGATGAACTTGTTTGTCTTATTTAACAAAATCGTTATTTGTCACTACGAAGTGACATTTTATTTTACATTCTGGGTACCATGTACTTCTACAACCACGCACTATGCATTTATGTACCATTTTTCTTGATAAAATTATTATCTGTAACGTAAAATTATCAAAAACACAAATGTTGAAAAAATTTCCACGAGCAGGATTTGAACCTGCACCCTTCTGACATTCCGGGTCAGGTGCTCTTCCAATTGAGCTATCGTGGTTCTAACCAGCCCGCCGAAATTATTCAACACTTTTTACTTTACTTTTTAGCTCAATTGGAAGAGCACCTGACCCGGCGTTAAAATGCGTAAATAACTATAAAGTATGTTATGTATTTGAGATGGTTTTAACCAGGTCACCAGCTCCTCACCCCACGGTTTTTGTATGTGTGTGGGAGTGTGCGTGAGTGAACGTAAAGAATCATTCATTTTATGTTAATGTTTGTTTAAGGTAAGTACTCAGTGGAGTTGTAGTTTTTTTTAAAATATATTTTACGGGTAAGCACAGAGCCTTTATCTCACCTGATGTTAAGTGATGTTAAGGCCAATGATGGAAGCGCACTTCACCCGGGACCCTCAATCAGTGAGGCACTGACTATCTTATCTCTAGCTGCCGGAACACAACAATGCTACAAACATTGATGTTATGACGACATATTTAGATAAGATCGTGGTAGCTAGCCAGGCGGGCAAACAAGCTATACTACCAACCAAACCGAGTACACAAACATGTACCCCCGCTGGGACTCGAACCGGGACCTCTGGGTCTGAACCGTTGGTCTTCACCACTAGACCACAGAGGCGGTTAAATTTGATATAGGCGGTTTATTTTTATATAGGTCAAAGAATTAATATTATGCTTGTATGCTTAGAAATACGAAACCAACTAATAAACTAAAAATCATTCGTGACATTAAATTAATATTTATATCCATAATCCTGCCATAATTTATATCTAGAGATTTATATATATATGTAGCGGAGCTCGGTGGCGCAGTGGTGAACGCGCCCGGTCTGCGAGTGCTGAGGTTAAGCAACTTTCGCAAAGGCCGGTCATTGGATGGGTGACCAAAAATGTATATCACCTCGAGTTCCTCCGTGCTTCGGAAGGCACGTAAAGCCGTTGGTCCCGGCTGCATTAGCAGTCGTTAACAACCACCAACCCGCACTGGGCCCGCGTGGTGGTTTATCGCCCGTCCTCCCTATCCATCCATAGGGAAGGCTCGTGCCCCAGCAGTGGGGACATTAAATGAGCTGATGATGATGATAATGATGATTATTTATATACTTAACGTTAATTATTAATATCGTTATCGATTGTACAGCAATTTGCAAAACTCATTAAGTCACTAGTAACATTACCACTAAGCGCAGTCACAAAACCGCAAACGCAGTAGGACCGTCGGCAGACTGAGAGCAGACCGCAGACCACAGACCGCACATATTGTGTCAGCCCATCGTGTCTATGGTCGGAGCCGCATCCTCACAATAACTATAGATATTGGTGTAGGTGCGTGTATACTACAAACACAGCATTAAGACTTAAGATAGACTACGCTACAAGCACATACCCATATGATAAATCTGCAAACGTTATTACATATTTAACTACTTGCATCCTTTATAACTATTGAACTATCATTGAAATGACTTTCAAATCATCATCGTCATCATCATCTCAGCCAAAAGATGTCCACTGCTGGACAAAGGCCTCTCCAAGGATCTCCACAACGACTGGTTTTGTGCTGCTCGCATCCAGCGGCTTCCCGCGACCTTCACCAGATCGTCGATCCACCTTGTTGGAGGCCTGCCCACACTGCGCTTTCCGGTACGCGGTCGCCACTCAAGGACTGTTCCGCCCCAGCGACCATCAGTCCTGCGAGCAATGTGCCCTGCCCACTGCCACTTGAGCTTAGCAACTCTTCGGGCTATGTCGGTTACCTTTGTTCTTCTGCGGATCTCCTCATTTCTGATTCGATCACGCAGAGAAACCCCGAGCATAGCCCTCTCCGTTGCTCTTTGAGTGACCTTGAGCCTTTTTATGAGGCCCATAGTGAGCGACCACGTCTCAGTCCCGTATGTCATCACTGGCAACGCACACTGGTCAAAGACTTTCAAATATCAATTTGAATTAATTTGAACCCTGATATTGTGATATTGTTATAAATTGAATACTTAAAACTGAAATCAAATGAAAAGAAATTAATCTTTCTTCAAGTAAACTTATTAATGTTAATGTTAATTCTAATTTTATTATGATTAATGAAATGTAAGTAAGAATTTAATGTTTTATTTAATGTGATTTTGAAATAACTTATATCATTTGAAATAAATATAATATAAATATAAATGTAATATTAAGTAATTTAAAATAAATATTAATTATTGTAGTGCCCTAACAGGGTTCATGTCATGCCTATAATGTACCTATAAGTTAATATATGTAGACCTGACGTGAGACAATAAAATTATGAAATATAAAATATTAGATAAGCGGTTTTAAATCGTCTCAAAATATTTTACCTACCACCTATTATCTATTACCTATTCAGGACGTCTTGCAGCTGTGCAGAAGAGCGGGTGCAAGAAACTGCACAGCTTTATACAGGGTGTTTGAAACGCAACCAAGTATAAATAACACCGTGGTATGTTACCACAGTGTTATATATACTTTATATATTTAATTTATACTTTATACTTTTTGTACGTACGAAATCTTATTTATAAAGATTTACTTTCCCATAAAAAAAAATCTAATAAATTTAATTAAAATATTTTGGTTCATTCCTGCTATGTTTCGACTTCTGTTTATGTTTGACTATGAGGTTGACGACCAAGAACAACGTATCAGCTTGACCTAGGGTTGTCAATTTACAATTTTACTTTCTAACAAGGAACCCTAATATCTCGGACATCTGGTGTTTTTCAGTTACGTTCATAATTTTCCGGGATTCTATGAACGGTGCCCTATCTGCCATATTCGGGATTATATAGGTATTACTAAACATAACATAGAAGCGACATTTACATCATTATATTATGCCATTACCATACAAGTTTACAACGACTTAAAAATATTTTAAATTAGAAATACCTGTTGAAGTGATTGGAGATTTTCAACTATTACGCTACATAAAAAATAATTGTAAATTAAAAAAAATATTAAATAAGAAGATTGCAACAGGTAAGTTTCATACAGCTGCCGCTCGGACTGGTTTGAGATGGTTCGAGATGTTTAAATAATTTTAACGCAAATTTTGTTGCGAAGCAAATTACAAAAACACAAATGTTGAAAATTTTTTTTCCACGAGCAGGATTTGAACCTTTCTGACATACCGGGTCAGGTGCTCTCCCAATTGAGCTATCGTGGTTCTAACCAGCCCGCCGAAATTATTCAACACTATTTACTTTTTACTTTGAAAGCCAAAGGCGCCCATTCAATATCAAAAACTACCGTCATTAACATCCGATCATAATATTTTTATAAATACTAAAGATCAGTTAAGAAGTAGGCAAACTATTATAAAATAACTTGTGTAGGGCATGTGGAGAGGAAACGGAGTCAATGCAGCACCTACTGTGTGACTGCGACTCTCTGGCTAGGAAAAGAATGGGACTCCTGGGGTCGGCTTATCCGAGACCGGAGGACTTCAGGCTCTTCGCTCTTAAGGACGTGGCCAAACTTATGGCATCTATCTTTACAGAGGAAGAAGAGTGAAAGGACGGGGTTGCACAAAAGATCCCGATGGGTCGAAGTGTTACTGCAAGAGGGAAACCTCAGCAGGCCCCACTAAGATAAGATAAAATAAGATTATAAAATGTTTGAATAATTTTAACGCAAATTTTGTTGCGAAACAAATTACAATTGGGAGAGCACCTGACCCGGTATGTCAGGTGCAGGTTCAAATCCTGGTCGTGGAAATTTTTTCAACATTTGTGTTTTTATAATGGTTCGAGATGACGTGTCCGTGAGAGGGTCTATGTGTGCGTTGCCCGAGCGCGTTTGTGTGAAACTTAGCTTTGGCAGTTTCCTTACTTCGTGCTGTGGCGCCATCTATTGCCGCTTTTAATGATTACCTCCCAGTCTCAAGCACATTAGTTGTTACCGTGGACTAATAATATGGTTGTTACACAATCTCAACGCATTTCGTACTGCGGCGCTTCGTGTTTATGGCTACCGTAATACTGTCATTATTTAAAAAAAATCAACTTAATACTGAAGCAAATAACCTGTAGACTGCTGTATTCTTCGGTCAAATTGACGCTGTCTGTAAAGAGTCGTCATTGTTTAAATAGGGATGTTGAGAACAACAATATAATTAACTAGCTGACCCGGCAAACGTTGTTCTGCCATATAAATTACTATATTATGCATGTATTTATACATTAAACCTTCCTTTTGAATCACTCTATTAAAAAAAAAACGAACGAGCCTTACAGTATATAGTCGCATATGATGTGTAACATTTGACATCTCACCTTTTTTTTTTTTTCATTTTGTTCATGGCTTTGTGCGATTAGCACATTTAGCCAGTGTCAAAGTAATTTTTCTAACAAGTAATGCACTTAGTAATACATAAATAAACAATATTTCTTTTCTGTATGATGATGATGAATGATAATAGAAATTAGAAATGATATACCACCCAACCAACCCCTCGAGTATCTCAGTAAAGATGTGGGGCTTTACTAAGTCCTCGGGCGGACGTCTTGAGAGAATTTGAAAAGTGACGTTGCACTGTTTTGTTTCATTTGCCAACATTCATGCACACTCACGAACACTTAACGGTTAATAATCCACCATTATTTCACATTAATATTCGACATAACACAAATTTTAGAAAATAAAACAAAACCGCAGACATGACTCTTCACTTTCCCGCCAAGAAGCGAATGAGAGAATGAGAAGTATGAAATGATATACCCCCGAGAACTAACAATAACGTATATTTTTTTACAAATCATAAAGAGAATGCAGTAAATACTCACTAAAAGACATTTGACATATCAAAATGATGACACAATATGTCACTTAAAATAGACACAAAAAACACAGTCTATATAACTCTTATTAATTAAGTGATAATATGTCTTGTTTTTATTATCGATTTTAAATGCGCGCTTCCTGCTTGCGACTCCGTATATTTTTTTTCAAATCATAAAGAGAATGCAGTAAATACTCGTTAGAAGACATGTCACATTGACACATCCTATCTGCCGCGCAATTTATTTATGAGTAAAGAACATGTGAACAGTTTCGAGAAAATAGATCGTAATGTCAGCACCTCAAATATCATAATCACAAGCACAGTAAGTTGTGCTTAATGAGTTCATATATTGTGCGGCAGTATCACACTGTTACGATCACATTTCTACGAAATCACTCCCACAAATATTACTACATACAACGGACATTGGGCTTAAAGTGTCGATCATTGGTGGCTGTTACAGACTTCCTGTTACGTACTTCCGTCCCTTTTCTACGAAATCACTCCCACAAATTGTATATATAGAAGGCGAGCGGAAAATGTTAAAATCAAATCCCGCATCCCGACATCAAAAACTGCATCAAAATCCGTTGCGTAGTTTTAACGACCTCCTTGGTCGAGTGGCTTGCACACCGGTTTTCATGGTGTCGCTATCTCTGAGGTCCCGGGTTCGATCTCCGGTCAGATCAATTTAGAAATACCTGTTTTTCTATATTGTTTCGGGTCTGGGTGTGTCCTATGTATAATAAGTATGTATTTAAGTATATTAAGTATGTTTATCCGTTGTCTAGTTAACCGTATAACGAGTTTCTTAAGGAAGCTTTTCTTGGGGCTAGATAATTGGTGTGAGTGTGGGAAACATTTATATTTTATTTATTATTTATTAAAGATCTAAGCATACATAGAGACAGACAGACAGCGGGAAGCGACTTTGTTTTATATACTATGTAGTGATTCCAGAACATTAAACGTACAAACGACATCACGTAACAGTTCTTAACATTAACCTTTTTGATGTGTAACATCTTTCCGCTCGCTTTCTATATAACAAATTTGTGGGAGTAATTTCGTGAAATGGGACGGAAGTATGTGTAACAGTGTAACAAGTATGTAACTGGAAGTCGGGGCAGCTTGTGGGAGTGATTTCGTGAAATGTGAAACAGTGTAATTCTGTGTAACAGGAAGTCGGGAAGCACGCCATTTTGTAAAATTAAAAATGGATATTATGAACATGATATATTTTTATTATATGTGACATATCATCATTTGACTATCACATGGTCATTTTGATATGTCAAATGTCTTCTGCTGCATTTATTTTATAGTTATAAAATGATTTAATACCTGACCCTTTTTTTTCAGAATATAATGTTAAAATTGCTTATTACTAAGGTGATATGTCAAATGTTACACAGATACTACTCTAAGGCACATGAGTGCTGTAAGGCTCGCTCGTTTTTCTTGTTTTATTTTATTTGACCTAAACATGAATTTCTGTAACCTAAACAATTACAACAACACACACATGACACGTACGTAGACATTGTTCGTTATCGACGCTAAATAATGTGTACCGAGTGCTAACTGCGACTTTTAACACCATTCGATCTAACGAAAAAGAGAATTCGATAAAAAAATTTAATCGTTGTCACCGGGACGGCGGCCCGGATGCCCTGTTTCAATGGCCATGCATTCAGCGCAGTGACGAGCGAAATGAAAAGCGTCTGTGCGTACATGATGGTAGACGTATGTGGTTGTATGTAGTCGAGGAAATAAAACGAGTTGCACTTGGTTGCAACGTTTTTTGCGTTGTTACTTATATACACCGTGAATTTTGAGTATTTCTATTGCCTGAGAAAGTTGATGATACACTTGAAAAGGAACTAACTTTTTATGGGATTCCTTCTCAGAGAATCTAGTAGGGGATGTAGACCCGCTTGCGTGATGCCATATCCTCTCTAAACCCTCTGATGATGTTACGATCACACGGTTTCATTTCGCTTACAAAACGTCCGTTTATACTGTAAAAGACATTTCACAAAAAGACATTCAGCCAACAGCAAACTTTTTCTAAAATATAAATCAATTTCATTTTCCTACTAATTTCGATATAAAAATTTATAGTAATCGTTTTTTTTTCATACAAACGACTCGTACCTTCTCACTGAACGCTTTCAGTTTCTTTCCGAAGCCCGGTCCGCGGAGTACCAGTACGAGTAAGAGTAGAAGGGCTCATTCGATCGCGACGAAGGAAATATTGTTTTCCTATCATACCCTACAACAGTCAGCTACAAAGAACGATTGGAATTAGAAAAGTTATTACGAAATGAGAACTAAAACATGACTAGCACCGAAGTGAGTGTAAATATACAAAATTGTTTCTTGGAACGATTCTAAAAAGTAATTCACTGATAGAAAGTTACACTATGGTTGAGTTAAAAATACTATATTTAAAAAGTTTTTGGTTTATTTTGTTATGTTTATTATTTTTTCGAAACCATTTGAGTTTTTATAAACACATGACACGATATTCTGGTATTCAGGATCCAAGGCTGAAGAATGTTTTCTTTTGCAATTACAGCTTACTTGATGCAAAATTAAAATTATTTGGTATTTTATATTATACTAGCTGTGCCCCGCGGTTTCACCCGCGTTAATTAGTCATAGCGTGATGTAATATAGCCTTCCTCTATAAATGGACTATTCAACACAAAAATATTTTTTTAAATTCTAACCAGTAGTTCTTGAGATTAGCGCGTTCAACCAAACAAACAATCTCTTCAGCTTTATAATATTAGTATAGACTAGCTGTCCTGGCAGACCTTGTTCTGCCCTATTTCTCTAAAAAAATGTTACATTTATTTTTTTATGTTAATAGCTGCCCCGACAGATTTCGATCTGTCAAAAGTTATTGGCCTGTCGCAGTCTAATCGAAATATTACGCGCCTTTGTTTTGTTCAAATGTTTGACAGCTGGGGACAGAGTGGTTTGTATGGGAAAAGAAAATTGTTATTTTTACTATTTTCCTCGTATTTTTTACGTTTTTTCTCTCCATAAGAACCTTCCTCATACTTCATCAAACACAACAAAAAAGAAATCAGCCAAATCGGTTCAGCCGTTCTCGAGTTTGGCGATTAGCAAACACATTTAGCGATTCATTTTTATTTCGCGATCAATATTAAACTTTTACAGCTCTTTGTCGATATAATTTAAGATATAAGTAATATCGAACACAACAATTTAATCCCTATACCGAATACAGGCGTAAAAGTAACTTAACGATCGATAATCTTAAAAAACAAGGAATCGAGAAGTTTCCAATCCGCTAAGTTTTATTAACTGTTTAACAACTGGAAACTTTCACGTTCACTGCAATGTGTAAACGAGGTTTATCGGAAACTTTTACGTAATGCCCATATCCTATAATAGGTACTTTTTAATAGCCAACGGTAAGGCCTAATTGCGTTGCATGCAGAAGAGTTAACTTAAAATGTTACCATTTTTAAATTTTAATTATGTTTAACATATAATATATCTCATATGTTTAACTGTGTCTGTCGGGTGCAATGTTTATTGTTATTAGCTGTATATATATGTACACCGGTTTATTTGTAAAACATTAATAAGTTTTTAACGAAAAGTCATGGACTAATGAAAAGTCAAAAGATTATTTGGGTATTTACAAAATTCGTAGAACAAAGGTGGTTTTTGATGGTCGGTCGAAAACTTGGTAAAGAGGTTATTAATGTTTTACAAGTATAACTGTTTTAAGGTAATTGTCAAACCATTATCTGCTATGTTCAAGTTATTATTATTAGTCAATAAACGTCCCAGTGCTGGGCAGCGGGTCAATATCGCGTGGTTGACTCAGCCCTTAAGGCTCCTTTAGACGAGGTGTGAAGAAGCAAGTTGCGGGTCGGCAAGGTGAGGACGGCTATAGTTTGTTCATTATAGCTTGATACCTGTGACAGAAGTCATCAAAATCGAAGACGTGTCTTTGTAAAAGCATATGAAATTATTTGACTTTATTAAATAACATCATTATTTATAATTCATCATTTAAACTACTACGATTACCTTGTGATTCTATTTTATATGTTAGATTAGGTTTATCCCAATAAACTCCCGCATAACACACGTTTATCATAATTTTAAAACACAATAAAATAGACGTACTCCTTTACAAGGTCATTTAATTAAAAATAAATACCAGTGTTGGGATAGTACACCAAGTGAATTTCAACTGATATTCAATAACCAATCGATTAAATTTCACTTCATATTTTTCATCCTAGCTGTATTAATTAATTTGTTAGTCTTTAATTATTTTTCTTGAATTTTAAACGTTTTTACAGAACTTCTAAAAATTAGAAAAGAAAATCAATTAGCACATTCGATAGGAACAGTACTTCATTACGATAATGATATTCAATTGATAACTTAAATTCAAACGATAATTTGATGCAATTACCTCAGTATTGCCTCAACCCTAGGCATACCAATTTGACACCTGTCACGGGTGTCAAGCTATATTGAACAGACTATAGTGAGGCTCAATCCTGTTCCACCAGCTGTCCTCGCATCTGGAATCTGCTTCTGCTTAACATCAGATAAAGCAAAGTCATTTGCTAACTTTTCCATAAAAAAGCACCACGAATAGCAAGCAGCGAGGGAGATACCCTGCGATGAGGATGCTACAGATTTTTTCATTTCTTCACGTATAATCGTTTAGGTTGGGTAGTGAACCGCTAAGCTATCGTCCTACCTAATGTTCAAGCAACTTTATAAAGTTTACCGCTTTGATAAAAAAAATCGTTGAATAAACTTATAGAGATTATATCAGTTAAGTGTACAGATAATGGTTTGATCACTACATAGTGATTTTCAGGTGATCTTCGCATTTTTATTCTAGCAATATTTTTGACACATTTGTGATAAAAGGGTTTTCCGCTTATTTATAGATTTATCTTCGTCTTCTAAATAACTAAGGTCTAGTGCGGTTGGTGTAAACGTCTATGCAGCCGAAATGAACGGCTTTATATGGAGGAGCTCGAGATGACAAATTTTTGGTCACACATCCGGTAATAGGCTTTTTCGAAATTTGCTTAACATCTGCCATCGTGCTAACCTGCGCCTACAAGCTCCTCGGTTATACGACGTACATTAAATATTAAAATTAATTACAGTGTTGAAAAGTTTACAAATTTATTTTTAAACGAGCTTTTCAGTAGTGCCTCTAATTGACGTCAGACTAACTGACTTCAGTTTAAAGTTCTCAAATCTTGTACCTATTTTCGGATCGCCTGTCTTTCATCGACTACAACCTGCATATTCAAGCGGGGCTGATTGGCACTGATTGCAGTGGCCAGCGAATCACGCTACGTTTGACCCATGGCTTGAGCAGACACGTTGGGTGTCGGCGGTCGTCAATAAAACATTCAGCAACCGATTAAAGTGGTAGATTCACACGAATGCTAGTCAGCGAGCGGTTTTACAAGTCAGCCTTCTTAGAACTGACGTAATTAGTCTAAAGGTGCATCTATTATATTTGCTTAAGCTTCATGTTTCGGTCGTCGAATTTCTATCAGTTATAGAGTATATAAGGTGGTGAAGGTCGCGGGATGCCGCTGGATGCGACAGGACAAAACCGGTCGACGTGGAGAGTGGCCTTTGTCCAGCAGTGGACGTCTTTTGGCTGAGATGATGATGGAGCACTCGTATATAGAATTGCTACTACTCCTTACCTATACATATTGTTTATTTATTTTAGAATGACAAGAAACACTATTGTGCCATACGTAATTGATTTACGATTTTTATAAATCACAAACTGTATGGAGCTGTAAAACTATGTTTACAGCTCTATACAGTTCACACGAAATTAAAATACAAAACAACAATTATAGTACAGTCAAGGAATTTAATTTCCTACTCACCTAAGGTTCAAATTCGTATAGCAAATTGTCACCATAAGAGCTACCTAGAGCACGACGTTACTTTGACATATCGCATGCATTGTTTTATGTTAGTAACTAGGCAACAGATTAACTACGTTCAAATGGTGAACTGAACTATGAGACGCCAAGGCACTTTGCCAAAACTAGAGTCGAGGATTTGTTTGTCATCTCGCTAGTTCTGTTATATGATATGATCCAGGCTAAAAGCAACATTTATCTATCCAAAAACTAGTAGAATCGACGAAAGTGATAATTTAATAAAACCACAATTTAAAAACGTTTTCTTTAATTTCTCTTAACAAAAACAACAAAACAAAAACATTATTTTAGATCTCAATCACTGAGCAAGGTCTTTATAAAAACTATAACGACACTTTTCAACGGAACGAATAAACTAAATTAATAATTTTAAGAAAAAGTCTACAGTCACGACGTGGTCTTCTGTGTACCGGGTTCGACCAAACCGCCACAAATGTAATCCTCCGGTTTGAGCACTTGAAAATGTCTTTTCGTCAATAAAAGCTGTAGACGTCCAGTCAAAATTTGAATACTGGCGGGCGAAATGAAGTCGGGCTAATTTATGATTCTAGGTTAAGGCAATTCTTTTCGCAGGCCGCCTGTGATGCAAATTCATAGCATGTAGGCAATCCCTAATTGTTCTAGGGTGAACGTCAAATATTTCTGAAAATCGTCCCGTTGACGTAAAGCCATCTAGAACGTATTCTTCGCATTAATCGGCGTTGGTGATCGGCTATTGCAAGCGGGAAGCTTGTAAAAACTCAAGTGGCAAGGTAAAACTAAACGAATGTCAATTCGTAAACGTAGGTTTAGAAATACATGATTGATTCCGTAAACCAGTATTGTCCATTCAGTAAACTAAGCTTTTGAGCTTGTGGCCTATCGGTGGACTATGGGTCTCAGAACCAGGGGTTCCAAGCTCTTTTTGATAAATGACTGTATTTCAAACCGGTGCATAGTAGAATCGCGTCTAAGCGTATTCTTACTTAAATTAAAAAATCAATTCAAACAATTCAATTCTTCAATTTTTATAAAATATAAATGAATTTAGAAGTAAAATTGATAAATAACTTTTAACTTATAAATAAATTCACAATATGTGCTACACGTAAGTAGCTCATGAATTTACTAAGACTTTCATTTATTCATAATTGATTATAATTAATAAATCAATTGATTGCAGCATTTGTTTTTCAAATTATATTCGATTGCCAATAAAATATAGAAATTTAAATTTATAAACAAATAATTTATTTACAAACAAAGACAATAACAAGATAATGATTAAACTTCTTAAAATTAAACTTTGAAGAAACTATAAACTATAACTAGTAGTTTTAGTTTATAGTTTCTTAAAAGGTGATATTCCGGGTGATTTCTACTAGTTTTATAGAAACATCTTTAAAAAGTTTGTGGGCACCCGGGCCCCATGGACCTCAAACGGCTCAAATATGAGATCCCCAGTCAGATCCTCATACTCTCCCCGTTTGAGGTTCTTTGCATGATTTGCATTTGAAAAAATAGAAATAAAATGAAATGAAGAAGCCAAGTAGGGCTTTATCTATTCTTTTAAACTTATCTCTTTGTGTTTTTCTCCTTCGCTGAATTTTAAAGGGCTTTCACAGAGGCTGACATTTAAGCCGATAGATGAAGCTTTTTCAATTAAAATCTTAGTTCTATTCGAGACTCGGCAGCGCGGTTAGCGTCGTCCAAGTTTAATGAGTGGCTTTCAGCATTCCGAAGTTAGGAATCGCGGACGGCGCCGGCGCTGTATTATTGCATTGCACTTTTTTGTTTTACTTTACAAAGTTGCAACAGTTTCAGAACTGGCAGTATTGAAGAGCAAACTGTGATCTGGCGTTTTGTGTTGGCTGAAGTAGAGGTTTCTTGGTAAAGTAAGAAACTTTACATTTAAGTGTAAAATTAAGTTTACAATGTTATCAATACATTTTTAAATAGTCTTGAGTATCCAATAATGTTTTGTTGTAATTAGAAAAGACTTCTGATACCTTACAACCTGCCCTTGCGTTTAAAGCAATAGGCAACCTAAATATGTTAAGTTATTTTACTTGATTACTTACAAAGATGAAAAAGAGAGAGACAGTCGAGAAAAAATGGCACGAAGGAACGGAAGAGGGCTCCTTATAGCAGTTTTGAATGCAAATAGTCTATTAAAAAAATATGAAAGCCTTTTCATTGTATATTCTAGAGTGGGCCGCCCAAGACCAACGCTCAATTGATACGATTGTGAATGGAAAGGCGCAGGCGGTCTTAAGCCCCTTTCCTTGGTTCGCTGCAGCTCGAGACCCCTATTATAATGAGCTACTTCACTATATAGTTTTATTTTGCCACAAAAAACAGCACTGTACTCCGTAAAAGTGGAACGGAGTGTTCTCAGAAATGACTGCAAGCAACCATTTTGCTACGCGAAGTACGCGATTAAAAACGGTGAAAAAAGGAACGTGAATTGCTCGTAAAAAATTCTTAACATTGAAGTTAGAAGGTTGGTATTACGTCACAACAAGAATATAAGTTTATTTAATGTTTAAGGTGGCTTTTTGCTGCTGGCTGGGTATCGCCTTTACAGCGTAACCAGACGTTTAGAGGGTGGCAAGAAACTTAAAACGATCCTCAAGCCGTGGGATGGAATTTTATTGTTATAATAAAAAATAAACTTTCAACTGGCTCCTTGTATATAAAACCCTGATAAGTTTGTACAGTCACTACAGGTTTTCTAGAGGGGATGGCATCACGGAAGCGTCCCCGACCCATACTTAGAACTCCGAGGTGTTCGGATCGGATCGAAAAAAAATTGCAAACGAGCAAGCGGGCACGGGCGGAAACCGAGCGGTATAAAATGCTTGGTCTCATGTTACCACTCGCATTTAGCGAGAAGTAGCAATGAATTGATTTTAATGATGAAGGCCTTTGCTCAGCTGCGGTAAATAAGATATGTAAATAACAACTTTATTTACAAAACAAACATTTTGAACTTTACTAATATTTTTATTTGAATTCAAAATGTTGCCAGTGTCTCTCTAAAACTCAGACAGCAAAAAAAATGAGGAACAAAAAATATATCACTACTAGCTAACCCGGCGGACTTCGTACCGCTTTGACAGTTTCTATGACAACAAAACCAACAAATCGTTAAATAGTTTGTACGCGTGAAAGCGTATCAAGCAAATAAACAAACTCACTTTTTTAAAATAATAAGTATTCTACGTCTTTAATTGTTTTCTTGAGAATATGTGTACAAAATTTCATGATGATCGGTTGATTAGTTTATTATTTGAACAACAAACTCAATTTCACATTATAACTAGTGGTCGCCCGGTGGTCGAAATTCGACCGTAATTTTATTAAGGCTGCACGGGTTGTATCCTAAGCATTGAAAAATTAAAAAAGATAGAATGTGAGTTTGGATTGGCATTGACAGATGTCGGCCGCATTAAAGACAAACAAAAATTAACTTTCGGATAACCTTTCCTATATAAACTATAGGTGTGCGAAATTTCATACTCCTCCGTCCGCGCAATTTTCGTAAAAACGGGTACAAAGTTTTGGCTTCACGTATTAATATATAGATATTAGTTACAATAGTTTTTTAAATTTTCGTTTTAAATTTGTAGCGTAACAAATTTCTATTTTATTAGGTAAAAGTTAACCCTATGGCCCTAAGACCCTAGGCCCCTAAACGTTATGATGCATAAATTGTAAAATTCACATCAAGTTTCCCCGTAAGCTGTTTGTACCACGGTGTATGTTGCTCGCTGTGTGTGGAGTGTGGCTAAGAGGCTTGCGCGCCTCAGTCGAGCCTGTCGACGGCATCGAGGGTGCTTGTTGTTGCGATCCCACTGCGATACGTTTGCAGTTCACTTGCTCCTATTGACATTGTGCTTATCTAGAAATAGACATTCCACTTTATGAATAGACGCTATCAACAGAACATTGTTCTAATTGTAAACAGTACGCACTCGCTCTCAGTTAGTAGCTTGGAGTACTAACTCTAACTCAAAACTTGTGTAGTTTATTTTAAAGTGCAAAAAAATTAACAACTAACCATATTAATATTAACCAATCAATATTATTAAGTATAACAATGACTTTTTTTTGAGTATCCGTTATTTCGGTAAAGTTGCATGCGTTATGATCATATTATGGAAATAGTCACAATATAGTACAGAATGAGACCAATTATTGTTGCCAAGATAGTTTTTTTTAATTTTAGAATATTTTGTAGAGTTCTTATTTAAGAGGATTAAAAAACTTTTATAGTAGCATAAAAAATGTTTCTCGAAAACATTATTCAGTAAAGTTTATTATATGAGTATACGAGTAGTCGAATCTATTCTCTATTCTCACTCTATTTGTTAAGTAAGAGAAGTAGAGAGATCTAGGACTCTAAATATTGTGAAAGCCGAACAAAAACCGAAAGCAGGTGTTGGTATTACAAATCGACACGTGCAAGAAAAAACCAGGTAACTCGGTTTTAGGTGGTTTTAAGTTAAAGTCATATATGACATAACTAATATGAGTGTCTTGTTTTCTAAAGTTTACGGGAACACTACACATTGAAATGAAACAACTTACGGATCTACTCGCGTTTATTTTACACATTACTTTTAATTAATAATTCCATATATGAAAGGTGTCACTGACAAGATTGGACATATCTCAAAGCGAGCTTCAATCAACACTTACTTCAAGCCGCCAAAGAAGATCAACCAATTTTGTCAAGTGCAACATACCCCTTCAAGATGCAGGCATGTACAAACTGGACTGCGACTGTGGGCTCTCTTACATCGGACAAACACAGAGAAGTGTAGAAACCCGCGTTAAAGAACATATAGCCGACGTCAAGCATAGGCGCGAAAATAAGTCTGCAGTATGCGAACATATTGGGGCCCAAACATTTCATCAGATTTGATAAACCACAAATACTCGCTAGAGAACAACGATTCATCCCTAGGATGATACGCGAGGCTATTGAAATAAAAAAAATATCCTAATTTCAATAGAGAAGATGGTTGGAATCTACCACCAGCCTGGGATCCCATCATACAAAATATTAAACCCTAGCTCCAACACCATACTGCCAGACCAAAAGATACTGTAAGCTCTTTCTGCGTAAAACGGAACGCACCTGATCAAATTAAAATGAGGGTACACAAGCTACTAACTAATTATGAGACAAGCAACACCTCAGTCTCCCTGTGACCACGGACTCTGCAAAGATTTGGAAACGTCAGGATAAACATTAATTAAAAGTAATGTGTAAAATAAACGCGAGTAGTTCCGTAAAAATTGCTTCATTTCAATAATATGAATGTCACTGAAAATCACCTAAACCTGAGTTACAAACTATTCCTTATCCGTGTAATTCCCAACCTCGAAACCAAATCGCAACGTCAGCTCCTTCCCATTAATTAAGTACACCGAATCACATACATTCGCATATAAAGCTACCGATGTACATGTTAGCTCAAAACCGTCGCACGATAGTTTAACTGAATAGAAAAGCAATACGTCCAGCTTTGGCTCTCAGAATTAATTAAAACATTTCTGCGTACTGTGCGTCCATTGATACCCAACGACCGCTATCCAAATACCAGCATGGTCTAAGCTGCAGGAACGAGCACACGCCGAGTTATTGCAAATCAAAGTCCTTTTAATACCCATCCGCATGAAGTTCTGGTTGCTTCAAAACTCCCCCATCCTCCCGTTTCCCCATCCTCTCTTTTCCCCACATCCTCCCCCTCCCCCTGTGAACGCAAATGAGAAACTTCGACTACCTTTGATACGTGATACGTGCACACATGCAAACTGCGTGCACTTTCACAGAATCAAACGAACATACGTTTCAGTGCTATTATTATCGATGTCCCCTGGTTGTGATCTCGCTCGGAAACAGGAACTCAATATTGCTTTCGTATTAATAGGATAATGCTAGCTCCAGGTAGCTAGCCATCAGTTGAATTAATATCATATTTTTTTAATCGTAATAAGTAATGAGAGATATGTGGAATTGTAATTTTAAATAAATAAAATAAAAAAAAATAAAAAAACATACGTTTCAGTGCTATTATTATCGATGTCCCCTGGTTGTGATCTCGCTCGGAAACAGGAACTCAATATTGCTTTCGTATTAATAGGATAATGCTAGCTCCAGGTAGCTAGCCATCAGTTGAATTAATATCATATTTTTTTAATCGTAATAAGTAATGAGAGATATGTGGAATTGTATCAGTAAATATATGATCTCTACTGACATCTACCGCGGTCATATTGGAACAATTTTATTTGAAAGTTGCATTGCGCTTTTTAGAAATACGAATAGAAATTCTTAATTTTTCGTACATTTGATAGACTTGACACAAAGAGATATGAAGTTACAAGCATAGTTTGAACTGATTGTAGGAATTGAAAATGTTTTAATTAATATTGGAAATGCTTTTTTGATGCACTTTTCAAGCAAAAGTGCGCCATTTGGAAGTGCACCTGACCCAGTATGGCAGAGGGGTGAGAGTTCGAATCCCTTTCATGATAAATTTTTGAACACAATTTTTTTTTAATTTATTTAAAAAAAATTGTGTTCAAAAATACTATAATAGTAAAGACTCTTAAAATTATAACTTGTTCGCAACACCAAAATTTGAGAGATTTCAATACTTTGCATATAACCTTAAATAATATACACCTATACCTATTTGTATATTTCCAACTCAAAGCCAGAACGGATATGAGTAATTACGCTACACAATTAATGGAAGGAATAAATAATGACTGTGTCTACGTTTTTACAATAAAGTCCCAAGTAATATTCAAAAACTTGATATTAATAAATTTATAAAAAAGCTTATTATAAAGTGTCTGATTACATCGAAGACAAAACAGCAAGGGTTTAAAATGCTCCAACAGGTATTTCTAATTTAAAATATTTTTAAGTTGTTTTAAACTTGTATAACTTGGTAACGGCATATAATTTTGTAAATGTCGTTACTTCTATTAAAGCTGTGGAGTTTCTTGCGCCCATTCTTCTCCACAGCTAAATAAATAGACGTCCTGAATGGGTAGTAGGTAAAAAAAATTTTGGACGATTCAAAAGCACTTTTCTAAAGTTTATTTGAATAAAAAATATTTGACTTTGCCTACTGGAAATATCGCTATACACGAACTTCGTGTTTAATTAATCTGCAGCCGATATGTTTGTCCCTAGGAGTGCGGCCGCCGGGTTTGAATAGCCGTGTTATTAACTGAGATGCTTTTACCGGATATTGCACTTGATGTCAATGCAGACTCGGCGTACTGGCCTCACGAAACTTTGTGATGTGCAGAACCAATATTTCTGCTTCCATATTTACTGATGCTTTAATATAAAGTAAAGATTTTGAAGTACAAAAATTAAAGTCAAAGAAAATTATAACTAAACTTATATTTTGTAAATATCAATGTTATTTGACTTTTCTGGATGATGAGACTGAAAAGAAATTGCATTAATTGCAAACTCATGTTAGATGGGTATATAGAAATTCTGAAACACACAAACTTACATACACTCGGGTGGGCACAGATAATTAATATAGAAATAACGACCAAGCCATTGTAACACTGCATTGATACGAACTAACGAGATGCCTAGAGTCGAGCAGACACAATGACGGGCTCACGAAAGCCTATGTCATTAATTTGATGGAGTTCATTTTAATTCCTGATAACTCTACGCCCGTTGCAGAATCGCAAAAGCCTCCATTCGGATCGAGTGAGAGCACTCTTTTTAATTATACAAAGCGCACGCTAATGGGATTTCATAAAACCTTTTTGGCCGATGCAAACCTATTATTAATATTGCTTGTTTGTTTGGTAGTGGCAACTGTGTAGGATACAGTAACAGATTTTAATTGAAATCGTACTGGATGACAGCTGGTGGATCATATTCAGGAGCTCGATAGTGCAGTGGTAACTCGTTTTGCGATTGCCGACGTTAAGCAACTTTCGCAAAGGCTGGTCATTGGATGAGTGACCAAAAATGTATCATCTCGAGCTCCTCCGTGCTTCAGAAGGCACGTTAGTCCATGCTGCATTAGCAGTCGTTAAAAACCACCAACTCCATTTGCATCGATAGAAAAGCTCGTATCCCAGCCAAGCAGTGGGACATAAAACGCGGTGGTAATATATGTATGACGATGTTTGCGACAGTTTCTGTAAATATTTCGGTGATGTTCTTTTGTTTTACCCACGCCTCTGTCGGCTGCCTGTCAGTACCGCAAGCCCGTTCGAGTATATTGCGAAATTCATTTTCATATGTACATTAGCGTATTCAATGTATTCGGATGTAAATCAATAAGTCATGTAATTACAATAGAACGCTGCAGAGCTCCAGCGCTATTGTTCCCAGATCTCGATACATGGTAAGATGCCGAGCACTCTGCTTAATTACTATTTGTAGACTGAATTGTAATGGAACTCTATACAAACAACTATGCAGACAAAAACTAGTTCTAGCTGCTAGTGCAGTTAGGACTCATTTTTGTTCATCCTTAACGTCAGATGACGTTAAGGATGATAAGGATTCAGTGACGCACTCCACCCGAAATCTTCAAAAACTGAGACACTAGTTATCTTATCTCGGTCTTAGTCCAAAGTCCCGGTTTTGATTTACAGGGACGAGTACATGTTTGTGTTCTCGGTTTTGTTTGTGGTAGAGCTTGTTTGTCCGCTTGGCTAGCTACCACCTTATCTAAATATCGCCATAACATCAACGTTTGTAGCATTGTAGTGTTCCGGTAGCTAGAGATGCGCTCGCCATGCCAGTGTCTCAGTAGTTGAGGATCCTGGGTGAAGTGCGCTTTCACCTTTGGGCCCATCATCACTTAAAAGGTGGCAAGGCAAAGTGCTTATTCGTATGAAGTAAAAAAACACGTTCCGACTTAAGTTGAGAATCGAGGAAGAGTACTTTTAAGTGGTTGCGGTTCAAGCGTGTCTGCTCAGTAAAATAAATATGTTTTTAAATAAACATGTATTCGTTATAAACTGTATCGAGTAACACACTTTGTTCGGGGTAAAGTTAAGATAAGGTTTACTATTTGACAAATTTATAATTTTTTCATAATAAGTACTCTGTCTCGACTGAGCCTTCGTGCGACCACCGCCCTGTTAGACAAGTCAGGCAATAATATGTCAAATAAAACACGAGCGAATCCGTAAATAGTATTAAATTTCAATATTGAATATTTAATATTTAAGTGTATATCAATAAATAATAATACAATAGTTATTTATTAAGACAAAAACTAAATTATATATCCGAGTACATAAGATTAAAACAAACTTTTACTTAAACACATTATACAACGAATGTATGTCATCTAAATTAAAAAAAAAAAACAAAAAATCTGACAAGTAAACACCCAGCAAGCTAGCAACAGAGTACCCCGAGTAGCAGCTGGCTAGTATCTATTTAAGATTAAAGTGCTGGTAGCTTATAGTAATTCTCGCACAGTTACACACTGTCAATCAAACGCAGCGCTGTTTTATTTTTCTGATCCGTCGCGCTCCGCCCGGCATCATGTATTTCACACAAAACGTGCAGCCGTGTGCAAGCGCGCCACAGTCAAACCAGACGCAGTATAACTCATCCGAAACAAAAACACAGTTACAGTTGAGCGCGGGTACATCAGTACCACTGCCGAACGCTGGGCGCCAATAGTGAAATCGTCAATAGCCGCAGCAGGCAGAACCGCGGAACCCGCCTCTGTGAGCTGCGATTGCGAGTTTACGTATCGTGCTTGTGATATTTACTGTGTACGTGGCCTAGTCTGCGCGCTTTAGCTCCCCCCTCCACCCACTTCCAGGCATACTGGGACGGCCTTTGCCACTTCGCTCTCTAACGTTGCGCGCCGCGGACGTGTCGCTGCCCGGTCTTGTTCGCTGTCCATTGTTAGGCGCGTTTGTGAATTTTTTCTTCTTCGTGCAACTAACGGTAAGTTTTAAGCGGAAATTAATATTCTTCTTTTTCACTTTTCAAATGTTGGTGATTGTTGTTTACGGCTAACTTTAAACCATTTGTAAAGTTTTTTTTTTTACGGAATTTTTTTGTAATAAATAAGTACCTTTTAATTGAACGTTAAAAAGTTCAATTCGTTTCTAATAAAAAAAATAGGTTGCGTTTTAAGATATTTGAAATTTTCATACGTTCAAGCTCCACTTAATATATTTTTTAAATCTATTGGAAACTTTTTTATAATAATTAAAATTAGGAACATGCAATTTAATTTACTTTTTAAATCTCTTTGATACGGACTTATTTGTTTTGACCAGATTTTAATTACGTTGTTAAGATTTCAATACGCGCGCGTTATTTTAATACAGTTTTTAATGATAAATAAAATTAGAAAATATATATTTACGGTGAAATTATACGTGCTTATTATTATAGGACATTCGCAAGTTCTTTTCCACTAATAATATTCGACTCAATTGCTCATTTAAAAGAGTGCGCTCGTAAACGCAAATGCATTCGTTACGGAAAATATCTTGTCGTTCAATGTTGCGGTAGCTTGATGGCACGGTGGCTTGCGCGTTTAATATTGCTAATTACTTTAGCAATGTCGGGTCAGCGGATGGTGACCAATTCAAACGTCTTGGAGTTCCACCATGCCTCGGAAAGCACGTCAAAGTCGAAGTATTTTCTTTATTTAAATAAACTTGAAAATAATTACTCTTGAATCGTGCGAATATTTTTTTACTATAGTCAATTCATGACGTCTATCTTTTAGCTGTAGAGAGGAATGGGCGCAAAAACTACACAGCTTTTATAGAAGTTGCGACATTTACAAAAAACATAGAGTGTTGTTACCAAATCATACAAGACAAAAGTATCAGTATCACAAATTATGCTGGACATGCGAGACCCAGTTGAAGATTTAATATATTTAGTTTTTAATACTCGTAAACCCACTTCGACCAGCAAAGTTTAGAAGTCATATGTAGATGATGATTGGTAATTTTCAATTGAAATTAAATTTAAAATATCGAAAAGTGGGTTATTGCCTGACTTCCTATAGTTTATATGGATAGTCCTAACCCAGCAGTGGGACAGTTACAGGCTGACATTGATGAACAATTCAACACGATAGCTCATTTAAAAGAGTGCGCTCGTAAAATCAAATGCATTCGTTACGCATAATGCTCTGTCGTTTCGTGCCGCGATACCCCTTGGAGACTACGTTCCGGACTCCGCCGGCGCCGCCGCCGCGCCGGCCGATAATCAGGCATTGTACTTTATAATCCGCCATTTTGTGAATAAAGATTTTTAATGGGGCTTAAAGCAAACTACTTAGTGTATCATAGGCATTTCGAACGAGTTGCACCGGCCGTGGAAGTCAATAATTTTATAATAGGCCTTCACTATGATTATTAACTTCTCTTTGATCTCGTTATAAATTTGATGAGCGCAACAAGTTTTATGTATTTTGTACACACAATGTACATACTTTGGTTGAAAAAAAGTGGAAAAATAAGCAAAAGCTTTTGATTTTCTCGCCAGCACTTCTCGTTTAAAGGCTATCTCGTAATCCGAAGTGGTGGTACTTTTAATCGTCTGTTTAGTTGAAACAAAATTTTATGTTATTATAGTTTTGACGTTCGAGGACGCCCGTGAATGCTTTTCTATACTACTATTATCAAGAAGAAACTTTTGTATTTTTGTATGTATGTATGTTTGCAACGAATAAACTCAAAAACTACTGGACCGATTTAAAAAATTCTTTCACCATTAGAACGCTACATTAGCGCTGAGTAACATAGGATATATTAAAAAAGAAAATAAAAAAGAAATGCGGTACGAAGTACGCCGGGTCAGCTAGTATTAAATAAACGAAGTTACTTTAACTTTAATGACAATTTCTTTGAAATTGTGATTTAATCATTGAATTAATTTACCACCGCTCGTACATATTTATAAATTTATCACAATAAGTGCACTTTAAAGGCACTGTAAAATATTTAATTAATCTAATATACCTGCCTCACACTGTAGTTGGTGGCACGGCCGCAATCGCACATAGATGCAAACTACCTACCTTAAATGTAATTGTCATTTTTTTTCTTCTCAGTGCGTGCGTTCATTGTGCTAAAAATCAAAAGTGATAAAACAAAATGTATCTTTCTCAGTAAGTGAACCTTATGTATTCTTATGAGAAATAAAGTTTCTTTAACCATAATTAATCTATACTTGGTTTGTCACTTTGAAAAAGAGAAAGAATTTTTGCCTATTTAGACGAAAAACATTTGTCATACTTTGTCCATTGCACGTTTGCATGGAAGTAACCTCTCTAACCTCCAAGGGGGTGAAAAAGATGGCAAAGTAAATCAACATAAACGAAATCGCGGGAAAGTGCTTTTTAAGGCATAGGTACGCGACCAACGATATTCCCAACGGCACGGCGGTATTGCAAGGTTGTGCACTGTTTGAGCCCTTACATGTGCGAAAAAACGGAATGCAAACTCCGCATTAAAAACCTATACTACTCGTAATACCTACGCTATATCGTACACCGATCCGATCCGAAGCCTTCGGATAAGATAAGATAAGATAATAAATTTATTTGCGAAGAAACTAGTAGAGCACGGGGACACGGACTAGCGCGTGATGCCGTTCCCTCTAGAAAACCTCTGAAGGTGATTCGTTTCACACGGTTTGAACCCTTTAAGTTTCTCGCCGCCCCCAAAAAGCCCGGTGAAGCTGAAAATGCCGTCTGAAGCAATTAGCAAGCTATCTCCAAAAAAAGAAAAACGCTTTCTAACAGTAGACAACGATTGACATCACACAATAGTTTACAGATAATCTACTTAAACTTAGTCTGATCGGTACACACGCCGTTTTGTTGTCCCATTTTATTATTTGTTTAGACCCAGGTAATATTTCTGTTCGTGTCCTGCGATTCGTCTGCGGTATTACTATCTAAATGAAATAAGTTTTTCTGACTTGTGTACTGCGAGCAGTGGTTACAGCGCTGGATCAAAGCTGGATCAACACGGCAACACAATGAAAAATCATAATAATAATAATAATTCTCGGGATCGGAAACAGTTGTTTATTTATTACTAGCTGTTGCCCACGACTTCGTTCGCTAGGACTACACCATCCCACAGTTACCTGTTACCGAGATAAAAAGTATTTTATATCCTAGTCCGGGTTATGGTCGGTCTATATTATCTCGCTCTATATTCTCTCGAGCAGTTCTCAAGTAACGCGCTTCCCAACGTACCTACTGCATTTCATTTTTATTTACACGACTATTAGAGAGAGGATAGAAGATTACAACTTATATATTATATCACACGTTTTATTTATCACTGTCATTGTGTCAACTACTTAGTGTTAGTTCAAATTTATTAAAAAAGATTTGTACTCCGTTAAATTGCTGGCGCAAAACTTTCACGAGATGGACAATGAGCATTATCGAATCCGGGACTTCTTAAGTCTGAGACTGGTTTACCACTATACACAGGCGCGGTTATTAAGAAAATCTTGAAAACAGGTCACAAAGCACTATTTTTAGGTCCACGAAAACAGTTAGTAAACTAAGACAGTTCGATTAAGCAAAGGGCACGTTCGACTGCAGTCATTTATAAATAAACCTTAATAGGCAGACTCAGCAAAGGTCACCTGTTTGCATATAATCCCAGATTAAATACAAGTTGTCGTTTTAAATGTGAATGCTCGCCTTCTGTGCCCGTTTCGTCATGGCAAATCGCTGGCATCGCATTAAGAATCAATTTCTTATTAAATCCTTCAAACAAGACGTTGGATGTAAACACGTAAAAATAAAGGTCACACTTAAATGCTGTGATTGAAAAATTCCGAGGCGGTCTGCACCGGGCCAAGTGGTTCGGTGCGGGGTGACCAGGTACGCGCTACTTATAGGAATTCCTAGATAAGATAAGATAAGATAATTGTTTAACTCTGCTTTGCTCATTAAATAATAAAATTGTTTATAATATATAGCCTAAACGTACTTTTACTCCAAAATGTTAACTATTTTCTTCGTCTGTTTTGTGTACGACATATAAAATATACAACTAAATAAAATGAAGAATAAGACGTGAATGGAAGATTTAAAAAAAATACACGGTGCTTCTATGTGACACGATTATGCAAAATAAACTTAAAGATGGCATGATAATATATAAATAAAATTTTACGCAAATATTCTTGCGAACAAATTACAATATGAAAAAAGACAAAGTGTTGAAAAAATTTCCACGAGCGAGATTCGAACCTGACCGGCATTTTTTCAACACTTGTCTTTTTTCACATTAAATATGACCATTAATCATTAATTCTGAATTTCTACGGTGAGGAAACTTCTATCTATATTAAACATCGATAATTGTAATAGGTTCTTATATATTTAAAAAATACGTAAAATATGTAGTTACAAATCTTGTCAACACTATTATTAGTAAAACAAATATGTATAATATTTTATATAGTTGTAAAAAAACAAAACTTAAAACAAAAAAAAGAAACATAACTTAACTGAACTTAAAAAAACCAAAGAAATAAAAATAGCAAATTAAAAACTAAATGCCTATAAATAAAAGATGTCTTCCAACTGTGGGCTCATGGGAACGGTCCCAAGAATGCTGGCAACATTGCCCCTCTGGATTGCCAAGCTAATACGCTGGCAGAGGTAGCTGCCAGCCTTCTTGTCACCGGAGGCCTCAATAAGGCGAGCACTTAGCTCTTTAACAAGTTGCCTTGCCTCCGGCCCCCATGGACCCATTGTTTCCACCGCAAACGGAACAAATAAATAATTACTTAATTTAATTATATTATTATTATTATTATTTTACAAATAATTATTAATAATTATTATTAATAATTATTTGTAAAAATATTTGTAATATTTTTTTTAAACTAAATTGCCCACATTGCATACGGCCGGAGTTTTGAATTCTAAGATAAGTCGTTTTATAAGTACAATTATCAGTTTTGGCATGGATGTTGCCCATGCGTATAATCGTAACCCTACTATAATTACAGAAGTTCTAAACAGTATTTACTAATAATAATAATAATAAATCAATACTTTCAAATTTCTTTAGCATGTCCTAGTTTCTCATGTAGGATGGTGACAGCAGCCCGGAATCCAATGAAAATTGATTTGAGGACACTTTGACACAGGAGACGGATGCTCCACGAATAAATAAGAAAATCGACTGAGCAGGCGTCACGGTGTTGACTTAATAAAATACGGAAAATATATTAAGTTCTATTAATAGAATGAGGAGTGAGGATTTCAATAAATATTTCTTTTAATCTGTCGGCCGTTGAGCCTGGAAGGTACTCGAGGGAAGGCCGCCGAGCGAACATGCGCTGCGTACGCCAGCGACGAAATATTTTTTATTTTGGTGTTCATAACGGGAGACCTTCATCTGTGGGTATAAAAAAAAATGCAAAAAAAGAATTCATAAATCTGATAACATTTATTTGCAACATATGATTGAATTCAATTAAATTAAATTTTAATTTATCTAATTATTTTAAAGTATAAATGTAAAATAAACATCAAAATTTATTTATTAGTAGTCAGCTACAAATAAATAAATTTTGATGTTTATTTTCACAGTCAGCTGTACCGTAGCGACGCTTACTTGTAGCTGCGTGGAGTAATTTTGTTCTTCAGTCACTAATCGCGAGCGGAAGCGGTTTGAAATGTAGCCTTTAAATCAGAGAAAAAAAGAA
>OY720022.1:29851426-29986213 GCA_963082485.1 Eudonia mercurella
AGAACCATTGCAATTAAAAGCGTTCGTCCTTGTAAACATACTGTACTCTCATCCGTTTCACGTAGACAAAGCTGGTAATACAGTATGGACCTTGGTAGACTGGCGCTCTCAACTCAATTCCAATATTACCTGAGCTAATTCCGTTAGCATGCAAGCTTTGTGCAAGAAATTTCCATCATATTTCCTTTGTCTGCATATTTTCATAGGATAAAACCCGAGTCTTTGAAATGCGCCGTTTCTAATTACGAGAATCCCCCGTCACGAATTATGTCACGATATTATGCCTTTTTGAATTCACCTGAGGATGTAAAGAAAGGAATTGCCCTCCGCTGTTTTTGCTTGTCGGTACTTAGTTAATTAGAATCTCATTTCATTTGTATAGTTTTTATTTAGCTCTCTTGTCGTTGCCTTTGCTTTTACTGAAGTTTAATTAGATGTGCATTTATTTTTTGCTGTTATCGGAAATCGTTACTGGAACTCGTCCTATGAAATGGTTAATCAAATATGGCAGCGTGCGACTCAAGTTGCCTTATAATGGACGCATTTTCTTATAATAGCCCTTTCTGATATTCAATATGCATCGCTCTAATACCTATAATGACTTATAATTACACATTTCGATTGACTTGCGAAATGAGCGTAGAAATAGAAATAGGATTTGATGTCGGCCGTGGCGGCAGGCGTTAGTTCCCACTGTATGTATACAATGATTGTTGAATGAGAATATCCGTCATTTATACTACGCTATTAATCTATACTAATATTATAAAGAGGAAACCTTTGTATGTACATATGTATGTATGTATGCATGTGTGTGTGTGTATGTATGTATGTATGTATGTATGTATGTATGTATGTATGTATAACAAATAAACTCAAAAACTACTGGACCGATTTAAAAAATCTTTCTCCATTAGAATTCTACATTGGCGCTGAGTAACATAGGCTATATTAAAAAAAATACTAAAAACGACAATTTAATTTTCCAATACAAAATGATTTTTTGTTTTGTTGTCATAGAAACCATCGATATAATAAAATTTAACTCAATGATGGAAACTGTCAAAGCAGTACGAAGTCCGCCGGGGCAGCTAGTGTTTTATAAATACTTTTTTTTCGTCTGAGCTATGAACAGCTTAGACGAAAACAAGTTTACAAACCTTCGTGGTTTTCTAATGTTATTTATTATTAGCAAGTCAAATGTAACTTTATTTTTATTGGTAACAATAATAATAATAATCAAAATTAGTTTTCCCTTGATTAATTAACCAAATCGCTTTTACCTGTGCAATTTTTTTCCTTTAATCGTTTTATTTTTCAACGTGCCACCCTCAACAAGCACTAAATAACAACGCCACTACACACCGTAAGCCCTCTCCAATTAAGAGCATCCTACACGCGTCCGCGTGCCTTTCATATTATACCGTCAGCAAAAAAAGAACTTTATTTAAGGCGAAGGGTAAGGCACACTAGCGCGACCAATTGATAATTTGACAATCACTAACGGACCGGATCTTTTTTAAACATTGCGTACCGTCCGACAACAGGAAAGCATCCATAGTATTTATTTAATAATCGTGCACTACTTTTTGTTGTGTGGTTTATTCACAAAACGGGCTATCGCATTTATTCACAAACAATGGCCACTTATGGTGTTAGCGAATGAATACAAAAACAAACCTAAAAGTAGTGCACAATTATTAAATAATAGATGTTTGCCTAGTGTCGGAAGGTCCGCAATGTTTGAAAAAAAATCCATTTTAGCAGTTATCAAATTAAATCCATTAGCGGCGCTAGTGTGCCCTTCGCCTTAAGCAAGTAATGAATCGAACAGGCGTTACTCAATCTCTTATGACGTTATAGTGTCACGGTACTAAGGTGTTCAAAGACTTTCGTCGCTGACCGTACATGTCGTGTCTACGTACATTTTTTTATACAGGTTGTTTGGTAATAGATGTACATTTCCGAAACATAGCCATGCAACCAAGTACAAAGAACACTGTGATAACATTCAAAATCATATTTACGTAGATTTGCTTTTCCATAAAAAAACTTAAATTAATTTTTTTCCAATTTTTTTGTTCATTCCTGCAATGTTTGACCAAGAACAACGTATCAGCTTTAGGTTTTACTTAGTAACAAAGAACTGCAATATCTCGGCTATGTGGTGCTTTTCAGTTATGTTAATAATTTTTCAGGGTTCTATGAACGGTACATGTATTACCAAACACCCTGTATAGTTTGTTCAGTAAGGAGAGTGTAACCAACAGGTACTTACGTCTAAGTGGTAAAGTGGTTCGTAAATAGAAAATATTAATAGTACATCGAACAATGTACGAAAACGGTCGTCTCCTGGCAACATTGGATTGGTTCATTGAAAGGCTTTCTTTCGGACCGCGATCTGACTATAAGCGAGCCGAATGTGTGAAAAAGAAAAAAAAAAGCAAATTGTAATTTTAATAAAGAATAAGATTTCTTGGTGGGAAAGTGAAACGTCAAGTTTACAGTTTTGTTTTATTATTTCTAAAATTTGTGTTAAGGCGAATATTAATGTTAAATAATAGTGGATGATTAACCGTTAAATAACCGTTCAGTGTTCGTGAGCGTGCATGAGAGTTGGCAAATGAAACAAAAAAGTGCTACGTCACTTTATAAGGTCTTTTTGGGTCTTAGTAGAGCTCCATAGCTTTACTGAGATACCGTTTCTCACTTCTCATTACTATTATCATTCATCATCATCATGTAATGACAAAAGATGAATGACAAAAGAAGTATTGGTTTGTTTATAAACGAAATATAGATTTAAACTTAGACATCTTCTTAAAATATTTGGCCCAAGTAAGTTTTGCAAATGTATATAAGGAAACAGACGCAAATAGTGCATATAAAGCCTTTATAGATATGTACAGTCTACTTTATGACTTATGTATACCACAAAGTAAAATTAAGATAACTTATAAAAAAAATCCAAGATGGAAAACAAAAGGAATCACAATTGCCAGTAGAAATAAGAGATTTTTATACTTACAAACCCAACACCACAGAAATGCTGTTAGTCTAAACAAATATAAACAATATAGTAAAATAATGAAATTTGTGACAAGGCGATCTAAAAAAATTACTAACATAAAGCATATTAATAAAAGTTTAAACAAAAACAAAGCTACATGGATAAAATGATGGAGAACTAATTGTAATTACACAACCATTTCGAATTGCGCAAACATTTAATGATTACTTAATAAAATTATGTGAGCCTAACCCACTTAATCCGGAATATAAACCTTTAACTTCTTCAAATTGTAAAAGTATTTTTTTAACTCCTGTTGATGTAAATGAACTAAAAAGGATTATAAAAAACTTAAAAAACAAAAAATGTACTGGATTTGATAATATACCTGTACAGTTGATTAAATCCAGTATTCCATACATAGTAGAGCCCTTGGTTTTTATTATAAACTTGTCAATTGAGACCGGGTGTTTCCCAAAAGACTTAAAAATATCTTTAGTAAAACCTATCCACAAAAAAGGGTTAAAGACGGAAGTGGCAAACTACAGACCAATAGCATTACTCTCTAATTTTGCAAAGATATTTGAAAAAATTATTCATAGTAGAATTATTTCTTTTTTAAACACTAATAACTTATTACACAAAAACCAGTTCGGTTTTCAGAAAAATAAAAATACTACTCTCGCTATATATAAAGTGCTTTTGGAAGTCTGGAAGGAAGTCAATGAAAAAAAAGGTTGTGCAGGCCTATTCTTAGACATGTCGAAGGCATTTGACTGTGTCATCCATAAAACCCTTTTAGGCCAATTAGAACGTATGGGTGTGCGGGGAAATGCATTAAAGTTTATGGAAACTTACTTGGGCGATAGAGTGCAGGCAACCATTTTAGACGTATATAATAAAAAGACAAAAATATTAGAAAGAGTCATGTCGGATTTTAAGCCTATAAACATAGGAGTTCCTCAAGGAAGCGTTTTGGGGCCGTTGTTGTTTTTGATATACCTAAATGAACTGCCTTTAGTACTCGACCATCTTTGTGTCATGTTTGCAGATGACGCCACAATATTTATTCCAAAAACCAACTATAACGATACTGAATACAATATTGAAATCAACAAAACATTAAAGTTGGTGGTTGCCTGGCTCGCCACCCTAAACCTAAAAGTCAACCTCAGCAAAACTATGATAATGCAATTTAGGAATTATAAACGAGCCGCTATAGATCTGAACATTGCTATTGATGATAAAAATATTGTTGAGGTTAATCATATCAACTTTTTGGGTGTTTCTATGGACACTCATCTTAACTGGAAATATCATGTTGAAAAGGTTAACAAAAGAATCTCTAGCTATTGCTATGCACTCTCAATAATAAGGAATGTGACGTCGGAGGATGTGGCAAGGAGCGCTTATTTTGGCTATGTGTATCCCCTCCTGGCTTATGGCATTATATTCTGGGGTAATTCTGTTGAATCTCAGTCTTCTTTTATTTTACAAAAAAAATGCTTGCGAATTATATACCGTATATATAATACTGACACGCTGAGAAATACGTTCAAGGATAAGAAATTATTGACTTTTACTTGTATTTATATTCTAGAAATTTGCAATTTAGTAAATGAACATAAAGAACTTTTTGAATGTAAAACAGAATTTAAAAATAACCTACGCTCTCAATATAAATATGATATCTGTTTAAAAAATACCAAAGTAAAGAGCTCTTTTATGCAAAAAGGCACTTATGCAATGAGTGTTAAAATATATAATCACTTGCCGAATTCCTTAAAAATGTTAAAGGGAAATATTTTTAGAAAAAAATTAAAATCATGGCTATTTAATAAAGGGTTTTATAATTTAAATGAATATTTCATGAATTTGAATTGATATTGGTGGACATTAATTATAATGGAATTGTTATAGGTATATTGTTAATTAATTAATGAATTATTTATGAATAAAATTGTAAATTAAGATTATTTAATATTTAATAATTAATGATGTAAAAATTAAAATATATGCACTGTATTTCTGTAATGTTAATTATTGTCTAGAAAGTAAATGTCTTATAAAATAAATATTGTATGTCCGAAATGGGCACACTGTTGTGTCCAAAAATACTCTTAAGACCTTATATGTACACAGTGAACAATAAACAATTATTCTATTCTATTCTATTCTATTCTAAAGATATGTTATCTATTTATAATAACTTTAAGAAAATTACTTTTGACACTGGCTAAATGTGACAACAGCAACGAAGCCATCAACTAAAAGGAAAAAAACAATAAATCATGTTTATATATAAAAATCTTCTGTGCGTGTGTTTGTTATTGAACTCCTTCTAAACGGCTGGACCGATTTGGATGAAATTTTCTGTGTGTGTTCAAGTGGATTTGAGAATAGTTTAAATTTACAATTGGACCCGGTAGGTGGCGCTGCTATAGGGGTCTATCATGGGATACGGGTGTTCTTAAGCGGACGAATGATTTGTTTGTTTTGTTGTCATGGAAACGTTAACTGTCAAAGCGGTACGAAGCCCGCCGGTCAGCTAGTCTAATATAAAATAAAGAAAACATTTTACACCATATACCTACTGGACACTGGATTATAAACTAAAGCATATACACAAACAGCTTACAGCTTACAACCTAGTTAAAATTATCAGAATGTCAAAATGAATTCCGGGTACAGTTTTGATCCCCTAACGTTGGGCGATTACCGGTCTATAATGCTGCGAGCTCTTGTTTCATTGTTTTGGGGGAGAAGGGGGGATTATACCCACCCCACGCCCACCTGTCTGTTGTCATTGGGCGTATTTGCTTGTTACTCGCTACCTCAAACAGCAGTGCATACGGGCTTAAAACATTGCCTGTTTCTGACTGGAATCACAAATCCGTTATTAGCAACATGACAGCGTAATGCAAAGCTTTGTGATCGTCCATCATTCCTCTTTGTACTAATGAGGAGTCATTAGCATAAATAGGTATTGAGTACCTTGTATTCATGATTCATTTGCGCTTCATTATTATCGATATATTATTGATACATAAGTACATTTCTAATTGGAAGTGGTTTTTGGAAGAATTTGACGCAAATATTGTTACGAACAAATTACAATTTGAAAACGACGATACACCACGATAGCATAGTTGGCAGTGCACTTGACTCAGCATGTCATGGGGTGCGGGTTCTAATTCCGCTCGTGAATTTTTTTCAAGTTTGTCTTTTTTTTCTAAATTGAAAGTGGTTTATCTTCATTTTCTTATTCATCATCAGTCTATATTAGTCCTCCGCTGGACATAAGCCTCACCAAGTGCATGCCACAAAGCACGATCGGCAACTCTTACATCCAGCTCTTGCCATCCACCTTGCGAAGATCGTCGATATGATCATAAAGGTGGTTGAAAAAAAAATATTTATTCTGTGGCTAAAGCCCTGGTTTTCATTATAATTTTCCTTATTCACCATCCAGCTACCCAGCTATGGTGAAAAGGAAATCTTGCCGCTTTGCCATTTCCTTCATATTAACATTGACTATCCTAGTATAACGCGCAATGAACTACGAGTTGTAATCCGTTGCCGCGCCACAAGACCCTCGTGCCATAAGCTGATTGGAAGAGCGTCGCGTTTTTTCTTAATAATGCTTTTTCACCGGAGCTATGGACAAATCCACCAATAGGATTACTCTATTTTACACCGTAAAGAAAAATAAGTAATCTTATTGGTGTATTTTTTCTCCGCGCTCCGCATTACTAACTCGCACAGTTCTGGTTGAAAGGTGCAACAAGTGTTGTAAGAAACTCGAGTCCGCAAGTCTACATTTTAGGATTTCACTCTTACTACTCTTATCACAAGACTGAACTTAAAAAGACTGACATTCTGCTCGATGCTATACGAACACATCGAGTTTTCGAATAGGCTCGAGTTCGTCTTGAGTGCTCGAGTCTTTTGTCAGGCCGCGTCTGTTTATGTAAAGAGTTGCCCTCTAACCTAATCGTGCCCAGTGTTCAATGAAAAGTTGTATAGTTTGATGTGGAGTCTTACGATTGGGACCTCAGGAGGGTAAGGCCGGCCGCGGTCAATAAACTGTAAATAATAAAAAATAAATATAATGCAAAATTATATTAATAATATGTTAAAACTCAGTTAAATAGAACCCTGCTCGTCGTACAGTCTCGACTTTGTTTGAGGAGAAGTTGCTTCAAGTCAAGGTTTTGAACTCGAATTAGGTTTACGACTCGGGTTCCTTTTAGACTTGAGTCCGTACTCTGATGAATCGCGTCCGACTTTGCTCTGAACGTGATAGCGTTGTGCGCCACCAAGCTCATTCAAAATTGAGACGAGTAATAAATTTAGAATCGCGACTCGAGTCTTTACAGCACTAGTGCAACCTCCGACACTAGTGCAACCTGCAAAAAACGTGCCGTTGCACCCTACATTCCGCTTTATTACTTCGCCCCTCGCTTTTTGCACCGCACTTACGCTCTCTATTCAATGGCTGCCTATTCAGCGACGCCATTTTTGCATATTCCTGTCCTGGCGATATCAGTGGGCGACAGTCCGTCGCATTCATCTATCGGGTTGATTGGAAGTGGGCCTGCATTTAATAGATTCGAACATTTCAATAGAATTGCATTTGATTCAGTAACGTACCTAACTCAATATGGGTTATGGAGTTGTCTGATTAAAAGGGGAATGCTTACGAATGACAAGTTTAAAGTATTCGTAAAAATTTTATTTATTAGAAAATAATAATTTATAGAAAGCTGGGGCGGGGCGTTCGATTTGAAATCTTGCAAGGTTTCTTTTGTCACCGAATGGATGAACAGATTAGTATAGCTTTTGAACCTGCTTTTTTGTCCTCGATAACCGTTTTTGGTGGCCCGGTAATGTGCAACTTGTTTCTTAATCAGTGTGTTTATGACCAAGATAAAAACATTTTTTAGACTTCATAAATTAGCTCTTGTAAATGTCACTATGCCGTCGGTTGACCGGCACAGTGAATTAATATTGCAACGTACAAAAACTATACAACTATAAATTATGTTGAGATGCAACTGCTACGACGAACCAACTGTTCTTTTTAAAAAGTTTATAAAAAAAGTCTTTCACTTTATAGCCAACTAGCAATTGCACGTGACTACATTCGCGTTGGTTTCGTAATTTTCAGATCAAAATTATTATTATACTCTTTATTCATTTTAAATCTTAAAAATAAAAAACCTAATTTTTATAAAAATTGGTGGTTGTTAACGACTGCTAATGCAGCCGGGACCAACGGCTTTACGTGCCTTCCGAAGCACGGAGGAGCTCGAGATGAAAAATTTTTGTTCACCCATCCGATGACCGGCCCTTGCGAAAGTTGCTTAACCTCAGCACTCGCAGACCGGGTGCGTTAACCACTGCGCCATCGAGCTCCTTATATATATTTGGTACATATACTTGGTTGCATGGTTATGTTTTGGGAATATAGAGCTATTACAACTTTCTGTAGAATTGGGTTACGTTCGCTACTGCTGAAATCGTAAAATTAAGAAAATTCGAGAATTTTTCTTTTACTGAACACTGTATCCTGTTCCAACAGCGATCACATACAACCTTATTACTTACTTTAAATGCAGTTTACGACAGTTTGTTTCGCCGCCGGCCAAAGCTTTCAGGAATGCAAAACGCGATGCAGCCCGCTTACGTGACCATGCGGAAAAGCGGTTCGTATCACTGTGTACAGTCACTAGCGCGAGTGTTAAACGGATTATGCTTAAACCGGTTGTTAACGTCCCTTTGGTCTGTTAATTACAATGTTGCTGACACTGGAATGTTGAGTTCGTAATACAAAAAATATATTTCGTTTTAGTTACATACTTAAGCATACTGCTCGTACAAATGCGTTATGAAATTGAAAATGTGACGTTTTAAGTGGTTTAGTTTATGCGAACACTACACAATGAAGTGGGACAACTTACGGATCAACTAGAAACAAAAAACAAAGAATGCAATAAGTTCTTTCTGCGTAAAACGGAACGCATTCAATAGAAATAAAAAAGACATGTGTGCAAGTTACAAATTAATTATTAATGAGACGACCAACACCTCAGTCTCCTTGTGGCCATGGACCCTACAAAGACTTGGAAATGTCTGGGCAAAATTATATTAAGCCAATGTGTAAAATAAACTCGAGTAGTCCGTAAAAGTGGTTTACTACGTCACGCACTACACACACTCACACACAAATTCGCAATAAAACACAACACAATAGCACAACACATTGAAAAAGTCATAAAAAAACAAATACTTACACCTACATATTTTAAAATAAGATTTTAAACCATTTATTATTAACAAGAAGGAAGACAAATTGAGGAGCTCAATGACGCAGTGGTTAACGCGCTCAGTATTCGATTGTTAAAGTAAAGCAAATTTCGAAAAGATCGATCATCAGATGGGTGACCAAACATTTTTCATCTTGATCTCTTCCGTGCTTCGGAAGGCACGTAAAGCAGTTGGTCCCGGCTGCATTAGCAGTCGTTAACAACCACCAATCCGCACTGGGCCCGCGTGGTGGTTCATGACCCGTTCTCCCTTTCCATCCATAGGGAAGGCTCATGCCCCAGCAGTGGGGACATAAAAAGCTGGTGACGAATGATGTGATGTGATGATTGGAATATATTACGGGTGACACAAAGATAGCACAGAAATAGTACTTTGGCTCCCTATCCATCCATAGGGAAGGCTCGTGCCGTAAAATGAGGTAGTGATAATGTTGTGATGATTATTAAAAATTATCAAACCATTTTTTTGATGAGCGTAGCCGTGTGAAAAGCTTAAAAATATGTCATAGTTTCCTTTTCAGACAGCTAAAAGCTTTTTAATTTCATAATGGGGAAGTGCAAACCCTTTATCCCTTTTTTCACAAGGGTGAATGTAAGTGCACTTCTCTGATGAACTAAATCATTTCTTTAATAATGAAAAGCTTCTTTTTTTACAATTTATATTAAATAATTGTTACTTTGCTACGTAAATAGTAATCACTATGTTGTGAAACTCTGAAATTGGCATATTTAAGTTTTAATGTATGTAATATAGGGCTATTAAGGTTCCTAAAAAACATTACAAACTGAGGAAACACAACAATGCTACCAACATTATTGTTATGGCAACAGGCTTATATAACACGATGTTACTAGATAGGCGGACTTATAACAAGCTCATCAACTAAACCGAGTATGAATGTTCCCTCCGCTGCGCTGGGAAGCGAAGCCGGGACCTCTGGCTTTGAGACCGTGTTACGATAAGCCATAGTAATTTAATAATGCAACTAAACTTAGCTAAAAACTGATTTATTTTCGTAGCGTCTTCGAATAATCGATAACGCAAAAAGCCCTGTAAGCTTCGTATAAACTATTCTGTAGAACGACATATGTATAGTCGATTGGACCCTGGACAAATGCCACCCGGACATCCTATTCCAATCGGGCACACTTACTTAGGTTCCCACATTTATACATAGTTATTTGTTTTACTAATCCTCTCCACTAAGCTTTTCCACTATTCGTATAAATGTTATCTATCTATCCTAACTAATATCATAAATGCGAAAGTGAGTTTGTTTGTTTGTTTATTTGTTGTTTGTTACGCTTTCATGCGTAAACTATTCAACTGATAATCATGAAATTTTGTACACATATTCTCAAGAGTATAATCAAAGACATAGGATACTTATTATTTTTTAAATGTGTTTGTTTGTTTTTTTGTTGATATTAATACGTGAGGAAAAGTTTGTAACCCTTTTGAGCACATTGCATGGTGGAGTGTGCAATTCGGCATAGTTACAGTTCAAAAGGAGAAGGAGAGCAAAAAGATAAAATATATGTATAATAAGTGTACATTGTATATTTTGTGAATTACGCTGGAATTTCGACCACTAGACGACCACTATGTTATAAATGATGTAACGTATAATCATTATGCAAGTTCAACGACACGTTAACACAGCGTTTGAAATGCGATCGTACCAGTTAAGCAGCACTCTTCATTCCAGATCCTCAAATGGGTGTGCAAACATCGTCATCAACAACAGTCTACATTAGTCCAATACTGGACCTGGGTCTCTCTGGGTCACTCGACTGAGCACTATCTGCGGCTACTCTCGTCCAGCTCTTGTTACTTCAATTCATTCATTAACTTTACCTTTATTTAAAACGTTGTGGTGAAGGAGGATCCTACTGTGAGGTCGTTTCTCCCGAACTTTTTCCAAGACAAGTGGCAAACAATTGTTAGTGTACCACTCTGCAGTAACTGTTTTCCGATCCTCTAAAACAATTGTTGTGTAATGACCTGTCCTTTCGAAGAACGATGCTAGCATCTTTTATCCCACGCTTTAACTTCTCTTTACTTTAGTTGGCAACTCCTCGGAAGGAAACATCCACTCAGCAGACTCTTTTAGTTTCAGGATCATAACAGTAAAACCAGGTTTCGTCACCCGTAAGTATGTCGAACACAGCATTTGGGTCACCTCCGTTAAATCTTTGAACCATTTCACGGCACCAATCAACATGACGGAGTTTTTGGGCATCTGTCAAGTTATGAGGTATCCACCGGTCACAAAGCTTCCTGACCACTAAATGTTCATGGATGATTTTGTGCACTTGGCTCAAACCGATGTCTTAGCTTGTCCGAATCTGCTGATAGGTCACTCTTTTGTCAGTCTCTATCACACGCTGCACAACTCTGATGTTATCTTCAATCGTCGCCGTAAAAGGCCGTCCCTCACGCAGATCATCGGTAAGATTAGTGCGACCACGTTTAAACTCATTAAACCAGTTGTAAACAGTGGCACGAGATGGAGCTTCATCGTAAAAGGCCAATCGAAGTCTATTATAACTTTTTTGTTGACTTAAATGACATCGAAACTCATATACCTAAAATCAGCGCACGAAAATTTTCTCGCATTAAATTCATGCTGACGTAACACAGACAATTCTCAATTTGCCGCCAAGTCGTAAAACAAATGACAAATCAATGAAATACATACCCATTAATATTAGCAAAGAGTTCCATTTTCAAGATTTGAACTTATTTTTTTATTATATCATTTACAAGTGGCCAGTTCTAAAAACTTTCAGCGTCGCCTTCATATGTGTGTACATAAACTTGTAAAATAAATAAAAATCGAAAATTCGGTCCATTTTTACAAAACCGATTGTCGGCGACGATACCTACACGGAAGAGTTTACGGAATTCACAATTGTACAGCGAAAAAGGAATTAAATGCTACGTTAAGATCTGGTGCCAACGAGTTATTTTTTCCCTTTTTCTCAGTACCTAAACACACACAGTCAGATTATTTTATTAAGTAGGTTCTATAAACGGAAAACTGTTTTCAAAAATATAAATTTACACTCACATCTTTGTATCTCAATACTAAATTTATTATATCGTCTTTTATATTTATGTAATAACTAACCCGGCGGACTTCGTACCGCTTTGACAGTTACTATAACTACAAAACAAATAGTTTACGCGTGAAAGCGTATCAAACAAACAATCAAACAAACTGACAATTTTTTAATAATAATTATCCCATGTCTGATTACACTCTTGAAAATATGTGTACAAAATTTCATGATGATCGGTTGAATAGTTTACGCGTAAAAGCGTAACAAACAAACAAACTCACTTTCGCATTTATGATATTACTTAGGATTTTAATACGGATTCAACGGAGCAGTGTAAGATAAAAGCACAGTTAACGGTCATGTGGCGAAGGAGTGCCAAAATATAAAAAGAATGTGTACGATTATATGATTTTAATTTTACGTGGCCAAAATTCCGATCCCAAACATTTTTTTAATAGAGAAAAAAAACGGTCGACTTATGACAAAATTGCGACCACTAGCATCTTTTAATGTCTAAAAGTTAACTCAAAATACGAGTAGGTACGTATATTAGTTTGCACAAATGTAAATCTATTTATTAACTATGTATGATTATGGTTATATTTATAATTTTACACAAATTTTATTGCAAACAAATTACAATTGGAAAATTTTTATTATTACTTTGTAAAACAAGTTTTTATTCAAAAATTCAGTTGTACTAAAACGAAACTAAAATGTAGTTATACTACAACGAGAATAATAATGTTATGCAAGAGTTGTGCTGATGAAATCCTGCATAAAACTATATATATAGGCACCAGATGTTAGGATAATCACTGTAAAAAGAAATATCCATTATGTCACCTAATATTCTATTACATACAATTACTTTAAAATCTTGTAGCGCAAATAGACAACAGAGAAAGAGGAATTTAAACGATGATCATTGACATATAATTTTACGCAAATTTTGTTGCGAACAAATAACAAATTGAAAAAATACAAAGTGTTGAAAAAATCTCAAATCTCAATCGGCTCAATCCACCACCACAGCCACGATAGCATAATTGGTAGTGCACCTGACCCGGTATGTCATGGGGTGCGGGTTCGAATTTAAACTAATTCAATTTCTTGCGCGATACAAGCTTTTGATATATTTTTGTATGTCTATCAGTCATTAAGCCAGTTTTCCTTTTCATATACGAGTATTTAGATGAAAGGGTTGGTAATGCGCGCGAGGCATGGTCACATGGTGCTGCGAGCGCAAACAGGCAGTATTGTAATTGCTGTCCACCCAGTGGCACAATATATTTGCCACCTGTACGATAAAAAAGAACAACTTACGTTAAAAAAAGCCGATACACATCCAAAGGGCCAACTTTTAATTAAAAAGCGTAGATATCTACTGGTATACCCATCGGAAGCTAATAGTTAAATAAAATAATGTTCTGGACTCGGTAACCAATCGATTCGACGTGCGCTGTTAACCACCCCTTTAGAGCAAACATATATAAAGAAAGACACTTTTTTTTATCTCAAATCAACACACAAAACTGAAAAACAACAATAATATTTTCCGTTGCAAATCCAGTACCAATGAATATTTGTAAAATCCTTTGTAAAGATTGCATATGTAAAGATGAATCTGCATAGCCATCGGTTGCAATAACCGTTGGATAGATGGCAGTGTACCGCTAAAAGCACTCAAAAATTTATAAAAATTCAGTGTTTACGTCAGCCTTCCCGGTAGCATAATAGTCAGTGCAGCCGCCCGGATTGCGGAAGACCCAGGTTCGATTCTTGGCTGGGTCAGGTAGGTAGATAGGGAGAACGGGCCATAAACCACTACGCGGGCCCAGTGCGGATTGGTGGTTGTTAACGAGTGCTAATGCAGCCGGGACCAACGACTTTACGTACCTTCCGAAGCACGGAAGAGCTCGAGATGATAAATTTTTGGTCACCCATCCGATGACCGGCCTTTGCGAAAGTTCCTTAACCTCAGCACTCGCAGACCGGGCGCGTTAACCACTGCGCCATAGAGCTCCTCCTGCGCCATCGAGCTCCTCCTGCGCCATCGAGCTCCTCCTGCGCCATCGAGCTCCTTCTGCGCCATCGAGCTCCTCCTCCTCCATCGTTCTGTACATGTCATACAGTAATGATAAAAGTCAAAACCTATTAGGAAAACTAATCTAGTCACCCATTTCACGTTACGAAGGGTAAGCAAGGATGTCTTCCGTGGAAACCAGAATACACATACGAGATAGGATACACTTTGAAACTCTTAGATATTTTTACCACTCCTTTCTGTTTCACGTTGTAAACCCGGTAAGCTGTAGATATATTGATTCTTTTAAAAGGTCTCACCGTTACACAGAGCCATTTGATCCGTGCAAAGTAACCCTTTCACCTGGCATTTGAAATAGAAAGCTCGCTATCGACCGACACACGATAGTTCTCGTTAAAAGTGGGATTAAAAACAAATCGCTCCATAGGTTTTCCCGCGCTCTACCCATTGGGAGAACAAAGATAAATCTGCGGGGTGTTCATTTTTTCTGCGCGGGCACCGTGATTCGTGATGCAATCAACAAATTGTACAAACAGAGAGTTTTTTTTATATATAGCGCAACCGGATTTTAGAGGCGGCGTCGACAGAGTAATTACTTAAGCTCTCTGCCCACTAGACCGTATCATACTATGACCGTGCTAGGAAAGTGTCAGGCATTTCTTAGTAATTGAATGCTTTGTTTTTTATTTTTTGAATTAGTAAAGTTTGTTAATCTAATTCTTAAAAATTAAAACACGTACGACTTACAACTAGGTGTAACAAACAATTCAAGGTAAATACTTCGTGGCTCATACTTTTACTAAACATATAAACTAATTAATTAAAAACTGAGTTTAGTTTTAGAACAGGCTCCCGTGACCAGGGATCATACAAAGGGTTCGAAACGTCAGGATAAACATTAAAACGAATTTATAGATGAATAGGTCCCTAAAATAGTTTCATTTCAACAGAGTTTCACTAAAGAATTTAAAAACAGAGAACTTTTAAATTTATTCTAATAAAATATAATTTTTATTCTTATAGTTTTGAGGATTTTATAATAGTCCAAGCTTATTGCGTGAGTCAGCATGCATATCAAATCGGTCATCAAATTTACATAGTCATTGTCATTATTATGAGAAATATAATGTCTTTAACCCTAATTAAACCGTTAAAACAATACCACATATTAACACAAATACATTGAAAGTTTTGAAAGCAAAATAAATGCGATTATGTTGTAATGTAATGTGAAGCGCCCTCTATGTAAAACTAATGGACAGGTAGTCTTTTTCGTTGCACTCGTTGTGCCGTTTTACATGCATACATTAATCTAAAGCCCAATTCCCCCAAGGGCAGGCAGAGCGGGCGACGGGTTCCAACCAACTGCACCTTTTATTACGAAGTATGAAGCTGTACAAAACTTTTGCTTTAAATGAAGCGCTTTATAAGCGATTCTACGCGATTTTATTTTACACTAGCTGACTCGGCGGACTTGATCTTGACGTTTTGAATCCTTAGCGAGGTCGGTGTGACAGGGTGACTGAGACTGATTTTGAGTATGCTCTATTATTATTATAATAATTCAGATAGGCAGTTGAAACAACTGATAAGTAATATAATAAACTAGCTGACCGGCGGACTTCGTACCGCTTTGACAGTTTCCATGACAACAAAACAAACAAATCATTCGTCCGCTTAAGAACACCCGTATCCCATGATAGACACCTATAGCAGCGCCGCCTACCGGGTCCAATTGTGAATCTAAACCATTCTCGAATCCACTTGAACACACACAGAAAATTTCATCCAAATCGGTCCAGCCGTTTGGAAGGAGTTCAATAACATTTATATATATAAAGATTAACATGTAGCGCTTGCTCTGTGCTTTGGTAATCACGTAATGCCATTGGTACCGGCTGCAATAGTAGTCGTTAACCACCACCAATCTGAACTGAGTCCACGTATTGGTGTATGACCCATTCTCCCTTTGGTGTTCCATGTCCCAGCAGTGGGAACATAAAATGAGCTGCTGATATTTCATCATCATCATCTCAACCAAAAGACGTCCCCTGCTGGACAAAGGCCTCCCCCAAGGATCTCCACAACGACCGGTTTTGTGCTGCTCGCATCCAGCGACTTCCCGCGACCTTCACCAGATCATTGGTCCACCTTGTTGGAGGCCTACCCTCACTGCGCTTTCCGGTACGCGGTTGCCACTCGAGAACTGTTCCGTCCCAGCGGCCATATCTGTAGTGATATTTATATAGTTTAAATTGCTACCCCCAAATATATTTTTGTATTGGGTGCGTTCCGTTTCACGCAAAATGTTGGAAAGTGTTGAGACTGGGATCGAATAACCTGTTTGATACGCGATACCTTTTTCAAAGAAAAAAGTGCTCTATTTCAATGTGTAAAGGTTTTATAATAACTTTTGTTTTTTTGTTTCAGACAGGATGTCGTCGATTAGACACCAGTCGGTCGTAGTCAAATGACAATAACTAGATTAAAGGTAACTATTACATTTTTGAGTGTTCTTGTAGATGATGGGTACGGTACAGTCAAGAGCAAAAGTTGATGATCAAAACCATAGAATACAACATAGAATACCAGTACAAGTGTAGCCAAAGATTCAGAGTCATCAAATATTAAATTCCAATAAAAAATTCAAAGATCTAATTCTTTTAAACTAACATGCCGAATTTTAATGAAACCTGTTGTTTGTTATACTTTTTGTCAACAAAATTTAATTATTTCATAACGCTGTTAGTTTTTAAGTAAATAAATAATCTTTTAAGGTTATATGCAAATTTAGCTTGCGAACAAATTACAATTTAAAAAGGTTGGAATCCCACTTCAAAAAAATTTTTTTACATTTTTTTTAAATAAGAATATTATTTATAATACAAATTGTTGACAGATATCTAATGGAACACATTTTTATACGTGATTTAAAACTTTCCATATTGGACTGTAACCTAAAAAACTGTAAACAACTCTGTGTCTCCCCCTCCCATAAGAATAGAAAGTTTCATTAAATTCAGCTTATTGGTTTAAAAGAATTTGAGCTTTGAAGTTTGTAGTTAATATTAAAAGTACATAAATCTATGCCGGTAAAGGTATGCTTGTTATACTCGTATCTACTTCTATCGTCATCGACTTTGTTGTTGATTGTATAATGTAGATATCTACATGCATATAAAATAGATTATAGTGTTGTATTGTGTAGCTTGACTTTGGTTGTTGATGCTTTGTGAACTATTTGTATTTTATTTTACTTTATTTTGAAAACTTATAATACAGTATAGTAATAATTCTATATTCTACAAAACTGTGTTTAGTTTTCTTTGGTTAAAATATAATAAAAGTATAGTTTATAAATATGTTACATACTACTTAACATACATCAGTAAAGTTTCCACTTATTACTAATACATAAGTTTGGGAGCAAAGGTACAAAATTAAAGAAAACCATTATGTATCATTACATTCCCTAACATTACGTTTGAAAGTAGCGTACGTATTATTAAATATTATATATACGTGCTCATGGAGTTTGTTATAATATGAACACGACCGATACAACAGTGTCAAACAAATGTTTGGTGCTAAGGGGAATACAATTTTATATATTTTTTTAATAGGTAGGTACTGTTTCAGTATGTTCAGGTTTATTTGTAGAATAATGATAACCTTTTTATCACGTATTGTAAGATCCATCCTGGCACACTTTACTACTACGACTTTTGGATATTCACAAAAAAAATATAATATAACAAAATATTTTTGTTATTAACCTATTAATAACTATTCGTTTTGTCAAATAATATTTTTCTTAATTATTTTTATTTTATTCATTTATTTTAATTAATAATAAAAAAATATTTATTTTAATTTAAAAGTATTTTAAATGTTAAGAACTTAAAAGGTTATTGATGTTATAAAAACAACTCTGTTTAAATATAGATTGTCCTATTCTTGATCTTTAATATTTGTATAAATATTAGGATCGAATTTTGATGACGTAGTCGTCGACATTGAATAAGGCTCGAGGCTTAAAGTAGATAATATTGATACACTTTGGCGAGTTAGGCAGAACCACGATAGTACGAAAGTAGAGTACCTGACCCGGTATGTCATAGGGTGCGGGTTCAAATCCCGCTCGTGGAATTGTTTTCGAATTGTTTTTTTTTTTAAATTAAATATTTATAAAATACGGTGAAAAAATCAAACGCCCACCCGACCCAGCCAGGAAACGAACCTGGGTCTTCCGAAATCCGGTGGGCGTTTATTTTTTCACTGTATTTTATATATTTAATTCAGCTTCAGTGCAGCAATTAGCACTTAAAAATAAAAAGTAAAATTTATTTTTTATTTATTTATTTATTAGAAAACAAACGGTCATACAGTTTTCATTATAGATTGATAGAAACACTTCATGGACTGTTTCTATTCTTATCTATTATATGTAATTGTAATTTGTTCGCAACAAAATTTGCGAAAAACTATATATGTATAACTATACTCATATACTATGTGTTTGTATGCAGTGTCGGGAGCGCTCATGAGACAGTCGTGTCACCGTCTGCTTGAGCACCAACAAGCGGGCGAGGAACCGCCCCTTTACTCGCCAATCGACCAAATTTCAGGTAAACCACCGTAGAATAGAAACCACACCCGTAGCAAAGACCAGAATCGTTCACCCTTATCTATAAGTCGGAAAGAAACTGAAACGAAAAACGATTTCACCGTGCAATACAAATTACCTACAACAAGTTACAGCCCTCGATCAAAAATGTACTAGATAAAATGAACAATGAACAAAAATGCATCTGGAAAGTGGTTCTGTTTGCTCATCATCATCATCGTCATCACCATCATCATCATCATCAGCCTATACTAGTCCACTGCTGGACATAGGCCTCTCCAAGTGAACGCCACCGAGCACGATCCGCGGCTACTCTCATCCAGCTCTTGCCAGAAAATTCGAAATTCAAAATCATTTTATTCAGTTTAGGCTACAAGTAGCTCTTGTGAATGTCACTATGCCATCGGTTCGTAAGTCTACTCTGGGCGGGAGATCTTTTACTGAGAAGTACCGGCAAGAAACTCGGCAAGTGTCTAGCTCTTTTCTCCCTTACAGCGTCAAAAATATTGGAAAATGCCCGATCATAGCAGAACACTTTCCATTACAAAATTACAAAAACACAAAACATACTTATAGAAGACAACCACAACATGCGAAAAAAAAAAACAAAAAAAAAATCTAGGTTAACAAATTTACATCAGGCAAAAGTTTCAATTTCCACAATGTCATACAGTACCACTACAGTACTCTAGTAAAAGTCAAAAATTGTTTCAGAAAAACAAAGTCAAACCATAGTGAGTAATACTTAAAATAAGATAAGTATGCAAGAGCAGACCAGCCTCCACAGGCGGCACCCGTTCACTAGTATGACATATGAGTCAGCCATTGCTTCGCTCAAAGAAACGAAAGAATACTTACAAATCTGAAAAAACATTGGATAGCATCAACAACTATTAGCTTACTATAAAGATTAAATTAAGGGGGTGCAGCGCGGACGCAAAACTGCGAGTTTCAAGTTTCTTTATGATAGTGAGCGAGCGGCGCGTGGCAGTGGTGTGACAACGGCGCACGACAAGAATACGCACGCACACTAATATCTGTACAGAGTAGGCTGCTGATTTAATTAGAGCAATGTTTACTTTCGTAAAATCATAGGCATTTGGGTAAAAAATAAGAAAAGTCTTAATATTTTCATATTCATGTTTTGTTATTGAAAAATAAGACAACAGTGACCTGCGGAACATCAATACAAACATTTTGATGTCGGATCATTGTTTCATTTGTGCTATATTTACAAAGTTTCTGAAGAAATAAGTTTTTAGATATCATTATTTTACGTATTGTTTATGCAGGTTCTGGGTATCTGTTTCAAATTCCAAGACAACCCTGACCTTGTGAAAAGAGCAAGCTAACCTATACTAGTCCTTTTAATGTATAAGACCTATTCAGCGCCTAGCACCAGTGACTTAAAAACACGTACATTTTCAAATTCCGCGCTGCACCCCCGGTTTCAAAATATTTGTACCTCATACTTACTGTCATCGCCACAAACATCATTGTGACTCCGTAGCCCCAAAGTCACGTACACTTTTTCAAGCGCTCATCGGGAAACTAGTACATATTTGATCGAAGGTTACAGTACAGACGTCTGCATATCAGACTATCCAATCGTGCCTAGTGCTGTATAAAAATAATACTTTACTCGCCTTTCAGGGAAGCCTCTATAGACAAGGCAAACCACACCCGTAGAAAACGAGACGAAATTCTCGTTTACATAACCGAAACAGTATTCCTAGAGCTCATGATTATCCACCAGAATCTTTCACAAAAGGGAAAGGAATCTAAACAGATTTCGCTGTGAAACACAATAGTGTAGTTTAAAAATAACAAAAAATCTGATATCAGTGTTGACTTGAAAGTAGACCCTCTCTATTTGCGTCAGTGGCTAATAAGGATGAAGCGGTAAAGTCGCGGTAGCAGTACGTAGAATACGAGTACAAATAGAGTTGTATAAAAAACTGATTTGCTGACGTCAGTGCTGGCTGGCTGATTAATCGTCACAGCTCGCGTCAATGGAGGCTAGTAAGTCTTTACTGAACTTTAAATGGTACGAGTAGTAGGACGTATTCAGCGCGAATTCACTATTTTGCTGACGTCAGTGTCCAATTTTTTGTAACTAGGGTTTACTTACTTATGTTTTCCAAAGGTATACTAGCGGCGCTAATGGATTTAATTTGCTAACTGCTAAACTGGTTTTTTTTTCAAACATTGCGGACCTTCCAACACTAGGCAAACATCTATTATTTAATAATTGTGCACTACTCTTAGGTTTGTTTTTGTATTCATTCGCTAACACCAACAGTGGCCATTGTTTGTGAATAAATGCGATAGCCCGTTTTGTAAATAAACCACGCAACAAAAAGTAGTGCACAATTATTAAATAAATACTATGGATGCTTTCCTGTTGTCGGACGGTACGCAATGTTTAAAAAAAGATCCGGTCCGTTAGTAATTGTCAAATTATCAATTGGTGGCGCTAGTGTGCCTTACCCTTCGCCTTAACAGAAAAGGTATTAAAGCAATATAACTTATGTTATGTATTGTTTATAGATCATTAAAAAATTACAGGCTATGATTAACTTTTCGGCTTTCGGTCCATGCCGCTATATGGTCGAGAAGGCGTGGATATAACAAAAGCATCAGTCTACTATGGTGAATCTAGGACTGACATGTTTTATACCTAAATATAAAAGTCTTTTAACAAATATTTGATTGTGACCTATGTCTAGTATCTTATAACTATATAACTTGATATTAATAAATTTAAACCACCATTCAAGAAAAGCTCTATAAAAAAAGCTTATTATAAAGTGTCTGATTACACAGAAGACAGAACAGCATGGGTTTGAAATTGTATATTGTATTTCTAATATTTATATAAAATACAGTGAAAAAATTAAACGCCCACCCGACCCAGCCAGGAATCGAACCTGGGTCTTCCGCAATCCGGGCGGCTGCACTAACCGTTATGCTACCAGGAAGGCTGACGTAAGCGCTGAATTTTGTCACTGCTTTTTGATTTTTGAAATGCTTTAGAGCGCCATCTTAGTGCCATCTTAAGTGTAGCAATTAACACTTAAAAAAAATAAAAAGTAAAAATATTTTTAAGTTATTGTAAACTTGTTTAATTTGATAACGGCAAATAATTTTGTACCTAAATGTCGTTACTTCTATTTAAGCTGTGCAGTTTCTTGCGCCCATTTTTCTCCACAGCTAAAAAATATACGTCCTGAATGGTTAGTAGGTAAAAAAATGTTTGGACAATTCAAAAGCACTTTTTCAAGTTCATTTAAATAAAAAAATACTTTGATTTTCACCTTGACTTAGCTGATACAAGTTAGTTCAAACGTAGGGCAGTAATAATGTTTCTGTTTTGGCCAAAGAAAACAGTCCTGATGATTGTGCACAACTAATGAAATATGGTGAGATGAAAATGTTCGTCTTAACTTTTTGAGACATATTCAACTGAAGGTAACTAACTACCTTAAACCTATTCGCACTACTGTTCTTACCTTTCGAAATGTAGATCACGTAGTTTAGTTTAAAACAATCCGTTTGTCTGCCTTAAACCACACTCATTACTTGTAAACCCGCATTTCCGAATGCAACCGAATATTAATTTCCATGTCCATTAATTACGAGTATTCGATAACAATTTAAATTCAGAACAACTTACCTTTAATGTTGTTCTGTTTTGGATTTTCGTGTGAACTATAAAGAGCTGTAAAACCTGAGCTAAAACTATTCATCGTAAATCGATGTAGAATCATCGTTATATTATAACTCATAGTATCAGAGTAGTTGTGACCACGGACTCTGTTAGGCTCTAAACGTAAAGCTAGAATATGATACCAATACTTATAATGTAGAACGCGTCAGTTGCCAAGTGGCTACCCCTCAGTCCGATAACCGGTAGTCCTGTGATCACAACCCCACATTTGGCAAGCGTGGTGATTAATCCGATACTCATCATTGTAGCGATGACTAGATTTCGATGAAGACCTTAGCTCAGAAATGAAACAGTATTATAAGCTAATTACTTACTCAACAAGTATTATAATGTAAGTGTTTTGTTGTTTGATGCTTGAAAACGAAAGTTTTCAATCAGTGCGTCCTACCAGTCATGACCTACGGAGCTGAGACGTGGACACTCACGGTAGGGCTGGTCCACCAGTTTAAAGTCACTCAGCGAGCCATGGAAAGAGCTATGCTCGGAGTTTCTCTGAAGGATAGGATTCGTAACGAATACATCCGACAGAGAACCAAAGTCATCGACATAGCTCTAAGAATTAGCAAGTTGAAGTGGCAGTGGGCCGGCCATATCTGGCGAAGAACCGACAACCGCTGGGGTAAACGTGTTCTTGAGTGGAGACCACGACTCGGTAAACGTAGTGTAGGACGACCTGCGGCCAGGTGGGATGATGACCTGCGAAAGACTGCGGGCAGATGCTGGATGCGTCAAGCTGAGGACAGGGCGCTATGGCGCTCATTAGGGGAGGCCTATGTCCAGCAGTGGACTAAGATAGGCCGATGATGGTTTTGTTGCCATATTGAAAAACAATTTATACTTGTTACAATTAGAACGCGTCGGTGGCAAGGCACTCGGCTCGATATCCGAAGGTCCAGGGTCCAATTCCAAATGTGTTTTGGATTTTTTTCCATGGATTTGTTCATCCCGCTTTGGCAATTGTAGTGATAACTTGACATTAACGAGGAGCTCGATGGCGCAGTGAGGAGCTCGATGGCGCAGTGGTTAACGCTCCCGGTCTGCGAGTGCTGAGGTTAAGCAACTTTCGCAAAGGCCAGTCATCGGATGGGTGACTAGTAATTTATCATCTCGAGCTCCTCCGTGTTTCAGAAGGCACGTAAAGCCGTTGGTCCCGGCTGCATTAGCAGTCGTTAACAACCACCAATCCGCACTGGTACCGTGTGGTGGTGTAAGGGCTGATGATGATGAATGATGGAAGCCTTTGCCCAGCAGTGGGAGAGTCATAGGCTATTTATATACAATTAGAACTCGGTTGACCAACCGGCCTACTGCGACTCTATTAATATTACGCCGGTTCGAATATCTGAATTGCATAAAGCTATCAAATTCGCACCCCAGATACCGACTATTAGTCTGCGCACATAACATATATCAGGACGTATATTGCGCCTGGAAGCTTGCCACGGTTCACAGCCGTGGACGGGGGGTGACCTAAATTCGAGGGGTTAGATAAAAAAACATTCAGAGACAATTTTAAACACGTTATTGCGGTATCTTAATGGATTGTTTAGTCTTTAATATAATAAAACAAAATTCTAAATTCGATATTTAAATTTAGTTTAGGCTGAAACAACTTTACGGATCTGCTCGCGTTTATTTTATACAATAGTTTGAAAAAGACAATGTGTTGAAAAAATTCCACGAGCGGGATTCGAACCCGCACCCCATGACACGCCGGGTCAGATGCACTACGAACTATCATAATAATATGCTATCGTGGCTCAATCCAACTTGCCGAAATTAATCAACACTATCAACTCTTACTCTGTAAGCCAAAGGAGCCCTATTCAATGTCGACAACTACGTCATGAACATCCGATCTCATGTCATGGGGTGCGGGTTCAAATCCCACTCGTGGAATTTTTTCAACACTTTAGTCTTTTTTCAAATTGTAATTTGTTCGCAACAAAATTTGCTTAAAATTATATAATAGGTGTAGATAGGTACCTAGATGGTACCGGAAAGGAAAAAATGTTGGACTATCTACAAAAAGAAATGAGATACCATTAAAAACAAACTTGTAAAAAAACCAAGTCTTGCAACTCAGTTCTTCTACCGCAAAAAGTTGTGAGATCCATGTAATACCAAGTTCTCAATATTAAAAATATTTTATGTTTTAAATAAATAAATTGACTTGGCAATCGCACTAAATAATCTAATTTAATATAATATAGGTATTACTTGTGAGATACATTGTGTTCTCATGCGATGGCTTGGTACCATTACATGGATCTCACAACTTTTTACGGTAGATGAATTGAGTGGCGAGACTTGTTTTTTTTACAAGTTTGTTTTTAATGGTATTGTAATTTGTTCGCAACAAAATTTATGCGTAAAAATATATATAATTAATTACAACTATAGCTTGCCTAATTCTTAACTGATCTTTCAATACTTGTAAAAATATTAAGATCGGATGTTGATGACGTAGTTGTCGACATTGAGTAGAGCTCCTTTGGCTTACAGAGTAAGAGTAGATAGTGTTGATTAATTTCGGCGAGTTGGATTGAGCCACGATAGCATAGTTGGTAGTGCACCTGACCGGTATGTCATGGGGCGCGGGTTCGAATCACCCTCGTGGATTTTGTTTAACAGTTTGTCTTTTTTAAGTTGTCATTTGTTCGAAACAAAATTTGCGAAAAATTATAAGTAAATAATTATACATTATTTTTAAATAATGTTTATCCTGACGTTTCAAACCCTTTGCATTATTTAAAAACGCGAGTAGGTCCGTAAAAGTTGTTTCATTTCAATGTTTACGAACACTACAAACTTTAGAAAATAATATCAGTTTAGGCTACGAAAATTTGCTTTTATGTTGGTATGTCACTATGAATCATTCGTAAGTCTGCATGGCGAGAGACCTTGCACTGAGAAGAACCGGCAACAAACTCGGCAAGGGCATTCCTTTCATTTCTGTTCTCCCTTTCTTTCACACCGTCATAATAATATATTGGTGAGAACAACTTTTATTAAGAAGTCACATATTAAAAGGAGGACCTCGATGGCGCAGTGGTTAACGCGCCCGGTCTGCGAGTGCTGAGGTTAAGCAACTTTCGCAAAGGCCGGTCATCGGATGGGTGACCAAAAATTTATCATCTCGAGCTCCCGAGCGTCCCGGCTGCATTAGCAGTCGTTAACAACCACCAATCCGCACTGGGCCCGCGTGGAGGTTTATGACCCGTTCTCCCTATCCATCCATAGGGAAGGCTCGTGCCCCAGCAGTGGGGACATAAATGAGCTGATGATGATGATGATGATATTATAACATTTATTCGACCTTCGAATATGTTAAATTTAATTAATATAATCATTTTTAATCACATTTCTGTTCTAAGCGACACAGAATATTAATAATTATTATTCTAATTAAGGAAAAGGACCATGATAGTTACGTTTTTTAATTAATTCCATTTTAAACTTCGTTTGAAATTTTAAAAGTGTACCTACAATACACTTTTGCAACCTTTAATTACTCATTTAATTAGTCTCACTCACTCGTTCGCGTAACAGAGAACTCGTACATACCGCTCGCTCAATTAATACAGTCGTTTAACGAGCCCCATAGCACAAAATAAGGAGACTGCAGAAGATAAGGTTCATAAATAAATAAATAAATGTTTCCCACACTCACACCAATTATCTAGCCCCAAGAAAAGCTTTATTAAGAAACTCGTTATATGGTTAACTAGACAACGGATAAACATACATAATATACTTAAATACATACTTATTATACATAGAAAACACCCAGACCCGAAACAATTTAGAAAAACAGGTATTTCTAAATTGATCCGACCGGGAATCGAACCCGGGACCTAAGAGATGGCAATACCATGAAAACCGGTGTGCAAGCCATTCGACCAAGGAGGTCGTCAACAACAACAACAACAGCTGCGCTCGGACGCACTATCGCGTGATGCTATTCCTTCTAGAAAACGTCTGACGGTGTTTCGTTTCACACGGCTTGAGGAACCCTTTAAGTTTCTCGCCGCCCCCTAAAAAAGTCCGGTGACGCTGAAAATGTCGGACGAGGAAATCAGCAAACTCTCTCAAAAAAAATGTGATCTCGTACTGGTTCGAGACGGTCGAGATGTCGTGTCTGTGAGAGGGTTATGTGTGCGTTGCTCGAGCGCGGTATGTATTCCCGATCCGATCCGAAACCCTCGGATAATCTAATAGGGCACGGGGACACGCACTAATGCGTGATGCCGTTCTCTCTAGAATACCTCTGAAGGTGCTTAGTTTCAAACGGCTTGAGAAACCCTTAAAAGTTTTCGCCGCCCCCAAAAAAGCCCGGTGACGCTGAAAAAACCCAGTGGCAATCAGCAAACTCACTCCAAAAAAAGCGGTATGTCTTAAACTTACCTTCTGCAATATCCATATTTTGTGTCCATAGTGTAACTAGTTTGGCCAAGAGTCTAACTTTAGGCAGGCGCGGTGGAACTGCAACTGACAGCTAGTCGACAGACAGCGACCAGTCGCTACAGCTCGGTAATTAACTCCGACGTGCAGTCGCCTACCAAAGTTGCTGACCACTTTACCACCGATTCACGATACGTGTGCTTGAAGTTGACAAACGCGCTAATTACATTGTTGCAGATGCTTTGATAAAGTACGAAGCGGCGGACTGTACTGCGGCTACCTACTGCCTAAATAAACTGATTGAGTTCGTTCAACATTGTTAAATGTAACAGATTAGTTGCAAATCTTAGGAAAGATGCATACATACAGCTTTATTTCTCAGCACAATTATTTTGTCGATATAAATAGTCAATGGTCTATAAAAATAAAAATAAAACATCATGCGCGTAAAGTATTTCGTGTGTTGTATATTACGAATTTCTTGAACTTTAACAGATACTTTACAGGCACGATTGCTTGCGATAAAGAAAAAAATATAAAAACCAAAGTTTACAACACGAAGAACAGTTTGGCAGCGCTTAAAAACTCCCAGGTGCTTGCTGGCGCACTTTAATTAACCGGCAAATGTGGCAACAGCTCACAGGGGCCGGACTCAGCTCCATGCATACCTACAGAAATGATGTTTACTCCTTGTGTACGTTTAAATTCATATAGTTTATAAGCAAAATTGGCTTAGAAAAGGAAACGGTCATGAGGTAGCACTTGCCAGGTGGTCAGACGATATCGTCGGGGTGGCCGGAGGGCAGTGGATGAGACTCGCTCGGGAACGGCTAAGTTGGTGTGTTAAAAGGGGAGGTTTTTACCCAGCGGTGGGTACTCACGGACTAAAATTATGAAATGATGAAGCAAAAGTACTAAAACTTTATAGACAGCCCGTGACCACGGCCGCTGCAGCTCGATACCGATATAAGGAGTTTGCAGTTTGCGTTGAGAACAGTTGAAAACTTTGTTTAAAATGGAACGCGAAAGTTTGAAAGGGTATAATAATATATGAGGTTGTTATAATATGATGTAATCTGGAGTATGGAAACAGTACTTGAATTGAACGGATCAAATTAAACAAAAATTTTTACGACCACTGGTCGTAAATATTTTTGGTCAAAAGTCAGATTGAGCAGACACTGTGTAGGTTGGGTACTGATAGAGAGAGTAACTATCATACATATAAACGAACCATTTTTCGACATATCTCAGAAGCAATTTAATCTAAGCACGCTTGTAAAGTATATGGAACTAAAACGTTATTGCCTCGGCAGGCGATCGTTATGACGTCCTTCTCAAATATTTTACGTGAAAAATGTCGGTTCAACCTAGAAAAGTTCAACTAAAAATTTCAGCAAACATTTTTCCCTTTCCCATCCAATTTGTGATTTAACTAGCGACATAGTTGCCACTCCACCAATAGCAACATCTTCTAAACTTGCACAACATTTTATTTAACTACCCTGTTATCGTGTTGAGTTCAAGCATGCAAATAATCCTATGACGTCATTTCACAGAGCAAGGTGGAGTAATGTGAAATTCGTTTATTTACAATAAGTTATATAACAGACATACAGAGAAAGGATATGGCCAATTTTTCTATGGACGTAGACGTAGTTAATAACTTACATGTACAGCAATGTTTTATAGTGTTTTGTTTTTGGGAATATTAGCAGATTTTATTCCCATGTTAAAAAACTCAAAGAACTTGGCAGTCAAAAGTACTAGACGTGAATAGTTTCGTTTTTCGCCTTCAGATTATTGACTTAGTGGGGCTTGCCGAGGTTTTCCTCTAGCAGCAACACTTTGACCCATCGGAATCTTTTGTGCAACCCCATCTTTTCACTTTTCTTCCTCTCTAAAGATAGATGCCATAAGCTTGGCAACGTCCTTAAGAGCGAAGGGCCTGAAGTCCTCCGGTTTCGGATAGGCCGACCCCAGGAGTCCCATTCTTTTCCTAGCCAGAGAGTGGCAGACACACAGTAGGTGCTGCATTGACTCCGTTTCCTCCCCACATGCCCTACACAAGCTATTTGTCGATAGATGCATTCTGTGGAGCATTTGTTTTGTGGCATAGTGCCCTGTCAAAGCACCGATGGTTAGTCGGGCCTGCCTTCTACTGCTTCCGCATATGAACTTACTCCGTCCTAAGGCGTTTTCGCCTAGGTAGGATTTGGAGTGTCACATACCCGGCTGCTCTTTCCATTCGATGCTGTGCCTGTTTACGATGTGATCTTTTTAAGCCTTGTTAATAGTACTTGGTGCAAGTGCCACGAGCGGCTCATAACCTATGAGCTGGGTCTCCGAGCCCTTCCTAGCAAGTGCATCCGCCATCTCGTTGCCATGGATTCCCATATGGCCTGGGACCCAGATCAATCTCACCTTGATATGTCCATTTAGAGCTTTGGTGGTTTCTAGAACAAGGCCAGAGTCGCACGTGGCGATATGAGTGACTTGAGCGCAGCTTGGCTGTCACTCAAAATGAATATATTGCGCTTTTTTATAGCTAATTCTATATTCTGCTTTGCGCATAGGAGAATTGCGAAAGTTTCTGCTCGGTAAACAGTGGCAAATTTTCCCATGCTTTGACTATGCTTGAAGTCGTTATTAAAGACGCCTACCCCTGTGCCTGACTTCATTTTTGATCCATCGGTATACCAGATTATACCAACTTCTTATGCTTACTTCTTAACTGATCTTTAATATTTGTAAAAATATTATGATCGGATGTTAGTGACGGTAGTTGTTGACATTGAATGGGCGCCTTTGACTTTCAAAGTAAAAAGTGTTGAATAATTTCGGCGGGCTGGTTAGAACCACGATAGCTCAATTAGAAGAGCACCTGACCCGGAATGTCAGAAGGATGCAGATTCAAATCCTGCTCGTGGAAATTTTTTAAACATTTGTGTTTTTGAGATGGCTGTTGTTTTCCCTGGGTTTACAGAGAGGTGATGGGCATTGCACCATTCTTCCAACAAACCCAGGGCACGTTGCATTAATCCCGATACCGTTGAGGGAAACTTCCCACTGACTGAGATGACCAGATCATCCGCATAACCAACCGTGTGGAATGGTCCTTTATTCAGCCTTACTACGATTTAATCAACCACAAGGCTCTACAGAAGAGGCGAGAGAAGCCCTCCTTGTAGGCATCCTCTGGTTGTTCGTGCAAGTAGACTGTCACCTAGCAGTTCAGAGTTGATGATTCTACCTTTTAACATGCATTCGATCAAATTACAGATTGGTTGTAGCACACCGTGGTTCTTGGCTGCAACCTTGCACTACACGGAATGCAATATTTTGTCCATGCCCTTTATAAAATAAATTTTTACTAGAAAAAATCAACCAGCCTCAGGACACTCTAATGGGAATCGAACTCACGACCTTTGGATAGCAGGTCTAATGTTTCGACCGCTGAGGGGCCTCGGTAATTTTATCTTGTAACTATACAATTTATGACAAAAACCCTGTCCGATCGCAAAGAGGTACATAGACATACAAATAACAAGGACAAAAAAAAAATAAACAAATGCTGTTCATGAAAATACACAGCATTCGTGTAACTTAATTTAAATTAAGGTTAGTCTGTATGATATACTGGTCGAGCTAATATCGTAAAACCACATACAGAGCAAACATCAGATGGGAATGGGGTAGATATCCTAAAGCTCATTTAATTTTAATCTTATTCAAATACTTATTCCAATGCTTATTCAAGTGGTTTATTCAAAAGCTTGTTAAAGTGCTTGTCCAAGCGTGAGCATTTAATAAAGTCAATTAAATGTAAAAAATCAATACGAACAATACTTGGATCGCGATAGGGGACTATAGTAAGAAAAGTGCTTACAATGTTAATAGTTATTTGTTATACAAGAGTGCAAAGTTGCTTTTTAACCGCGTGCTCAATTTTGATGACCGAGCAAGCGAAGGATTCTAAAATTGAATCACGAGCGCAGCAAGTGATTCAAAATTTAGAATCCTGAGCGTTAGCGAGGGAATCAAAAGAGCACGAGGTGAAAAATCTTTGCACTCGAGTGCAACACGTAACTTTTCATCCCACCTCAGCGAGGAAATGACTAAATGCAAAAAAAAACATTTACAATCACAAGATACTTTTATTTCATTTTAGGTATTAACTATTACATTATGATAGGTACTTAAGTATTACAGAATAATTTTTAAATTATAACAAATAATACTTAGGTAGGTATAATTAAGAAAAATTGAAAGTAACGTTGCTACAGTTACTTAAGTTGAGTGTGATATTTTTGTTGTAGGTACTATAATGTTAGTGATTTGTGTACTGATAAATTCGGCACCATGGAGGTAGAAGTAAATAGGTTTAATGATGTTTCGAATTCACAAACTTAGTGCACACGATGTTCTAAATTCAATTTACTTTATCCTCTAGCGGATAAAAACGGCTTTTGCACTCAGATATCGAAGAGCAAAAATACTCTTTCCGAGATGGGTGGATGAAAATAGTATTGTAGCCCAATGCTCTAACTAAAAGCTGTCTGACACTAACAACGTGCGATTCGTCTGCCCGATCGTAACAGGTGCTATCGATTGCGATTTTCAATTATCCGAGCGTATGCAACGATCCAGCGATCGCTTACTTTCCGAATTGGTTACAACACTGTCGTGGCCATTGAAGCTAATTGGCAATACGGTGAAAACATTAGTTCATTATCACACCGCGCGACGTCACGGTATTTAAACTCGATTTGGCCGACTGGTGGTATTGACTTTGGCATTGACAATCTACTGTAGATACATTACCAGAACGATGTGATCACATTTGCGGATCTCTTCAATAAACGCTCTCAATTGTGGCCTTTTTGGAGGCCATTTAGGAGAAGGTGGTATGGTTGACAAGCACAGCGGAACTTAATGTGGGGGCGATTGTGTTGGTATTTCATCAGGACTGACTAAAATCGATATCGGAAGTGTGTAAGGTGCAGGAGTAGTAATGTCTAGTAATGCCTTTATGTTTAAAGCGCTGACTACCATGAAACAGCGCTCTCTGTCGACCAGCATGAAAGCAAAAAGGATGCAAAGAGCGCGTGATCCTTCGGATTCAAGTCAAAAACTTGAAAAACGCTATTCAAAAGCTAGATGATTTATTTAAAATAGAATAGTGTTTTTTAAATAAGTATTACGTTTATATACTAAATTTCATAGACGTACTTGTAATTGAAAAAGATAATCATGTAAATAGATACTGTTTAGAGGTGACTTTGGATTTTTTTTCTATCGAGGAAATCTCATACTTCTGCATTATGGAAGCAATAACAATGCTGCCAATATAGTCTATTATATAACTAATATTTTTCTTGGCGTTGTATGTTGTATACTTTGTATAGAAAACATGCATAAAGAAGCGCATATCAGAGTAGTCAGCGCTTTAATGTGAATAGTTTGGACGGTAAAGCTTAAAGGTGATGTTAAGGTGAAGGTGGTCTACAGACAGGAGACAGCAACTTGAACTTTAGTATCGCAGGGCGAATCACTAGCTTATGAGTGCTAACGCTCAGAATTAATAATCATTAAGGGTGCGCCGTCCGTTGTATTTTATTTGAAATGTCTTCGTCCATATTTATTTGATGCCACGCGGCCATACTAATTTTGTATGGGGAATTTAACGTGTTAATTTGTAAAATAATAATTTAAATAACCGCTTGATAAATCGAAAATGTAAGACGGACGATTTGTAATTTAGACAATGGTCGCTAATGAGTGATTGTTTAGAAAAAAACAGAGGTACAATAATTTAGATAAACTATAAGATATCAATTTAACACTCGTTTTCGTGATTTTTGCCCAACTTTGAATGATGTTGTAGAAAAAACTATAGTGTGTTATGAATTTATGGATCGGACTTTCCCTTTGATACTAAATATATATTTTGTTTATTTAATACGATAGCATTTTCACTTATATCAACTTAACCGTGACTGCATTTTTGTAATTTTTAGGTCGGCGCACCCTTAAACTATTGGGTACTTACCTATGAAATTGGCGTTTTTTTCTCACTCATTAATAGTGTATTACTTCTAAAACTCAATACCGGTTGCTAATATTAATATACACAATTAATTAAGACTATATTAGTTAGGCTTCAGTAATAACAATGATTTTTGATTTTGTGTCTTTATTGTCCAAATATTTTTTTTAAATTGACTTCTTTTTTTGTTAGCGGAATGGACCTTTTGTTTCATTGTAGCTTTGAAGGTACTTATATATTTAGCTAGTGAAACAAATACACTGCCCTACAATTTTTATAGTATTAACATAAGTAGATGCTAAGAAAATTGAAAAAACGTTAAAATGAAAAATAGAATTTTATAAAAAATCTTCATTCAAAACACCAATTTCATAAGTAAGGACCTAATAAACCAATATTATTGGTTTCGAGTCGATGGCGCAGTGGTTAACGCGCCCGGTCTGCGAGTGCTGAGGTTAAGCAACTTTCGCAAAGGCCGGTCATCGGATGAGTGACCAAAAATTTATCATCTCGAGCTCCTCCGTGCTTCGGAAGGCACGTTAAGCCGTTGGTCCCGGCTGCATTAGCAGTCGTTAACAACCACCAATCCGCACTGGGCCCGTGTGGTGGTTCATGGCCCATTCTCCCTACCCATCCATAGGGAAGGCTCGTGCCCCAGCAGTGGGGACATAAATGAGCTGATGATGATAAAAATTGGTTTCGATCCAAACGCTTTAACTACATTACAGAATTATATAAATGTTAACGTCTCGGTGGCCAAGTGGTAAAGCGCTCGGCCCGACACCCGAAGGTCCCAGCTTCAATACCCGGGTTGAGCAAAGTGTGTGTTCGGATTTTGTCGATACATAGCCCGGGTTTGTAATCACCAACCCGCATTAGGCAAGCGTGGTGATTAAGCCATCACCCATCAATTGTAGTGATGACTTGATTTCAATGATGGAGGCCTTTGCCCAGCAGTGGGACAGTTATAGGCTATTTACTATTTACCATTTATATGTTGTGTTTGAAAGTGAAATAACACCATGTTGATTCGGTTGAATATTATCTTTTAGATTGGGATAGAATAGTATAGAAAAAATCTTTATTTGGTACAATACGTCACACATACAAATGATATAGATCGCGATTGAAATAGTCATTTTTGTTATGAAAAAATCTTACTAATGTTTAATGAACAGAAAAACTATATCGGTCGTGTGAAAGGTAGGTTCAGGCAGTATTGATAGGTTTTAAGAAAACTCATAGTGCCTTACAAATAAACAAAGAGTCCGAATAGTTATTCCGTGTTTTGTCTCTTATACTCTAATTTGGAATTAAATTTACATGACAGGAACAAAACACGGAATAACTATTCGGTTAATCTTTGTGTATTTGTAAGGGGCATAGACGTTAGACTTATAATGGTGGTAAGTGGTAATCAATCCAGTAACTCACCTGCAGCAGCTAACCTGTCCTCAGTGACATTTGTGGAGACGCGACACGCGCTTTTTTTAAAAATTCTTTATAGGCAAGTATTTGACCGCGACCTCGCCTGATGGTAAGCGATGATGCGGCCTAGGATGTAGCTTTACCGTCCGACCACATGTGGTTTGCGACGCGGTGTGCGAACTCTCTGTTCCTTGCGTTTTTCTATTACCGTTGACTAATACTGCCGTATTAAAACACGCAATGGACTAGACATTCGCTTGCCGCGTCGCCGTCATGCTCGTGACCGAGGGCTTATGCGTTATTAGTTCAGTAAATCCATGTTAGGTAATAATCGACGCGAATACTTCTGTTTTATATCTATTCGAATAGATGTTAAGCGCTATTCGACATTGTGTACTGTGAAATCACAGCTTAATTTAATTAATATCAGTTTACCCCTAGTTCTCACAACCGTCACCACACGTTACACACTTCTGGGTCGGTCGATCGATCGGTTTTAGTCTTGTGCTAGCTCCATTAGTCCCAAACGAAAGTAAATGAACAAGTTTTGGTGCAGTGGTACCCGAACATGTCCCCCGGGAGGCGGGAGGCAAGCTGACCCGATATGCGACGCCGGAGGAAGACGAGGCGACTCTCAGGGAACTACTACTTAGGTACGTGCCAAATAGCGAGCCGATTGAAGCTTTGCCTTTTCTACTTGCTTCATGCATTAAGAATCATAACGATGTGTGTGTGTCAATGTCTCTTCCTTTTCTCACCATGGCTTGCATCCCAAGTATCTTGTATTGCAGATATTGGAACCGGTGTTCATGTCACTCACAAGCACCTCGCCGTAGCTCAACGGCCACGACTAGTGTTGCCAACTCGAACTTGGTCGTACGCGGTCTCGCGAACTGCCCCCCGAATCTATTGGGAGGCTTGCATGCATTTGTTATTGTCATGTGTTTTAATAGATTTTAGATTAATTATTATCAATGACCTTTTCTTAGTGTTAGACATTTTTGATATTCTCTCTCTCATTATCACCGACACGGAAACGGTTTTTAGCGATAACCGACTCACCGGAATCACCGCTTCGCTTACAACAGAATATTTTTTTCACTTTGTATTTTCGAATAATTCAGATCATGTAATTTAATAGCATAATGGTTGTCTTACCATGATTCGGGTGTCTACTTTACCAGGACCCTCGTTTTACTCGTAATATAAAAAAGTATAGACGGAACCTAATTTAAAGTTTTCTCCATTGTATGATATGGAAACCATGATTTTTGCGGACGTCCATAATTTACAATAATCGTAAAATATAAATACTACGAGTAGGACTAACTCGGTGCGTGACAAGAATTAATAAAATTTTTGTTTTTAATACAACAAACCAATGGCTTTTTATATTTATGGTACAGTTTTTGTTTTTTACGTAAGATAAATTACTCGGAATCAGACAGGAAAGTACTGGCCTTCATTATGAACCTATTTGTATTAAATTCAACATTTTTAATTGAAAAAAAATTGTTAATATTTCTAAAAAGACGAATAGCAAGGATCATATTTTTCATCGCGATCGGCCATCGCATTAACAGTGAGTTGAATTCATTTAAATTGTTAGCTTTCATTGAGCAGCGAACTTCACACTGTCTATTAAATAAGATATCAATTTGCCAAAGTTCAGACAGCTTGAAGTGAGCGAGCCAGCTGTTCCAAAGTATTTGAAAATTTTATTGAAAACAATTACTGTCTACTTTGAGATAGGGTCAGAAGTCTGGTATGTGTATGAAGCGAACCATGCATATGTTAGGCTATGGCAGAATAACAGGGTTTGTGGGTCTCCGGGTTACTGCAATTACTGAGCCATAGACCCATAGACCCTTTTGACTCTAATCTGTACTCTGCTTGGATATTACTCCTTCTGTATAGGTACTGTGATTTTTATTAGAGGCAAATTAAGTTATTTTTTATTATTATTCTCTTTATATAAACATATATCTTAAGAATTTTTTTTTACAATATTTTATAAAAAAATATATTTACAATATAAAATATTATAAAAAACTTAACCTAGGTTGCCACCGGCAGCGGGGCATAGACCCATGCTATCGGTGATTAGGGCTGCAGAGTGAGGAACCTACCTAACTTACCTTTATTATTATAATTATTAGTATGCGTGGGTGGCTCAGCTTCCTCCAAGCTAACTGTAGGTTCATCTGTAACCATTTATTTCACCAAGTAAACTGTACCAAAAAGGCTTTTATATGTTACTCAGAGAGGCGACTGTTTATTAATAAAGTAGAATTCAATGCTCTCCGTATCAGCGTGGCGGCACAAACGAATTTAATATATTCAGTGCTCGCAACTACTGGCAACGGAACTGTCCGCCGAATTATATTTAGGTATCATTATGACGCGGAGTAATATGGCGATATTAAATGTTCTTTCAATGTCTGCCAGTAAACACTTTGTTAGGAAACGTTTGGTACGTTGGAAAGAGGTTTCATTATAAGGCTGCTTTTCCGCCAGAGCTGTGCGAGGTAGCTATGCGGTGCGCTAGGAAACCACCAATAGGATTACTCCATTTCACACCGCAAGAAACAGGAAGCAATCCTATTGGTGCATTGGTTTTAAACTTCAATTCACTGAAGTCTAAGGAGGTGATTTTACCTACTTTCAACAACAATTTTATGTATGTGGTACTTAGAAGGGTAGCTTTTTTATGTGGCTTTTAAATCAGCAGTGGGATACTGTAAAGCTAATGAGTAGGATACAGCATAGAGTTATAACGGGGCTCTTTGCTACATAACAAATGCTTTACAGAAAGCAGTGTTGTTGTTTATAGCATGTAAGGAAAAATACCGATCATGCAACACTAGAAGTACCAGCAGTACAGTTGAAAATGAAATGAAAATGAAAATGTTTATTTACCAAAAATAATAGTAAGCCGTGTTACAGGTACAATGACTCCCACACTAGGCTAGGCCTGGCTCGTGGGGGTCAATTCTCTAGGGTTAGCAAGGGTATGTGGCTATTCATTACAAACAATTATGATTAACAGCATGATTCTGACAATAACAAATAATAGATTTATTAAGTTTTTTTTAAATATATTCACGGGTAAGCACAGTACCTTGATCTCACCTGATCTTAAGAGATGATAAGGCCATTCGGTGAAAGCGCACTTCACCCTGGATCCTCAACTAGTGAGGCACTGGCTATCTTATCTCTAGCTGCCGGAACACAACAATGCTACAAACATTGATGTTATGGCGACATATTTAGATAAGATAGTGGTAGCTAGCCAGGCGGACGAACTAGTCCTACCACCAACCAAACCGAGTACACAAAGATGTACCCGCTGGGAGTCGAACCTCGGGACCTCTGGGTCTAAACCGGTGGTCTTAACCACTAGACCACAGAGGCGGTTACGGTTAGTTTCGGGTGAGACAAGACAAGCTTGATTACTATACATTAACGATTTAAAAAAGAATATAGGTACAAAAAAGCAAACGATGAGCATCGATGTACTGCGGTCTCGTAAAATAACATTTAAACATAGGCTGTTTGTCTATTAGTCATTGTTCCGATTTCAAGCTTTCCATAAAAACCGGAAAGACTATTTATTGAGTACGAGTAAGCTTATGATTATGTATGATGTCGATTGTTCATAGCCTCACGCCTGTTTCCCAGAAGAGAAGGCAAAGACAGAACTTTAAAAATAAATACTACAATACAAGTTTAAAATTATCATACCACAAGACGGACTTCCGTAAAGAAAACTATTAAAACCTGTACAGAGTGCTATTAACCAACTGTATAGAAATAATGCTTCCTAGCTAGCAATTACATATATTGGTAGACGAGTCCATTACCGTAAGGGATGTTAAAAAATGTTTGTACGTACAATGCGCAACGACAGTACTAATTAGAAACGAGCGTAAAGAATAAAAGCATATGAAAAAGGTTTTATGCTCGCAAAAGTTAGTTATAAAGGTAACTCATTTGTTCAGCAAAGCGCAAAGGGAAGCTGAAACGGCCATACAAAACACGAATACAATAAGAGTGCACTGTCGCGCCAATTTTTGCTGCGCGGAATGCGCGTTTTACCTTAACTCGTCACCTACGCTCATATCCGGACCTGACAGAGCGGTCCGGACGGGCGGTAACGCCACCCGGACACTCCGACCCCGCGCCGGCAGTGCCGGTGCCGGCGTGGGGCAAGGGGCAGTCTGTGCGGCAGTGCCGGCCGGGCGCCCGTGCCGCGAGCGAGCATCCGCACACTGGACGTGATAAAATTTGATAGTCTGTGTGTCGCTGGTTCTACTGTGTTTTTAGATAAGTGAGAATACCTTCATTTGTTTTGCCTCAATAAACTTTTCGATCCGGTTGTTAGTATTTCAGTAGTTAGATTGATTAATGGGATTATATTAACTTGTTTGTTGTTATCTGGGAGTCTGATATTTCGGCACAGTTGTCCATAGCAGTTCGCCATTATAGCGATCAACATAAAACATGGTAATTGTACTAACATTCCCGTCAATAACAATAATGTTGGTGAACACGGTTATTAAAAAGTCAAGTAGTAGGTATCATGTAGAAGTGTTTCATGTCATAGTTTGATGCTAAAATCTAGACTTCGATTAGTCTACGTTACAAATTAAACCATAAATATTAATAAGGCAGTTAGATGAGCAATTCATCAAATTTTCAATTCCGAACCGCCTATCGTCATTTATAATGTAGTCTTGACAACTGCACTAAGTGCTATTATAATATTAAATTTGACTCGATTTAACAATGTTCAATTAATGAAAACCATATAGCTGGGACTGTTACAAATTAGCACTAGAAGTATCGTTAAGTAACGTTATTTCTATAAAGTTATCTAAAAAAGTACCGTGACTTTTTTCAATAGTAGAATTAGTTAAATTACCGGTAAAAAACACCCTGAAGAACGACAATGATACCGAGCATAACGTTACCTTTGGTATTAACGTTACCTACATAGAGGGAACGTTACCAATTTTTAAACGTTATTTCTCTGATCCTACATCGTCAGTTAGTTAGTGGAAATATAGTTAAGCGAGCTTAAGTAGAACCTTTTCAATATGAAACCAAAGTGCAGAGCGCAGTTTGACGGATCAAATATCGGATAACGAATTCCTATGCTAGGCTATCAATCCGGATTCCGTATGCCAAAACGAGCATCGGTGTGCTTTGTCACAAACGACGCCAGCAGGCGTAAAACATGATTTCAGCGATGGTCGTTTTAAAAGTTTTGAATTGTAAATTACTCGTCGTCACAGCGATTAATTAATTTAACAATAATATAATGTGTATTATGGCTGATCAGCAAGCGACAGTTAAATTAATTGTATCGTAGGTTCTTAGGTACTTAGGATTTGTCATTTTGTCTAAACTTTTCTTTGCATACCTTATCAAAGGTGGAAATGCAGTGAAACTAATAAAATTGTCAATTGTCATAATTTTAATACTAACCCACATGAAACAAATAAATAATTCTGATTCTGATTCTAATTGAATGGAAGTACTTGGTTCTGTCAAGTCAACGCTTTTGTTATTGTCATGTTTTATCTATGTTGCACTGTGTGAGGGCTCTACTCAAACAGTGATAAATTTTTTTCTATCAAAATATCAATATTAAAATTGGCTTTGTATTGGCTGACTGACGATAGACTCAAAGAAAACACAGGGGTGCAAAACTTTATCAAGTTAAAAACTATATTAACTACTACTATTATTAATACACTACTACTAACTATTATTAATAAACGTCTAATTTGGCTAAGATTTATAAAATTATAATAATTAAATTGGTTACTTCGCTAACAATTTTTGATTGTTTTTTTTATTTGGTGATAACATCACGTGAAGGCTTATACCTAGTAAGGATTGAGTAGCCGAGATTTAAGCGATGGGATTAAACATTCTTGACTACAAGCCACAATCAAGCGTTTCGTTTAAACCCATCCGTCTGACAGATACTATAAACGAAGCAGTACAGGGTCGTGGCGGTGTCAATTCTGTCACCGCTCGCTACCATTCTCGATTGGATTAGGGCTTAGGTTAGGAAGCTCTTTAATTAGCAGGTACTAATTGGTGATAATTACGCACACACACATAACTCGTGCGGACTAACTGATGCCCCTGAGGGACTAGACAAGTATAACGCTGATAGAATAGAAACGAAATAGAATGATTATCGTACGGAATTATCATAAGCCAACGATTATTAATGACGTTTGATTGAGTTATGTCAATCCCATGCGTTTATCATTCTATCCATTTCTATATGAGCAGCAGTCTACAGTGGTAGGCAAGTGGTTTAGGCCCAGCCAGGCCATTATTGCTATGTGTGTGTGCTGTGTCGACAAAATTTTAGTAAGTTGCGATTAAAAACTGTGCCGGTTCCTTCTAAGAACTGTGTGGTATTATAATTTAACAAGTGTACACAAATAGTGTTGCAATTACTTTGTTAACACTAAATTATACTTAATACAAATCAAATTTTACTTGTTGTTGCTTATATTTTTTTTTTGTAATTTAAAAAAAAAAGATTGCATTTCAAAAAGTCACATTTCGCTGAAACTGAAAAAAAAATGAATTTACAAAAAAAAATTTATATCTAAATGTGACGACCCCAATTTTTAGACGGTGGTAGTCCGTAACTTCACAAATTGTATGGTGTCTAGTGTTTTAGTGACAGTACACTGTGCAGTGCTACTACGATTCGAACTCACGAACTTTTCTCACTCATAGGACAGAATAAGGTGTACGACGACCAGGTTGCGGGGGTTTGCCGCTGGATGCGAGTAGCGCATTACCGGTCATAATGGAAATCCTTGGGGAAGGCCTGTAAGTAGCAGTATACTGAGGCTGAAACGGTGATGATAACACAATAAGCACTTCGGATAGTGCCCGCCGCTGTGTTAGCTCAGCGTTCGTAGTATTTGCTCAGATTGTAAGAGGTCGTTGAGTATCTCTTTAACTGTAGTAAAGTTATATTAATTATTTAACAATTATTATTAACATTATAACGAATATCAATTCAATCAAAGAAAGCGGCACTTTCCATTTTTTTTATTTGACTTACATCATTTCCGTGATATCTGCTTAACTGTAAATGACGTTACCGGAAGTGACCACGCTGTGAATGCATGCAATGACAATATTAAAATAGTAATACACCGTGTTTCATTTGCTTAAATTACATATTATGCTCAAACAACTGTTGCCTTACATTAACCTGTATTTGATTTATGTGAAAGGCAAATAGATGATAAAAAAACTTTCATATAACAATAATCGAGACATCTCAATATCTAATGCATTGAGTCTTTACATAATTATTAGCTTGCTTCACCTTGTAACCCAACCCACACAATACAAGTGTCAGGGCATTCTGTAAGAAAACTTTTCCGCCATTTTTGTGCTAATATTTGCTTACAAGCGTAACATATCATTTTTGATGACATTATTCAAATACATTTCCACAATTTTTTTCAACTAATTAATTGCAAATTTAATAAGAATAAATCGCATTACGCAAAAGCGCAATATGTCAACAGATCTGACACTAAACATTGCAATAAATTTGAACTGTCAACAGAAATGACAATCATTTCCGTGCCCGCAGCCTTCAGAGACAGGTCAGCGTGATGAGCATGAATCTATCGGCGAAGCTGGACGACCTGCAGAGGGGCGATCGCCAGCTGGAGACCACAGTCGCCCTCTGCGAGATCCGCACCCAACTGCAGGAGCTCACCAAGAGCGTGGAGTCATGCCAGAGTGAGGTCTCCGAGGTAAGTCACTTCAATTTGTTACATATATCACCCGACGACCCGGTCAACCCGAGCCGCTGTCCTAGGCTTTAGAGGCACCCTCGGGTTGTTCTCTCGATCCGATCCGCTTCGGAGTATATAATAGAGGACGAGGACACGCTAGCACGATGCCACAAGAAGCAACCACGGCACAGAAGAGAGATTATTCCTACCACGGCTTGAGGAATCTTTACCGCTGAGAAAAATGTAATTTTGGCTTAATCTTAAAATATCGTGACGTTGGTTTAAAATAGATGCGTTGTCCTAAAATATGTTAATAATAAATCAATGTTACGCTAGAACTGAAATGTGTTAAGATGGAATTGAATTGTTTGGTTACCCAAATTATTTACATAATGCAATATTATGATACTCATCATCGTTAAAATTGTCATATAAAATAACATTGTCTTCTTCAAATAATAACACTAATTAATAGAAAATGGTCCACTGTCCGATAACTTAGTATGATAATTATAAATAAGATTCTAATTATAAAACACAATGACAGTGTCGCCGTATATAAATAGATTTCATAGTTTATTATGAAGAAGTGTCTCTATAAATACGATGTCCTCCCCCTAATGTAGTATGATTAAATTATATGCTATACACGTCATCTTAAATGCCGTTATCATCAACATCAGTATTATATCATAGTTCTTTTTGGTGAATCACTATGCTCCGTCCTTGGAGTGAATTCATCTTTCTTTAAGTTGACTTCACGTCTTTTATGATTGCCAGTTTTTTCAGTGTAGTTTCCCGCCACCCAGAGAGCGCTGTAAAGGCCGGGTGAAGGTCAACCAAAATCTCTTTACAAAATATATAAATCTTTTAACAATTTATGTTACAAGCATATTTAATTTTTTAAATTATATTTACACATTTAACTGCTTTCTATCAAGTAATTGTTAATCCTCTTTCATTTGTGATTTCATTTAAAGTTGAGTATTGGAATAATTGGTGGACCATTTTATATAATTTATTTCAAGTTTAAAATCATTGAATAAGGTTTTAATGGCCTCCTCTTATTTTCTGCGGCGGGTTATTAATCCAAATTCAATTTACATGAGTTTTAACGTATTTCTTTTTAAAGCTATGTTTTTAATCTTAATTAATATGCTGATAACACGCTATTAAAAGTCCTGTTAACGCTTTTCAAAGTTTAAATTAAGTTTGCATTTTTGTAAACTATTTGAGGTGGTTAGAGAAATAAAGAAGCTTTAAATAGGATTAGCACTTTGCTTATCAGTAAGTTTAGCAGCGTGACATCCCAAGACTTGTCCATGAAATGACGTTATAGAAACTTTGATGTTGCAGTGCAACCAGGCAATATGCGATGTGAAAAGTTATTAAGTTAGGAAAAATAAACGTGTGTTAATTTTACAGTAAAAAAAAGTAAAATTTTACATTTTTATTTATTAAGTTGCCTTGTCATAAGTCTTAAATCTTTATTAATCTGATCTTAAAATTAGGTATGACAAAACATGCATTTATAAGCCATGTTTAATTGAAACAGTCGAAATAATATTGCCACACCTCATTTAATATGTCACTGGTTACTTATTTACTTACTGACTGGCCAAAAGTGGATCTTGTTTATTTATTTATTTAATTTAATAGGACAACCAACAAGATTAACACAGATACAAGCAAAATTGTTTCCGTACAAAAATGGACTTAAGCTAAGAGTCATCTTACTTAGAAGCTGCCACGGCATGCAATGTGGACTAAAATATATTATTTATATACATTATTCAATACATTATTCAATACCTGCTAAGCTACCTAGCGTATACAAGTTACTACTTAATGTTATATTTTTCTAAATCAAGACAAGTTAAAAACAAGACAAAGAATTTTTATTTCATCTTTCTTTTCAGCAACACTATCAAATCGGTTTAATGAACTTTACTTTGTCATAAAGACAATCGTCACTTACATGAAAATATTAAAATACAAATAAATTTAAACATTAACTAGAGATGGGATAGTTAGAATTACATAATTCCTTTATTTCAAAGGATCTAACAGTCACAAAATACCACGCTACCTTAAAAAAATTAACGGTTTTTTAATTAAACTACTTATTGTAATTTATTTCACTATTATCATTTGCATTGCACCATCTATCGCAGTGTAAGGCGAATGTCTGAATTCATTTCCTCGTCCAGTGGTAGTCAGATTGTCGAAAACGCAAGTCAACCCAGCATGCTCTTGCTCCTAATAAGTCGCATATGCAATGCAGGCGTGCCATTAGTTATTCTAATTCGGAGTCCGTCTTTGATACAACTGCACTCGGTCATGGTTGCCACCGTTGGCAAAGGAATGTCCATTTCATAGATTAACTGAAAATGTTAAGTGCACGCGACAATTTGCTTTGGCAATATGATAAAATGGATATGTTTACAGGCGGTCGAGAAGAGAGTGAAATATCACAAAAAGTAATAAATCAAGCTATTATTTTTATTAAAAGTGGCGTTTTTATCCATTTCCAGGATGCATACAATATATTTAAAGCCAATGCATAGTATGACTGGCAACATGTGATAATTTGCCAGTCAATCTATGCATTTGGCTGTCTACGACTTATACTGCGCAACCAGGGTTCTTGAGAGATCTTTATGGATTCAATCCAGCATCATTCTGAAGTAGCGTCCCTTTGATTTACTACATTATTCGAGGCGCCTTAACATTTTTTTTAAATAATTTGCGCGGCATATTTCTCCATTCCACCTGATGTTAAGTGTACATGGAGTCCAGACGCGCAAACAACTGGTTCATTTAGGCCCTCCACTATAGTTAGCTGTGTCGTTACAGATTTTAATGTCTTATGACAGCGCTGTATATAATGTACATAATGCGGTGGTACATAATGTACCACCGCATCAACTTACTCTGTGGTCTAGAGGCTACACCACGGGTCTTGGACCCAACGTTCCCGGGTTCGATTCCCAGTAAGGGTAAGATTTATTATAATTGGTTTGGCTGGTAGTAGAACTTGTTTTAAGTACACCTGGCTAGCTTCCACCATCTCTTTCGGTCACGAAAATAACGTAAAACTAGCGTGTTTTATGATTATGGTTAGATTATTAATATAAGTATTACAGAACAAAACTTAAAACAATAAAAAGAAACATAACTTAACTGAACTTAAAAAAAACCAAAGAAATAAAAATAGCAAATTATGGTTAGATATATATAATTTTACGCAAATTTTGCTGAGAACAAATTACAACTTCTTCTTTTGGCTTACAGAGTAAGAGTATCATTATCTAATTGTTGATTAACTTAAGCAAGTTGGATTGAGACACGATAGCGTAGTTAGTAGTGCACCTGACTCGGCATGTCATGGGGTGCGGGTCAGAACCCCGATCGTAAAATTTTTTCAACACATAGTGTTTTTCAAAACGTTAGTTTTGCAATAAAACAGCTAATTGCTCATTCATTATGGTCTCTTACAACCGCTTGAATTGAAAGCCAAGAGCATTTCCAATTTAGATTGAAAATGCAAATAAAACTGCTTCGTGTAAATCAGCCATTGTTTCTGCCGCACAACAGGCAACCCTAACTTGCATTCATTATACTACCACAGAGTTTACTCATGTGATAAGCTACGTTCCATGATTTGAATTCTGAACAAGTTTAAACTTGAATTTACAAGTCCACATTCGCAGCCCAACTCTATGAAACAGAATGATCAAAAATTTATAAATATCCGACTGACATTCATAGATTCATAGTGAAAGTGGTAGAACTCAATCAGGAATTTTCAACTCAATCGAAGCTAAACTTTTAATAAACCGGTTTGAGCAAGAAAAGACGTCTCGAAAGTCGTATTTTTTTATGTAGACCATTTTTTTACTCAGGTTGCTTTCTTACACAGAATGTCTTTGTGTAAAATAATTTCTATAATAATAATTCATATAATATTTTATAATATCAGTGACTATCTGGTAAAAAAATACGAAATCAATAACTTATTGAGTCATCGTGACAAAGTGGATCAATCAAATATGACAATACTTTTATGACATAAAAATTACATTAACAAAAAAGAGTCACACCACAAAAATTTTCATATTTTGATAGTACAATACATCTAACTCGTTACCTTTCTGTATCAGTGCACATACGGTAATTAAATATACCCTTCAATACCAGAGCATATTATTACTACTTTTAATTAAGTATGAATACATCACCATGCGGGTAGATTGCAATTCTCAAATTGCACAGTGGCCCTTGATTATGCTCCTTACTAAACCACAGGATTATTACCGAAAAAAGCAACTAATTTTTAATTGTACAATTGCAATACGACTGCTGTAGTTGCAATAAACTGATATTACGGACACAAACCGCTCAACGATCGCTCGCTTAGTGCATTTGCGATTAAAATCTATGTAATAGTTTACATACACTGAGCGATTTGTGTCCGTAATTCCAATTTATTAACCGCAACGCAATAATGCGCCCGGTCTGCGAGTGCTGAGGTTAAGCAACTTTCGCAAAGGCCGGTCATCGGATGGGTGACCAAAAATGTATCATCTCGAGCTCCTCCGTGCTTCGGAAGGCACGTAAAGCCAATGGTCCCGGCTGCATTAGCAGTCGTTAACAACCACCAATCCGCACTGGACCCGCGTGGTGGTTTATGGCCCGTTCTTCCTATCCATCCATAGGCTCGTGCCCCAGCAGTGGGGACATAAAATGAGCTGATGATGATGATGATGATGAATGTACAATTAACAACTAGTTGCTGTTTTCGGTAAAAAGCCTGCCGGTCGTTATGAAGATCCTTGGGGCGTTTGTCCAGCATTGGACGTCTTTTGGATAAGATGACGATGATGATGATGCTTTTATTGATACTGATTAAAACCTATCTGATGCAGGTGAAGCGCGACATGGTTGCCATCAAGCAGGAGCTAGACACGGTGCAGCAGGTGAAGGAGGAGATCGAAGAGCTGCGGGAGTACGTGGATCGGCTGGAAGAGCACTCGCAGCGGCGGAAGCTTCGGCTTCTGGAGCAGGTGAGATTCAACCCTCAAAGTTCGATCGTAAAGTTCAGGTTTGGATAGATTACCTACTAAAATAGACATCTGATATTCTCTCGTAGGGAACGGGGACACGCGCACTTGTGCGTGATGCCATTTACTTTAGAAAACCTCTGACGGTGTTTCTATCACACCGCTTGAGGAACCCTTTAAGTTTCTGGCCGCCCCCAAAAAAGTCCGATGATGCTGCCATTACCATCTGAGGCAATCAGCAAATTGTGTACAATAAACTGTATTTTCATTTCATTTTTCATTTCAAACTCTCTCCATAAAAACAGAGAGTTTGCAAAATTACGTGCAAATATTTAGTGGCCATGTCAATCTCCTGACGTACGAGTATAGGACGTTTTTCAAACTAACAAAATGATAAAGTCCGGTAACGTTGAAAATGCAACATGCTGCCAGCAAACTCTCAAGAAAAAAACATTAGGTTAATAGACCGGAAAATTGGATCGGATTTACAACAAACTAACTAATATAATTATTTGTTTGTGGTTTATATTGGGTGGTATTAGTTTATATAAATTCTTTATTACAGCGTTTACTTTAAACATCAATCCAAAACTAGTCAAAATAATGGGACGAATTGAAGTTTAATTGAGAATTAAGATGACGTTGATTCTAGTCGTTTTTACAACAACTTAAGTACTTCGTATAAATACGAAGCTACCTTTTATTCGCGCCTTTGCTCACGTGGGCTACACGACTTGTGTTTATTCGTAATATGTCACGTTATTTTTCATTTTTTATCAATAAAAAGTGTGAGCTAGAATTTATAAAAAGTTTATAACGCTAAACAACGTAATAGATCACTATGTATAAGTAATTTTGATCCGTTTGGAAACCTCCTGTAATTGTCTTGCCCTACTTAAGGGATCATTTTCCAAATATCTTGAAACCTATTTTATTGATGAATTTCTAACTAGGTCAAATACCAAAATTTAAGGAATTACAGATATCAACAAAAACTTTTCACCTTATTTCACCTCTTTAGTGGAGGTTTTTCAAAAAATGCAAAAAATTGAAAAATCTATTTAGCGAATTAATAATTCATTTTTATAGTTATTAATTTAAATAGAACGATTTCACCAAAAAATCTTCTTCCCTTTTTTACACTTTTGTAAACGAAAAGTAGGTACCTGGATGACCGAGCTTTGCTCGGTATATTTTTACGGATAAAACGACGTTTTCTAAAAACGAAACTTAGCTAGAACGATTTATCGCCCCGAAGCTGCATACTAAATTTCATGAAAATCGTTGGAGCCGTTTCCGAGATTCAGATTATACATATATTATACATATATACAAGAATTGCTCGTTTAAAGGTAACAGATAAACAAAATCCTTGATACACGTCATTCTTTATTTCTTTTCAAAAAGCAAAGTACCAAATTTCATGTATTTTCTATATATATATCCTTTCTTAGTGACTGGTTACGTCACTCAATTAACCTACAGTCCAAATTCTATCTTATCAGCTCCAGCGGTTTCGGCTCGGTGATGATGAATCAGTCAATCAGGACAAGTCATTATATGTATATAGAGATAAATATAACTATTATTGAATATATACTATTAATGAAAAAATTAATTAAGTTACAACTATAAAAAATAAGATTTATAGAGAGATAAGAGATTAAAAACGTATTATTTTTTTATGTTTTTACTACATAATATAGATAACAGTTTTAGTTGGGTTTTAGGGATAATTTAGTATAGTTTTTGTTGTAAAACAGTACCCTTATTAGAACGACATAAGTACTTTTTTGGATAAAAAGTTATAGTAGGTACTAAGTCATTGCTAATGATAATGAACTAATGAGTACTGCAGTTATCTCGTAACAATGTAAAAGTACTGGCTTGCACATATTCCTTTACGTAGCACGCACTGACGTTTAGATCTCTTGAAGATTGATTATGATTACCACAGATTGGATTCCTCGGATGCATCTTGCTTGCTGATGACCTAAGATTAGTTTCACACAGCTTTGTGCTTCAAATGTAACATGTGCTCTGACGTTTCATTTGAGGAAGACTCAACTCTACTCAGAAATGTTGATGCTAAGGTTCTCGTGATAATTGTTGATTAATTAAAATCTTTAACTAAAAAACTTAAAATACAAAAGAAAAAATAGCAAAGTAAATTGATGTACCTAGCTATAAATATACAATCATTGTAATCTTAATTTCAATAAGACTAACCAATTTGCAAATAAACATACATTTATAAACAACCTAGCACCCTGACCGCGACTATGACCGCGTTCCCTGTGATGATTTTAGTGCTTTTACTAACTCAGAATTCTTCACGGGCATGCGCACACCAACTTGCCAAAATTTCAGCGCGATTGGATGTATGGTAAAATAATACATACTTACAGGGCAAATAACTGGACATTCACCTTTATAAATAGGTAACTAGGTATTTCGATTTCATAATGACGAAGATGTGACGGAAATCGTAACAATTGCCCGAAAGGATTTTATGATTTCACACATCTCCATACGGTTGCCAGGCTCAAAGTGAGCGAAGCGTCATTAAAATAAGTCACGTTCACAAGAAGCCTAATGGTTTGCAGCAGAAGATAACATTGAGGGGGCCATTATAGATTTAAATAATGCTTCACATATAAATAAATGAATAAAAAATACTTTAAAGAAATCTATTGGACGGTGAGACATTTTCTATAAACCGACTTTTGTATTTCCTCTCGTGAATGATTGAATATTGCATTTACGAAGGTTCCGCTCAGAATTCTTTCATTCGTCGCCGTGAGATAAGTTAGCCTTCTATTGAATTTATAGTCTAACTCAGGTAACGAAATAATACTTGCAATATTGCAGCTTATTAGATTATGAGGCATCTCGAAAATATTATTGACATCCTTTCAAAAGAAAACAAAAAAGCCATGGAGAGGAAAATCCATGGATCAGAAATGAGGAGATCCGCAGAAGAACAAAGGTTACCAACATAGCCCGAAAAATTGCTAAGCTCAAGTGGCAGTGCAGGGCACATCGCTCGCAGGACTGATGGCCGCTAGGGCGGAACAGTCCTCGAGTGGCGAAAGCGAAGTGTAAGTGTCATGTAACTAGAGGACCATATAGATGACCATGTCGTTTGGTTCCAGGGCCTCACCTTCTTCCTGTCGTATGCCATCCTGGCTGCTGTGCTCGGAATGCTGCAGTTCGGTTACAACACTGGTGTCATTAACGCTCCTGGCAAGGTAAGCCACAAAGCTTAGTCATTAGCCTACACTGTCTCAATATTGGCAAAGGTCTCCGTCATTGAAATTAAGTCATCATTTCTTGATAGGTATTTAGCATTATCATAGTCCGTCATATACTATATGCCCTTACTTTGTTAATTAACATAATAGTTTACTTCTTAATTAGTCTTTAAGAACAGTTGCAGTATTACTGCGATTGCAAATACGAAACTGAAATAGCTCTATTCTACTCGGCTTTCTAGAATAAAATAATAGAAGCTAAAAACTTCATTTTCGATATTACTTCAATATACTTTTGTTATGATGTCATGATGATAATGATGATATTATAATGACGTAACACTATTATCTTTAAGACAGACTTATATTTAGTCAGATGCTTGTTTGATCTACGAGTATACTCCAGCTTTGAGAAAAGTCAACTAAATTTACTTTGCTTATACAATGTCTTTCGGTTTGTTTAACTGATTTATTTATTGTGTTCTCCAATAATGCTAACGCTCCGTTCCAATGTGGTCCAGAACATCGCCAACTTCATGAAGGACGTGTACAAGAACCGGTACGGGCTGGACCTACACGATGACACCGTCAACAAGCTGTACTCCATCGCGGTCAGCATCTTCGCCATCGGCGGTATGCTGGGCGGCTTCTCGGGCGGAATGATCGCGAACAGGTTTGGCAGGTGGGTTTATCATCTGGTAATTGCTCGAGAGGGGATGGACTGGAGTTTTTTGTAGGTTACCTTTTTTTCCGCTGCCGAGCCTTTCGGGACGGGGTATACCGTGCAGGGGTTGGGAGCCAAATAACCATCAGCGTTTTCCCGGGCGTAGTGGTATTTGTGGGCCATTTTATTCCATAGGGAGCTACACATTGACTCTGTACCATCTTCTTCTTAGAATGCCTCTGCTCTGCATATTTCTTCTCCTTCCTTGGTCCTCCTTCCTTGGCAAGTCGAAAAAGTTCAGTGGCACTCGTTTTTTCCGTGCACTCCCAAATGTTCCGTAACCGCGACCTCTTCTCTCTCCACCTTTTACTCTACCTGGTTAACGCCAGACACGAAAGCGGAGTCCAGAAGACATGTAGATTTTGCTTTGTAACATGATAGATGTACTGTTTATCTATTATTAGTATTCTGCAATTTAAGTCTTGTATTTATAGTTAACGTCAAATGTTATGTCGTCATCAGGAAAGGGGGTCTTTTGCTCAACAACATCCTTGGAATCAGTGGCGCGAGTCTCATGGGCTTCACCAAAATCTCCCACTGCTACGAGCTGCTCATCTTCGGAAGGTTCATCATAGGAGTCAATTGCGGTAACTACATTATGCAAATTAACTGTCTTTAAATTTTTGCCAATCCAATTTCCTTAGATTTTCAAAAAGCATCGTATCGATCGTATAATGAATTAGATGATCAAGACTCAATTGAAGTGCCAATGTAACTTTTACGAGTATTTGGTTCCCAGGTCTGAACACCTCACTAGTGCCAATGTACATATCGGAGATAGCACCGCTGAACCTGCGCGGTGGACTGGGCACGGTCAATCAGCTGGCGGTGACGGTGGGGCTCCTCCTCTCCCAGGTGTTGGGCATCGAGCAGATCCTGGGCACTGACGACGGGTGGCCGATATTGCTTGGTGAGAACTCATCGATTTTATGATAAATTTGCATTACCACAACTACTGACTACAACCTGCCTACTAGGGCACTGACGACGGGTGACCGATATTGCTTGGTGAGAACTAGTTGACTTTATGATTACCACAACCACTTTTGAAGCCAGCATACTGCAACTGCTATGGAATACCCTAAAATGCAAACCCCATGGAAAGTTACTTTCTATTTCACCATATGTGACCAGGAATATGTGGTAGCAGTTTATGTTGTTTATATATTTTAAGCTGTGGTAATTGATGCTTTTAAGGTGTGGTAATTGATGCTGGTGTTGAAATTAATACTACTTAATTTATCTAATTTTCTAAGCAACATTGTATTCAACATTGTTTTTTTACCCAAATAAATTAAAAAAAAAATAATAATAATGACGTGGCTTTCCATAATGAGCATCAAATTGTTTATGAAGTTTTAAGCTTGGTAGTACTTACATAGTGCCCAAGTACGTTATTTTAGAATCAAATGTAATGTCATGTAATGTAAATGTATAGATATAAACATTATTTGTAATTCTGGGTTCTTGAATGTTTTTAAATGTAAATGTATTGAATTATAACTATTGTATGATATGGTAACGACATACTTTTTTTTCGTAAAATGTCGTTACTTATATTAAAGCAGTGCAGTTTCTTGCGCCCATTCTTCTCCACAGCTAAAAAATAGATGTCCTGAATGGGTAGTAGGTAAAAAAATGTTTGGACGAATCAAAAGCACTTTTCTTAAGTTTATTTCATTTATAAAAAATAACTTTGTCTTTGACTTTATGCGCCTGAATGATGTACGCCTTCTGTTTGCGATCTGCTGTTTTCTAACAGCTTTATTTTGTACCAGGTCTAGCCATCTGCCCCGCGATACTGCAGCTGATCTTGTTGCCGGCGTGCCCTGAGTCCCCACGCTACTTGCTGATCACCCGCCAATGGGAGGAAGAGGCCCGCCGCGCGCTACGTAGGCTGAGAGCTAGCAATCAGGTACTACACTATGAGAGTATCACTCTTAAAGATGATCATTTCGATCGTAGTGGATCGTAGGACCAGTTTATGTGGCGGGTGGGTACAAAGGGGCCTACACGTAGCAGCATTAGCAGACATTACCTACATACATATCAAATAAACCATTAAAAACTACACTACTAATGTATGCTTAAAGTGTTTACATTGTGACATCAGTGATATAGAGCGATTTTGTAAAAAGCATAACTCGTAAACATTCATAAGGAAAATCTGAAATACTCACAACGAATCACTTAATGGCCTCTGTGGTCTAGTGGTTAAGACCACCGCTTAGAACCCAGAGGTCCCGGGTTTGATTTCCAAAGGGGGTACATGTTTGTGTACTCGGTTTGGTTGGTGGTAGGGTCCGGGTAGCTCATCTTATCTAAATATGTCGCCATAACATCAATGTATGAAGCATTGTTGTGTTCCGGCAGCTACAGAATAAGATAGCCAGTGCCTCACTAGTTGAGGATTCCAGGTGAAGTGCGCTTCCGTTTTCGACTTTATCATCACTTAGCATTAGGTGAGATAAAGGCTAAGTGCATACAAATCGTCGCAACGTCAATTTATACAGAAAAACCGAGCTCCAGCTTAAAATACCACTATTCTCACCAGGTGGAGGAGGACATTGAGGAGATGAGAGCGGAGGAGCGGGCGCAGCAGGCGGAGGCGTCCATCTCGATGCGCGAGCTGCTCTGCTCGCCGACCCTCCGCGCTCCGTTGCTGATCGGTGTGGTGATGCAGCTGTCCCAACAGCTCAGCGGCATCAACGCGGTGAGATTCTTTGCTGTGATGTGGCGCTGATATGTTAGCTGTTAGCTGACTTCCTGATATCAATATAATTGTAAAGTAATAATTTATGACAACGCCGGAGATTTAAACCTGGACGCCGCTTCTGCTTTTAACATCAGGTAAGGCAGATCATTTTCTTAATCATTTATTTAGCACCTCTGCCTTGGCAACAACAAGGACCATAACATACATTGAACCAGAACTAAAGCATTTCTGCAATGCTTTAGTTCTAATACCGTGATGGCATGCATCTCCTAAACACTTACCAGGAGTTACCTGCCATTAAAGCTTAGGATCGCATTAAGCTTCTCGATATATATCAATGTTTGAGTTAACCTAACTGTCAAAAAGGCTATCTGTAGCCAAATGCTAAATTCCTTTAAATATCTCAACAACTTTCCGTGATAATACGTGACCTGATCTGATATCTATTGGTGATGTCGTGTTATTCGTATAATTTATATACTTACGTCTTATTACCAGGTATTCTACTACTCCACATTCCTGTTCACCTCTTCGGGGCTGACGGACGAATCGGCCAAGTTCGCGACCATGGGCATCGGCGCCATCATGGTGGGCATGACCCTCGTATCGCTGCCGCTGATGGACCGCACCGGCCGCCGCACTCTCCACCTCTACGGGCTCGGCGGAATGTTCATCTTTTCCATCTTCATCACCATCTCGTTCCTCATAAAGGTGTGTCTTATATGCTGGTGGGTGAGTTACTAGCGTCTGTTAAGGTGAAGTTCAAAAACATGTTGTTCAGCCGTTCTCTAAAATGTTGGACAGTCCTTATCAGCAATATTGTTCAGTCAGTGAATTTCTGTCTCATAGCTTAACCGATGATATGCGCGGGCGCTGATCAGCGCCGCCAAACAATTAAAATTTTATTGTGTCTGTATTCACGGCAGACGACGGATTAATATGGTTCGGTTAAAAGAGCCTACGTTCTCCAAAAGTCAAGTACATACACGTACATGTAGGTACCCAAATACATATATAAATTCAAAACCGAAGGAGCAGTAAATTTTACTGTTAATTTTCCAGTCAAAATACTTAAAATTTATAATAAAACCTATTGCACAACGGCATACGTTTTTACTATTTCGTAAAAACTATTTTTAATTGTCAAAATTCGGTTGTTCCATCTTCCGAGTATGACATACAGGACATTTTGAAAGTTAGAAAAATGTTCGAGAATATGGTTAAGATTGACTTATTCCCAAAGGACTCTATTATTCTTCTATTCCCATTGGGTCAATGAAATTTTAAAATATATTTTTGTCTGAAACTTGTGCAACGCCATCTAGTTAGGCACTTACTATAACAAGTGTCACTTTGTGCTGTTTCCGATCTAAGTCTAACTAAAACTGAAAAAGTAACGTAAAGCTGTTTGATGCAACTGGATAACTTTTATTTATGGACTCCACTTGTCGACTGATGAATTATGGGTTACTAACTCTTAAATGTATGAAACTTTGAAAGAGTTGCCATCATTATATAATTAATATATTGGAGTGGGTTACTACAGGAAATATGACTTCCGCCCCTCTTTATTCTGTTATTGTAATACTTTATATTTTAACACGTTGTCATTTAGTGTTTTAAATAAGTACTGATGGACTTTATTTAAAACACTGAACCTTATTTTTCTTAATTTAATTTGATACTTTTAACGATTACTAATCTGCCATTAACATTTGGTAATAAAACTTATACGTAACAATGAAAATAGCTATTTCAATATTAATCTCATTTTAAAATTATTTAAAAAATAATGTTACTTACTTGTGTGTTGTACGCAACACTTTGTTCAAAACAGTCTCATATTCTGATTAAAATAATTAGAAATTTTCGTTCTGAGTATTCAGATAAAGTTAAAACTGTCATAGGCAGATAATCAATAATAAAAGTATCAATTAAATTACCTTAAGTTTAACGTAGTTGTAACCGAATGCACCTGCTGACGCATTGCTTCCTTACAATTTTATATCTACTCCCAAACATATTTTACTTCAATATTTATTCGTTATAATTCTTCATAGTTATTATAATTGGTTTTGTCCCTATCTTTTTAATCTTTTAATAGAATACCCGAATTAGACCGTTATATATCAGTTAAAGCTAAAGCATGCAAGCGATTATTTTATTTCAATTGATTTGTATCCACATACATTTTGTTGATTTGCTTTCGCTTCACGCTAGATGTCCCCCTCAAATTCGACTTTCCTGTACCCGATACCGGAGTCTCGGTAGGAAAGCATTGTATATAAAATTATAATCTCAAATATAAATGTTAGGGGCATCACAACACAGCACCGACACTCACACGGTCGAGGGAACTGGGGTTCGGCACGCCTACGAGCTGGTCACTTAACACTGCTCAGAAGCAGAAGCACCTCACTAGCATTAACGGTCACTACTTCACAGAGGCTAAGCGTTGACGGACCTCTTTCACTTAGCACGAAACATACAGATACAGTGTGTAGCGTGCATTTATGTTTGTGATTATAATCCGGTCGGCGACGGGAAAGAACGTCGATGCTATTCCCTGATAGGAGTTCTTTGGCTATGTTCAGGAAATGATCGATTGGATGAGCTACTTGTCCGTGGTGTCGACGCTCAGCTTTGTGGTGTTCTTCGCGCTGGGGCCCGGCTCCATCCCGTGGCTGATCACCGCCGAGCTGTTCTCGCAGGGCCCGCGGCCGAGCGCGATGGCCATCGCCGTCTTAGTCAACTGGATGGCTAATTTCGTAGTTGGAATAGGCTTCCCTAGCATGAAGGTATGTATTGACACATCACATGTTGCCCAAGTACTTTGTATCTTCTAAATGGTACACAGGTACTGGTAGGGATTTCAGAAGCAATATCACATTTTACATAAGGTTCTATTACAAATTGCTTGTTTTGTAAGGTGGTGAGCCCAATCCTCCTTTGCGCTGGTAACATCGGCAAAATTAGAAGCATGGACTAAAAGAGGTACACCGTGAAGAAAGAGGTTCCAGAACGGGCCAAAATGACAATACAAATACTACTATAGGTACGATGTAAAGTGAGGATCTCGATGGCGAAGTTAACGCGCCCGGTCTGCAATGGCAACTTTTGCAAAGGCCATCGGATCGTTGAAACTAAATTTATTATCTCGAGCTCCTCCGCGCTTCGGAAGACACGTAAAGCCGTTGGTCCCGGCCATAGCAGTCGTTAACAACCACCAATCAGTACTGCGCAAGCGTGGTTGTTTATGGACGGTTTTACCTGCAGTGTGTCCATAAGGAAGGCTCGTACCTCAACAGGGGAGACACAAAATGAGCTAGCGATAGTGATACGACGTGAGTGCTCTGCGGAGAGAGATCTCATCTGGATATGTCAGGTCATGGACAATAAAGCCGAACATTGAAGCGTAGTTTACTCGGAATCCTCAACTACTGAAGAAAAGGTGGAACACAGCAATGCTACTATTAACATTACTATTATGGTGGAAGGCGTAGATGAAGTGGTACAACCTACAAATAAAGGTTCTACAATAGTGAATGTATCGGTTATGGAGATTGTACAAAGAACACTAGGGTGATAAACATTTATGTATGTTTATCAATTGTTTAGTAAACATAATTTGTGTAGCTTGCTTGATTTGAAATAATCGATTGGTGTAAGTGTTGGATAAACATATTATTATTACAGAAAACCTGATGATCTCCATACTATTCGGCATAGCAACTTGCTTCATCGCTGTACTCAACAATCTTTCAAAATCCAAAAATGTTCTATTACATTTAGTCTAAAAAACGAAGTTACTACACTTATGAATGTCACTACGTTTGTAGGTTTGTAGGTCTACAGGGCGGGAGACCTTGTACTGATAAGAACCGGCAAGAAACGGCCGTAGAAGGACTCTCTTTACTGTGATCTTATGAATCCTTTACTCAGTATAATAAGTGAACTAGTATCTTCCAATCAATAGGTAGTAAGTGTCAACGAATCGTGCGCTGAGTTCGTCTCTTTTGTTTCAGGCACTACTGGAGAACTATACATTCCTGCCTTTTAGTGTATTTCTTGCAATTTTTTGGATATTTACTTATAAAAAAGTTCCTGAAACGAAAAATAAGACCTTTGAGGAGATATTGGCTCTGTTCCGAAATTCCAACGGAAGGTGAGATTTTTTGAGTTATTATTTTTCATATTTTAATGTGAATTGCAACGCTAGATAATGCCATAGAATGAATATGACGGATGAGAAAGAAATACCAATATTTAAATCCTAAAAATATAAGGTATGTAGACAGATAGATAGATAAAACTTTTATTGCAATACTATGAAACATAAACATGAACACAAATATAAATAACTAACAAAGTAACAATTTGGCGGTCTTATCGCTTTAAAGCGATTTCTTCCAGACAACCAGTCGGATGGAGAGAGCTACAAAACTGAAAGATCAGAGGTGAAACTATTAAAACATACTAGAATAGTGTGTATCTTAGGTATAAATTAAATAAAAATAATAATAACGATAAATATAACATAATAATATAAATAAATAAATCAAATAATCAAATAAAGGAAAGTAGCGGATATGGCAGCTTTGCAGCAGGACAGGGTTAAATGGAAAGGTAGAAATTTTTCACGAGCTCCTTAAATATGTGAATAGATTTCGCATGCCTGATCGCAACTGGAAGTGAATTCCAGAGACCAACAACCCACTACACACGACTTAAAAGTTTATACTGACACCCCCTACTAACCGTCAGGTTACAAAGTAGGTGTCAGACATCCTTGCGCAAGCTCAAGGTAGCCACTTGAGTTTTAAGCGGTACTCTGAAACATGGTCATATTTGCGTAAGCCAAATATGAACCAAATACAAATATTTTGAAAATGCTCAAGTTTATCTAGCTGGTCCTCTGGAAGCAGCAGAGATTGCGCTAGCGCAATTATAGTGGCAATGGGTAAGAAGTCGCGCAGCCTTCTCAATGATGCTGACGATGCGTAAACCTTGCGGCTTACAGCTTGCAGTTGCGGCCCCCAACTCAAGCAACTATCAATGACCACACCCAAATTTGTGACAGATTGATTGAAAGGAATGTCCACGCCATCAAAGTTTACTTTAGGAAGGGTTTCCCAGTCGACCCTAGAGAGCAATCTAGAACTGCCAACTACTACAGTCTGCGTTTTTTCAGGATTGACTCTAAGTCCGAAGGTGCGACCCCAATCAACGATAAGTCCCAGATTTGCATTGGTAGCCAATATAGCTTTGGAAAGATTGACGAGTGGTGCCTGACAATATTTTTGTATGTATATTTTTACAGAAGCTAAATAAGTTTATGACTCCTTTTTTACACAGAACATTGCCATATCCAAAAACTATGTGGTTGTAATAAGTGCCTGCAGGTATAACAAACGATTCAATAAAAATAAAGATTGACATGGTTTTCATTTTAAAGATAAAAACAAAAGTTATAAGTAATATGTAAATAAATAAGGCGCTATGAAACAGCGCTCACTGTCGATCCGCATGCAAGCAAAAGGTTTGCAAATAGTACGGGATACACAGGGTTCAAGTCAGGAAATTCGAAAAAATATTATTTGTACGGGCTCTGGCATTGAATCCATAGGTCGCTGGTTCATTATCCATATGGAAACCCGCATGCATATAATATGCTGATGGAAATAATACGAGAAACTTTTAGAATAAAACACTTTAGGTATTTATATAAATACAATTATTTTATGATTGATCGGATAACGTGATTTTTTTATGAGTACACAATGTGTCTAATTACGAAATATAAATAATATAAACAAAAAAAATAATTATAAGTAGGTAAGTATAACGAATAAGTGTAAGTACCTAATTTCAACGACTTACTTTCGTAAATGAAGAATATAATCAATATATGTAAATAGATACTGTTTAGAGGTTTTTGATTTTTTTTTCTATCGAGGTAATTTCATGTTTCTGCATTTTGGAAAAAACAATGTAAATTTACATAGCAGTTTCAGTGCTGATTTTCATGTATGTTTTAGAGAATATTGTTAAAAATTAACTATCTGTACTGCCAGACACTTCCCGTTGGCGGTAACTTGCGTAAGACGCTTTAAATGTCCCAAAAACGCCTTTCAGCGTGCCTTAAAGCGTCTGGCACAAGTAACCACTCACTGATTGATTGATTATTAAATTAAACAATATTCTCTAAAACATACAGGAAAATCAGCACTGATACTATAAGAAAAGTGAGTAATTTTTGCGTACCTTTAGCACTTTGTAATGTAGACTGGTCATCGACCCAAGCTAGCAGATATGCATACACTCAAAGTACATGCAAAAACTACTGTCTGTTAGAAAATAAGTAGGATCTGACGGTCTTTCTCTATTAGTTTTAGGAGAGAACCGTGAGATCTATTAACTATAGAGTATCTTTGCATAGAAACTCTTTTGTGAACTTTGTTTTTTATTAGGTAATAGACAACCATAGAGCTATTAATATTTAGAATTGGCATACAAAAATGTGAACCTTTTACGTTGGCAGGTAGGTTTAAAGTTATCAAAAAAATTACAAAATGCAATAGGAGCAACTAAACAAAAATGTAGACAATACAAACTATTGAAAATAAAATAAAATCAATTCTAATGTCAAAGTTATTAAAAAATATAGATTAAACTAAAGTTAGGCACACCACACAATATACAACTCAATAAACGGATTCAATGAAGTGTCATCTCAAGGTTAAACTCGGAAAGCCAAGAAGACGGCGCCGGGTGCAGAGCGGCCTTCCGGAATTCCAAGGAACGCGACCAATTGTATGTGCTCATCTCGAAACTTGAGTTCGAAGGCAGTTGATGGTGATGGTGTGTGCAGGGACAGTTTCCGCGACAGCCGCCTGTACGGCAGCATGATGAACTGCGTGAACGCTCTCGAGCAGCAGCTGCCACCGCCGCCGCCGCCGGCGCCCGTCGATGAGAAGCATGACTCGCGTAAGTACCTTTCTTACTGACACCATTTTCAATAGGGACTAAACTCTCTGATTTGGTGATATTCGTGAACCAAAAAGTTTTTGCTTCAACTGTAAAAAAAACATATCCATAGACTTTAGAATTTACTAGATATTCCGATTGTGAATTAAATATGTCAAAATCAATTATAATTTATTATGTTTACAAGTTTCATGCAAAAAGGATTCGAGTTTCGCACATGAGCGAAGCATATTTTTGGAAATAAAAAAGGGTTTTGTAAAGTGCAATATAAGTGTAGGTAATTCCTTTCTGAGAGAACAATTTAGTTTGCCATTATGTTTTTTACTTTATGTTGCAAGAAGGCTTTTCTGCTAGGCTTTAAATTGTGACGAACTTACAAAAATACGTTACTGTCACTGGTAAATATGAATTTGCAGTGTCGGAACAGTCGTCGGGTGCCGGGGAGACGGGCCGGCCGCCGCCGCCGCTGCCGCCGCCGCGCTTCCCCGCGCCCGGCAACGTCTGACAATGGGAGGCCACCCGCGCCCCTCTCGTCGCCCCCCTCAAGGCCGCGGCCAACTTCTTGTTCCATGGACTCACGCGGCCGGCGCGTCGCTTCTCTATCACAACAAATGTTCTAAATCGATGTGATTAGGCTTAACGAAACTAGCATAAGTCACGGCGTAAAGTTAACATAGTTTAGTCTGTCATTTTATGACGTAATTTATTGAATGCATTGGTACCCTGTAAAGTGCCATCGGATTCTTGTACCCATTTTCATTAGGTCTACATGAAACCTTTAACGGGAATGAGCGCGTGCCCGCTCTATCAATTAACAGTCTACAGATCCTAGCTTCTGATATTATATTAACGTTATCTGGTAAGTAAGTCTGTCGGCGATCTTGTTTGAAGACATAAGATATTGTCTGCTAGCCAACTGCCACTGCGTACGAGATAATAGGTACCACATTTTATTGAGACACGGGCTATCCACTAACCTGTTGAACGTAGAGATAATGAATATGAAATGGGTACCCCGAGTACATAATGATAAAAATATTGAACATTTAAGATGTCACTGACGTGTATAAATTACAAATACACGCTGTGACTATATTGTATTGTTGAGTTTTTATATTATAATTGTATTTATTTTACGATGATTTTTAAAAATCTTTATACTCATATTATTGTTACTCCTAATTATTTACAAATTAAAGTCATATCTAAAATGACCGAGATTCTATTATTGAACGTAAAATGTATAATTAGATAATTATTGAGTGATGACAGTTTATTGCAACTGCGGGAATTGACTAATGGGGAAACGATTTTTATTTTACTTTAGTACAATTTACTAGTTTTTGGCATTCCTAATTTATATATACCTTGGCCTGTCTATTTTTTAATAAATTCATTTTATGCTGATCGCCGCCTTTAGGGTACTGTATTTTTGTAGTTTAAGAGATAGTAAACATATTATCTTTTAAATTGAAAAAGGAAAGTATAGAAATACGTTAAGATATACAATTTTGTGAAGACTTTTAAGAATGTAAAGCTTTTAAACCTATACGCCCCTAGGAGACAAACAAAGTTTAATTACTTATTAGTTAGGGTTCTGTAGTTACTACAGGGTGTAGTCAATTTGTTCGTCCATGCATCTCTAACACTGCTCAATTCAATGTTAAGACTAAAGATTCGGTAGTGGTGTAAAGTGTGAGAGCACCAACGCGCACGGCCTAATACTATAATTGTGCATACGGGACGTGTCGGTGCGACGGCTGATGTATCATCGTTATTATTAATCGCTCAATAATCTCATGGGTCTGATTAGTTTGAATATAACTTAAGATGGATGCTGTAAGTTGATTCACTGGCAGTATTTTTGAAACAATCTGCGTCGTGTCTATATATGTTTTGTTACATGTTTATTTTGTTAATACAATACAATACCATTTTTGGTTAACTATGCTATAAGCTAATGAGAGTTTCTCACAGAAAGCTGTAATAATATGTTGTTATTAAAGAAAATTACTTTTAATGTGAAATTTAAATAAGTAATGTAGTTGTGGTTATTAAATTAATAAAAAAATTGTAACAAAATATGTATCTAAAAAAAATAACAACTTGAACATTTATACGACCTTAAGCTTTACTGATCAAATTTTGTGGTCTACATATAATGGTAAAGTATTTACTTGATAAATTAATTTCGGATTTTATCCACAACTACAGTACGTAAATAATTCTAAAATATTTTGGTTAATGAAAATATTATGATTATTTTTAAATTAAAATTAACTTTTGTGGCAACAAACGAACAGTATTTTAAGCAATAATATCGTGCAAGGCTGTGAAGTTAGCCAAGTGCCAGTAATCGGTGTTAGTAGGCTCGATGTCTAAAAGCATTATTGAGCGTAATTACTAGTAAGGCTATGAACCTCATACCGTATCTTAGCGAAGGTGATCGCACACGAGAACCCAATGACACCATCATGTTACGACGAAGACAAAGTCTTTGTAGCTTTAAACATCAGTTACAATGTAATGCTGTAAGCTTCTCTGTATCACGTGTGAAGGTTTGAAACAGCGCCAGTTGTGGCACTTCTAAACAAAATTAGCTCTATGGTTTCACTATAGGGTGAAATGGAATATTTCGACTGCCTAATGTTATCGAAAATTTAAAGTTTAAGAATCTCCTAACTTCGTAAGTTCTTTTATTGATCCAACCCAATCAAATCAATAATATACCAACAAAAGTAATTTATGAAATGTTATTGCAATTCACCCTATAATTAATACTTTATCTCAAGAGCCTTCTAGATGTAAGATACTGAGTAGGTACCTACTTCATTGCGATGCAACTGGTTAATAAAAGCAATCAAATGTAACAGTTTTACGCTTTATTCGGTGTTAGTATTAATTTGTGATCAGCAGCCCGAAGATTGGTTAAGTTCATTCATTAATTCATTAACACATATTTCATTGTATACGAAACTAGTTTATTTAGCTGGCGGTCTATGGCAAATGTTTCGGATAGACACAAATAGTTATAAACTATGTCCTATTCGAAATGTCATTTTTTTAACAAAAATATAAAGAAAATTCGCGAATTGTACAAGCGTGCTAGCCAGAGCGGACCTTAGATACCAAAGCGAGAAAACTAAGAAAAATTTGCTGTATACACTTTTGTGGAGTAACGTATACGATGAATGTTGCTACTGAATATTAGCAATGACGCCTGTCTGCAGTCATTAAGCAACAATCGATGCGCAACATAAGTTGTCAAAGCACGTGCAATTTTGCGTGACAATTTTATATAAGTAGCCATTTATACGTCGAATAGCGAATTTCATTGATCGCACTGTAAAAATTAATTCTTTTATCGGAAAAAAAATCATTGTAAAAATTAAAACACAAGGTGTATCCTAACCTGAACAGTTTGGTCTTTCGCAAGTAGACTAATGGTTAATCGCCTAGCTAGTACGTCAGTATACATCGTTTAGTTATGTTCACAGATGCATGAAAGTTAGGGCTACTTCTTCCTTTAGGCCGAGCACAAACGTCGCACAAAGACGCTACTGCGCACAATATCGCTGTACTATGCTCAGAACAACACTACTCTGTTTACATTTAATTGTTACATACATAAGACACTACTGTAAATCTCCGAAGGGGTGGTTGAAGACTAAGCAGCATGACCATGCAATTTCCAGTCGATTCAGCGAGGTTCTCTTCAGTTTGCGTACAGCGTGAAAGGCGATGAGATCATCGCCTCTTTTGAAATGTCTAAAATTATGTGGCTTATCAATAAGCACTCTTTTAGTAATAAAAATAAATAAATAAGTAACTAAGCATTTTTATTGGTTGACTGATTAAGTGGATATGCTCATGAACATTGCCCCCTTAATTAATGTTAGTCGACGTGAGAGCACAGGCTAGAATCATTCTAAAGCTCATCAGAAGTGCAGCATGCAACTGTGCAAAGTACGGCGATAAAAATTAAGTTTAATATCTATATTACTCACTGATAGTCCAGTGACTTAAGACGATAGATACCCTAGCGATAGTGCCTTTAGGGCACACAAACGATGACTTTCGTAGATTTGTTGCGTGCTATGAAACATGCACTATATATGGCATTAGACAACAAAAACTTCAAAGATCGATTCACATTGGTTCATCCGTTCAGTTTCAGCGACGTTCTATGAACGATTTTATCACACAAATCAACGTAATATAATATTTCTCTAATAAAAAAATTAAGAAATATACATAATAAATAGTAAGTAACTGAGAAGGTGTACTTCATAATATTGTCAATTTCACAGACATAATGCCATTAAATTAATTTTTCATTACTGATTCCCGTAGAAAGAAATATAAGGAAAAAAGAAAAAACAATTCTTTCGATCAAAATAAATTATAATATTAAACATACACATTGCACTCTTTTATGTGATGCCAACACTGTGCCCTGCTCAGTAGGTATACGCAGCAAGCGGGGCCCACTACACTGCCAAATACAGTACTTTAGTTTTGTAGTGCTTGGCACCATGGTACGAAAAACAGGAAGATCATAATATACCTACTCTTTGCTATGTACCTTTTATAGGTGTCAGTGTTGTACTTTGAAGCTTGTTCGTGAAGATTTCATGTGAAATAAATGGTGTAATATAACAGAGCGCAAATAGACGGAATACTTACGTCCCTTACACCGCACGGATACGTGTGAATCGACCTTTATAGTACAAAAATTCGATTTCTTCACGCCATTCGATTTGTTGTTATAGTAAAAAAACATAAATTTAAACAAGTACATATATGCAATAACAATATGACAATAGCCTAGATTCTCATCTTTCGTTATTGATAAATGTGAACGTTAATCTACTGCCGTAGTAATTGTAAATATTTAAATGTAAACGCATCTCATTGTAGCACATAGACGATCAAAGCAAAATCAGCATTATTATTAGGCACTACGTTCACGTAGTTCAGTCTCCGCTTTTCCACGGGAAAGAGACTGCAATTGATCGTTGAGGAAACCCCTCCTGTACAAAACCACTGTTGGGGCACGAAGTCAAAATTATAATAAAATAATAAATTAAAGTCGTTTATATATAATCTGAGTACCGTTGACCACAACATGGACTACAATTTTCGGGCAAGCGATACGGTCCCACTTCTAGTGCGATATGTAAATAAATAATATATAGATATATTAATTGTAAATTACTCGGTTGGACTAACGTTAAGCTTGGCGATGTACATAGAGGGATTGGAGCAATGATGGTAGTATGTTTTAATAGACCTGACTAGGTTAAAACTGAATTTCGACAAAAACAACTGAATTTCAACAAAATCAACTGAGTCTAAACTGAATTTCGATATAAAAAACAACTGACTTTCAGCTGAGTAACGTTGTCATAAGAGATAGGACAGTATGCCTTGTTAGGCACTGAAATATGGCAGGTCTATTAAAACATAAGGTCTTGGAAAAACTTCAGAAAAAAATGTAAGCAAGATAAACTAAAGCGTTGGTCCAATCGAACGGAGCCCATTACCATGATAATCGATCAAATTATATCAAATGTATGGATGTAGGTATGTACAATATTGTTACATTATAAATAAGATAAGGTTACTGAAGAATTTCTGTGCGATTGAACGTTTTGTAAGCTGCTTAAGTGGTATTTTATTCGAGAATATCAATTTCATTTTAGATCGATATGGCGATAATGGAATATTGTAAGTTACGTATATTTAAATACATTATTTTTAAATCTACCAGTAAAATTGTGAGTAAGGTATACATATAGGTCATAGACATAATTGACTCAGGCGGGACGGCAAAGTCGTCCGTCAAAAATACTGTATTTACCTAATATTCTCCAAATGCAAATCGTAACACAGTTTATACGAGACATTACTCGCGCCTTTGTTCCGCCGTAGCAAAGGCGCAAATGCAAACACTCGTTTTACAATATACGGCGTTTTACTTCCAAAGCCTTGTAAAGTGCGATTATTCGCGCTAAAAGCGTTGCGACATCACTGCCCTCAGTCTAATGTAAATGAATGAAAGTACACGAGCTATATTGTTGCACCGTAGAAAAGAAACTTTAAGCGTAGGTACTCAATGTCTTTTTTGCTATTTCTGTAGTTGGTGACTTTGTTGCAGTGGATATCATTGTGATCTACAGATGTATAAATTGTCTTTAACCCGGTCCAGTCTCTTCCCGGATAAGAAATAATTTATAATAGCAAGCTAGGAGAGCAACTGTGTTTAGCTTAAAGTACCTATTATTACGTTGTAACCTATGTCTTGTCAAATATTAAGTGTATATTCGTAATGGTTGACCAATAAAGTTTAATTTGAAAATGATGTTCTGCGAATATTATATTTATAATTTATGTAAACTGTTATTCTATCTCTCTTTGGTGTTATATATTGTTTATATTACTTATATTTAAATTAAGTTCAGTTATTTATAAAAATAAATTTGTTTTAAGAAAAACGACAAATCTTTATGACACATTGTTTGTATATCCGTTTTTGGAATCATTTTATTGTGATAAATTAAAAAGACATAATTATTGTTTATCGTGTGATTACCAATGACAATGAATGAAATTTTAAGAACGTTAATAATATAACAATTCAATAAGTCATTATCATAGTTACTATTGTAATATTAAGCAAAAAATATTCTAAAATTATTAGTTAGATAATACTAAAAGTTTGTAAGTATATGCCTTTGCGTCTGTTCTCTCGGAAATCCTAATAAGGGGGCATTAAATTAATCTATTTATTAAGTTAAGGGATGAATTGAACTTTTACCGAATTTGCATCTTTTGATGTAAATAAGTGTTTGGGCGCACGGCGCAGGCGCATGGCCGCGGCCGGCCCGGATGCGCTCAAATATTTTAAGTGCTTGCAAATAATAATGGCTTTATAAGTAATTAAAGGAACACATTAATTAGTTTTTTGAATACATCTTCAAGTGACAATTTAAGGAATTGAATCTGTTGATTAACTAAAAATGTTGATTATGTGAACGTGTTTTTGAACAATTGTTTGAGAAATTAATTTTATGCCATTGTTTCGTTGTCTGTAACTCAAACTCAAGTTGCCGTCAATTTAGATATACTTTTTTGGTAACTAGTTCAATTCTTCATAATAGGATTTCGAGACGAAACAGTGTTTATACATGGTGATCATAGAAATGGCATAAGAATAATAAAAAAGAAATACGCGATTACTGAGAACTGTTCGACTAACTTTACTTTATCGTTACAAACAATAATTATATTTTTATTCGTATTTGTAACAGAGGCAGGAAACCTTTACGTTTTTTTAAAGAGTTTTTCTTAACGTTTGAAACGTTAAGTGAGAGCTTGTACGAACAGTCAGTTGCAAAATGATAAAACACCATCGAGTTAAAAAATAACAAAGTACAAACTGCGGGCGGCCGCTAGTTATATATAATAATATACATTCGATTTAAACAGGGATGGTGTTTCTCTCATATCGGCGCTGGATGTAGGTACATCATCCAAATATATATTTTTTCATTTATTTGTATTTATATTTATTTATATGTATTTATATAACAAACAATTACAAAATATGTCTTCTACTAAAGCTTAAAATATATAAGCTTACAAATTTTGTAACCAACGACATTATTCACAAAGTAAAACATTGCATTGTAACATTGCTAATCGAAACAGTGTCTCAGGGCGCACGTATCAACATTTTTATTATTCTTAAGGTAATGGGCTCTCGACCAGAGTCTTTTGCGGTTTTGTAAGTTAAACGGTCACGTAGCGACGCCTGGGTGCACGGACGGACAGATCTAACGGCCCCCATACACGGGCACTTCACTCCATCGCTCCATAATTAATCATATTGGCCCCTATTCACGGGCATTCCACTCCACTCCAAATTTAATCGTATAACTACTTGGATTGCGCGTCGCTGCGAGCGTGGGTTTTCCAAACTTTTCAAAATCCATGGAGTGGCGTGAAGGAGGAAGAGGGCCATATAACAACGTTGATTGCGTGGCATCGCTCCGTGAGTTGGATTTCCAAACATTTCACAATCCATGTCTAATTTGGTGTGAATAGAGTGCCCGTGAATAGGGGCATAAACGGGGCTCGCGCATCTGGACGGTTTGAGATCGTATTCATATTAATAAAGGGTTTACAATGCGAACGGATGTTCATTCAAAACTGTTAGCACTTGGATTGCAATATTTTCTTGTGACGCAAGCGGGATTACTTTCTGACAAGCTAGTCAATTCAATTATGTCTGAACAGCTGATTTAAATAGTAAATTATCCACAACGCTTTCGATGTTTAGCTGCGATTGCCAGAGAGCGGTGTCGGTGTCGCCGCGTTTCTGGAACCCTCTAGGTCTCTCCCATAATGCTAGCTATCATAACCCTGTCTATAATTCTAAATCGCACTCCACAGTTACATCTCTAATCCGTTGCGTTGGAGTTTAGTGACACGGAGAGGTCCGTGCTTGTACAAAAAGAACTTGTAAAATTTTATTGGAACTACTTGTTATAAAAACGTAAAAAATACAAGCTGCCCGTCTTTTATTTTTAGCTGCTACCTTTCCTTAGAATTATTATTATTATGATTATTTATTTACAGTTGACAGGGCGGACTTTTGAATAATTTAGGCGAGCCGGTTAGAACCACGATAGCTCAATTGGAAGAGCACCTGACCCGGAATGTCAGAAGGGTGCAGGTTCAAATCCTGCTCGTGAAATTTTTTTCAACATTTGTGTTTTTTTAAGAATATATATATATATATATATATATATATATATATATATATATATATATATTATGTATATATATTTTAATATAGCCTATGTTACTTAGCGGTAATGTAGCATTCTAATGGTGAAAGATTTTTTTAAATCGGTTCAGTAGTTTTTGAGTTTATTCGTTGCAAACATACATACAAAAATAAAAAGGTTTCCTCTTTATAATATTAGTATAAAAGTATACATTATAATATTAGTATAGATTAAGCACACACAATTATGACAGTAAGTTAATTGGCTTAGATCTGGCACTACAGGAGACCTGTGGTCTACAGGGTTTTTTAAAACCCATCGCAAGCACCCAAGCACCAGTCTCTCACAAGGGGTACCTATGGGTTGCATTTATTTAATTAAGTTCTTGTACCAATACTTTTTACCTTGTTTGTGACGAGAAAAATAAATATTATAAAATTTATTTTTATTAATTAAAAGTAGCTTGCCACTAAAAATGTTAGTGGCATTTATGTGTTTTGATAGTACTCATCATATCTTAGTGGGGCCTGCTGAGGTTTCCCTCTTGCAGTAGCACTTCGACCCAGCGGGATCTTTTGTGCAAGATCATAAGTCATAATAATTACCTACTGTTACTTTGTAAGCCGAAGGAGCCATATTCGATGTCAACATTTATATCATCAACATCCGATCTTAACATTTTTACAAATGTATGGTTATAAAGTCTATTTGACAGTGTTAGCCACTATAGCGTGATTGGAAGCGCATCTGACCCGGTTTGTCAGAGGGTGCGGGTTCGATTTCTACTTGTGGTAATTTTTTCGGCACTTTTTCAAGTTCCCTAATTATTTTACGGATGATCATGTTTGGATCATCTTCTTTTTCGTCATTTTTATGTTTTATTGTAAGAATAAGGTGGAAACACATTTCAATCGGAACCCTCCGGACTTGTAAGAAGCCAACCAAACACACCGACTGTGTAAACCAGGACATACATTTACAAATAAGGTAACGTTATGCTTGGTAACGTTACCTGGTGGTTTATTTAAACTTTAAACTATTTAATTGTAATAAGTATGTACATACTTACGTAGTATGGCAAACTATGTAATGAAAAAAGTAAAGATACTTGTCGGAGACGTGGCGCTATTGCTTAAAAACAACAAGTATAGTCTATACTTAGTGTGGTCAGCGCAGCATATGCTCTAAGCGGGGTAAATTGGTTCAATCTTTACTTTCAACTGGAATTTAAACCTTCTTCCGTAACGTATAGGGTATTTTAAGGTTTACATAAGAATGCGTGGTAAGCTATTTTAGATGTTAAAGCCTTAAATTCCCAAATTATTGTCATATTTTGAGAAATTCAACAAAAACCCTATTGGATACCAATTTACCCCTGTTGGGAATAATAGGAACGAGAGAGAGGTTAACAGGAAATTTGTCTAGGGCTGTCACTCTATCTATCCAAAGTAAGTACCTACCTACCTCACTTATTTGAAAAAAACCTTTAGTACTTACCTATGTATTACCCTTGCTAATTAATCCCCTTTAATGTGTTACAATAAAAAAATACTTTGTGAGATCATACTTTTAATATAGGTAGGTAAGTAACAAAAATTAAAACTTCTTCAATAAAAAATAACAAAAATATTCTTCTTTCAAATTAACGAAAAAAATATAAAATATTGGAATAACATAATAATCTGGTAGGTAACAAAAAATAACAAAACTTCTTCAATAAAAAATCACATAAATATTCTTCTTTCAAATTAACGAAAAAAATAGTTTTAGTTCATAAAATTATGTAAGTAGGTAAGTATAGAACTAAATTATACATCTTCTAAAATTTTCAACATTTCTTCCGTATCTTTGTAAAAATTCAGACATCTTTCTCTCTTTGGACGTGTTAAATTACTTCTTTCGCTATTGTTTAAAGTGGAATTACTATTTTTTGAGGAGCTCGATGGCGCAGCGGCTAGCGCGTTCGGCTTGCGATCTTGCCCGCTAAGCAACTTTCGCAATGCCGGGTCGCCTGATGGGTGACCAATTAAAAACATCTCGAGCTCCTCCGTGCTTCGGAAGGCACGTTAAGCCGTTGGTCCCGGTTGTTGTCGTAAGATGGCAGTCGTTAAAACCCACCAACCCGCATTGGGCCAGCGTGGTGGGTTATGGCCCAATATCCTCACGTGCTACTGATCATGTGGGAGGCCTGTGCCCAGCAGTGGGACGTTTATAGGCTGATGATGATGATGATGATGACTATTTTTTCACACCACCTGCTCGACAATGCCTCATTATATATCATGCAAACCTTACTCAAAGTAAATCATTATAGCCCTTGTCTTTTGCCGGGGTGTAATGTTGTACTGAATTTCATTATAACCCGCCGGGCAGTAATGTGATTCTCACTTTTCTTAGTTCTTATTGTTATGCATTTAAAGTCTATTTTTCGTTCGGCTTGCCGTGGCGTGGCCACAGCTCGATTTTCGAATAAGTTCGATTTTCAAATAAATGAGGCGCGGCGCGCGCCGCCGTCCACCTCCTCGCCGTCGGCCACCAGCAGCTGCAGCAGCCGCGCGCCGCGCGATTTTGACGAAATTAGACTTTTTCTAGTAGCCTTGGTTTTTATTGTCTCGCAAAAGGTGAGAAAAGTAGAGTACCTATACTCCTCAGGGATAAAACTGATTTTGCCTTGGGCGCGCTTAAATCCTTCACTGTTCTCAGGACTCCATTTTAATTCCCTCGCTTCGCTCGGGAATCAACTCAAAACCCCCTCGCTGCGCTCGGGAGTTAAATCTGGAGTCCTTCGTTACGCTCAGGATTCAATATCGCGCCCGTGACATAATACAGTGCTTTATCCCCTTGGCGTAGGTACAATCTACTATTATTTTTCAAAGGTAATGGTAATTTACATTTAATATCTGATATGATTTTATTTTTGGCTGCTGTATGTTTTTTGTTTCAAGGTTTTCATTTTCTTTTCATATCATTTCCAGTTGATGCACCTATTCATTAAAACATTTGATCAAACCACAATGGTTGAGCGTTTATGCTGTATTATAATATTGATTTATCAGAAACTTAGTATGTTTTGACTAAGTTTTGTTAACTAATAATAGTTTGGTTTATTAGAAAATCATTATTTATTTTGATCGGTAAATTTGAGATTTGTGAAAGTTTTCTATAAATTATGATTGTAAGATTTGGATATCTTTTCCAGTGGATGCACTCTTTTATTAAAACATTTAATCAAACCATGATTGAGTATTGTTGCAGTATTATATTTAGTAATATTGATTTATCGGAAACGTAGTAGGTATGTTTTGATTAAGTTTTGTTAATTAATAATTAACTATTTTTAAATACAATGAAAGTGACGACTAGAGTTATTTTGCGTTATTAGTAAAAACAAATTTAAGTTATTGTGTGATATTTAAGTTATTGTGTGATATTAATATAATTAATATTAGTGACTAGATTGGCCAAGTGTTAGGTTTACTAGTGCATGGGGACATGCACCTCGTCAGGATGGACGAGTGTTAGGTTGATTAATAATTTAGTAATTTATATCCCATTTGATACTCGTTTCCGAACGAGATTAATGTTTTTATTTCACTGGCAACACTGAGTGTTGGCGGGAACGAATGGAGGGAAAATAACATGGCGGATCGAGTCACTAAATGACGGGCACTTTGGCTTGGGCGTTCGTAGTGGATAGTTGATTGTAAGCTGTAATTGGTTATTGGGAGAAATACACCATTTAAAAGAATGTGAGTTTTATTGTGCTAATATATAAATTAATAATAATACTATAGGGTAAGGGTTCCTCTTACACCAATAAGCCGATTTTAATGAAACTTTCTATGCTTAAAGATCGACAGTCAATAGAAAACATTTTTATAACCGAATTTATACGGTTTAAACTACAACTATGGACAATTTCAAATCACATATTATATATTCAGTTAAACATGTTTTATATTAGCTGTCAACACCTCAGTATTTCCTTTCTTGCCATATCTGTATTTAAGCATAGGAAACATTAAAATTTGGTTATTGGTTTAAAGGAATTAAAACTTTGAAGATCGTATAGGATACCAAAATATGTAATAGCGAGCGCTTAAATTGTTGCTGAAACAGATGTTCTAGCTGCCTTTGTGACTATCTTCAGAATTACACCAGTTTTACATGTAGCAGACATCTTTAAAGAACAGAAGCTGTGATCAATGCAACACTTGTTTTCCACTTGTAAAAAAATGTTTTATCATGTTTGACATTTACTATTAATTTGAAAATTTCTTATATCAATCAATTTTGACAATAGTCTTTTCCAAATTTTAAATGATTAACTGTCATACTTAAAGACTTAAATTTTAATGATTTTTCCGTTGTATACAGTTTCTAATAATGACCCTTTTCTGGTCCAGTCAAGAGTAAAAGACGATTATCAATACATAATACCATTTTTTAGGTTAAATATAAAGAATAACGTAGGTATATGTACTGACGAAGATTACTACTAGTACTTTTGATTAGCTTATATTTGTCAGCAACGCTAAGTGTAAACACATAGTAGTGCTAAACATATAGTAATGAATCTTTGGTTTTATTGGTATTGGTTTTCTGGTATTGATCTGGTATCTGGTATTGATTATTGTCGACTTTCGGTTGACTGTATGTATGTCTGTCAAATGTTGGACCAAAATTTGTCTGTGTAATTTATACCTATGTCAAATATTGCTATTCAATTCTGTGTTAAATAGTTTCTGTGAAAGTTAAAAATTGGTAAAATGTTTTGTTAAAACAAAAAATTATGAGAAATTAAAGTCTTCATGCTTTCTATTTGGAAATTATCTTAGGACCTTAGAATAATAACGCCTAGAACGATAGTGTCAAACAAAGTTCTTCAAAATATTGAGGCACAAATTACTCCGTCGTGTGCGTCAGCAGCTTGTCATTACACACACAACCGTACGAATAAATGTTGCAAGTAAAATGGTAATTTCCCCAAACTCGGGGTAAATGGGTAAGTTACTAAATTCTTATCTTGTTTCATAGTTTAAAAATTGTATTGTTGTTACATATGACTTTTTTAATTACTTCAATTTTTTTATGTGAAAATAGCCACAAAATCAATAGTCACAAAAAGAAAATTGTCTTCTATAATTATTACATATTATTTTATTATATTAACGGCATACATTAATAATATTAACTGTTATATACATTAAGATATTTTCATTTAAGTTTGTAATTATTTTAAAAAAAAAAGTAAAAATTGTAAGGTACATATGTACATACATAAATAGTCACGCCTCAATCCCTCAGGAGGGGTAGGCAGAGACAATGGACTGCCACTTCTCTCTTAAACTATTTGGAAGCACAATTTTATCTCATTATGCATTGAATATTATTTCGAGCCTTTAGCTAACTAAAAGATAAGATAAGATGGCGGTGAAGCTACGACTACCACAATTTTCATATCATTAGCTACTTATTTAAAGATACTTACATATAACACGAAAACATGTACATGTAATGTTATGTAAATGTAACAATGTTTGGTGATAAATAAGAATGCCAATATTTATTCATTTACTTTATTGCACAAAAATCAGTCTTATCAGAAAAAAATACTGTTATAACATTTTTTCAGCATGTCAGTTTAAAATCCTTGTAGCTGTAACTATTTTCTAAATAACTGGCGCTTTGATAACAGCAATCGTGATAAATTGTCTTTCTTGGACTCTAGACTTGGATAAAAACAACTCTAAATAAAAAAAAAACACAAAATGAGGTAAAAGTTTTCCTACATCTAGCAAAACATACATGGAATGACATATTACAAATTAACGAACATTAATATCGTGTTTTACGAAAAAATAGACATTGATTAGCTGTTCTTACAGGTGAAATATAATCTTAGCATCCTTTTTGCTAGATTCTGACTTGTGAAAGCATCCTTTGATGGCACAAATCGTCATTATAAACAAAAATTGCGGAGCTGCTTACGACACGACGTGACCTTGGATACTAGCGAGCCGTTCGGCCAACCAAGCCACATATGGCTTGGTTAAAGTTGCCTCAATCGCCGTGCGCGTACTCGGCTTCTAGGCGTTATTATTCTAAGCTTAGGACTTATTATAGTTCGTCGTTTGACAATACTGTGTCCTCTCTCTTTTAGTTTTGGTTAATTTCGAAAAATATACTTTAATATATTATTTTAACGAGTTTTTAATAAACAACGATTTATTGTTAAGATTTATAAGAGAATGTGAAATTTAGCTATTTAAGTTGGAATAAATTATGAAAATATAATAATATGAATCTTTTATTTTTTTTCTTCATACTATTTTATGATTAAGGAGCTCGATGGCGCAGTGATTAACGTGCCTGGTCTGCGAGTGCTGAGGATAAGTAACTTTTGCAAAGGCTCAATGAATCTTGGATGGGTGACTAAAACTGTACCATCTCGACCTCCTCCGTGCTTCGTCGTGCACGTAAACCCGTCGGTCCCGGCTGCATTAGCAGTCGTTAACAACCACCGCCCGCACTGGGCCCGCGTGGTGGTTTACGTCCAGTTCTCCCTGTGGCGTATCCATCCATATGGAAGACTTACCCCAGCTGTGGGGACATGAAATATGAGCTGATGATGATGATACTATGTGATTGTTGTAATTAGCTAATGCCAATCCACAAGTTCCAGTATTAGAATATTATTTTAATTGAAGCTTCTCGTTGCTTCAGAATGCACGTTAACACGTTGGCTGCGGCGCCTCTAAATTCGTCGAACCCTCTATGCGGCTCGACACACGCCAGGTACGTGCGCCGCACAGACGTATCATTTTTTTTCGAACGCTACAGCAGTGCGGCCCCACACACCGGACGTGTTTACGTCGTCCATACGACTATGCGGCCCTACACGCGCTGCGTGTGCGCGCCGGTTTCACGATTGTGCGCCCCTACACGCGCTGCGTGTGCGCGCCGGACTCACGACTGTGCTCCCCTACACGCGCTGCGTGTGCGCGGTGAACACACGGCTGTGCGGCCCTACACGCCTGGCTCGGGATATTTTTGTTCGATTTTGTATGAAAATAAGAATATAATTATTTTCAATATTATAATATAAGTCGATATACTTTATTAATAATACAGTTAATATACTTAGTAGTTTTTTTTAGTAATGACGTGAAATTATGATTTATTAATAAATACTTAATAGCCTATAAATGTTCTTATGTGTTGACAAATGAAACAAGGCAGTTATGCAATCATCGCTACGTAAGTCTGTGCATGTAATGTTATTTTTAACACCGAAATGACACGGACACTCTTGCAGCCTAAATGACTCGATTCTCTCGATGGGGTTGTGTCGTTTAAGTTCCTATGGCCCTCTTCCAGCTCCATCATCAGACCCTGGTCACCATCTAGCACCAAAATACTCGTCAAGACGAATTATACGAGCCCAAACACGATGTGGTTGTGTCGTTTAATTACCGAGTTCCTATGGCCATCTTCCAGCTCCATCATCAGATCAGCTCCATGTCATAATAATTTTGCATTGTAGATCAGATGATTTACATATGCATGCAAAATTTCAGCTCAGTCGGTAACCGGAAAGTGGATCAAATTTAACTTGCAAGATTTGATTACAGCTTACAAACAAACAAACATACGAATTATACATACTTCGATAATCATTATTTTATTTATTTTACTTTTCAGTCAAATTGCGTTTAAATAAAATTACGATACCTGTCTCGTCTAGTTTAGATTAGAATTTAATTAATTAGATGATGGATTAGATTAATAAATTAGAATAAGTATAAAACTTCTAATACATAAGAAGTTCAAAACTTCAAAATCCAAATTATCTCTTATCATTTTGTCATCTATACTAATATTATAAAGAGGAAAAAAAATATTAAAAAAAAGTAATTTATCTGGATAAATTAAGTACAATCAGTGGTACCTGGGTACCACTGATTGTAGGTAATAAATAGTAATGAAATTAAGAAAGCGCGAACGGTTATATAATTATTGAAGTGAAAAACCTAGTAAAAAATACATTACCTAGTAGTTTTAAAAGGTAGTAGGTACTTTACTCACGGATTTTTTGACAACTTGTCATCGTCTGGTCTATCAGAATTATAATGAAGTGCAAACTTTGAAATTTTTATACAAATATTCCGTATTTAGGTGTTAGGCGCACCAGAGAGAATTTAGATGTAAGTGGAATGTATGACGAAATAATACTAAATGAATGAATGATTTACGTCAAAGTATTGAACTGCATACTGCATAGGATAAGTTAAACGAACAACCGGTTAGTCAGACAGTGGCGACATAAAGACCACAATAATAATTAAGAACTTTATACGCTAATAATAAGATCGAAAATGTATAAACACGCTCTTTTTGTGTACGTTTGACTCTGTCTATGAATGTGTATAATAAAATCGCAATTTTGCAGTCCACACTCGTTTGTGCAAGTTTTTTCTTTGGTAAAAGAAAAATGTTCACAATTTGTCTTCTTTATACTAATAGACACAATACAGTATTAAATTCTTTGTACACAATTAATATTTATCTTATAAAAATTTAATGTTATAATAATCTTGAAGACATACATTTTGAAGTTATTGCAGTAAACATTGCTAGTTTTGAGACTGCGACACAGCATCGAGAGCCTTGAAAACAGGAATAAACAAAACATTAAAGAGACGTCCATAAAATTGTATTAAATGATTTATAGCTGCCAATTGTTGATTAAAATTAGTTTTATTACTGACGAAATATAAATTTTTATTCTTAGTAAATATGATTATTTTATTGTGTCGTTAAGTTATAATAAAATTGTAAAAAAATGCGATATCATTTATGTAGTGTCGTTATTAGACGTTATTTAAAATGTAGATCTACAACCGAACTCAGAGACGTCAATTAAGATTAATAATTACTTAGTACCATAGACAGGAATGGACTGAGCATTTTCAATAGAGAATGCTCAGTCAGCTAAATATAGCTGTGACGTAAATAAGAGTGTACACCACGAGAGAGGTGAATAGTGCGGCCATTAGTTGTCTCTTTCTGGTATATAATTATTGTTGGCCACGTCACATGCTTGCAAGAATGATGAATTTTGCACTTTATTTACATAGAAACTGTATTAATTTGTAAGTGATCTATTTTGACAGACAAGAAAGTTCATGGAACAAAGTCCGTCGTCTGTGCAATTCCTTAGTCCATCTATTATGAGACTATTTCCAAGAGGTAATATGTTATTAAATACGTAGCCATTTATGGGTTTGACGTCTCTGAGTTCGGAAAGGAGGTTTCTTTTTATTTGCCAAACAGTAGATTATGTAATCTACTGAACTGAGGGCAATCGATAGCCTGCATATAAAGACATAGGCTTAGTAACATTAGTCTGCTTTAATTTAATTTTATTACTGCCTTTTCTTGTTTGTTTTTTGTACTTAGGTTTACCTTAAATGGCTTATGAATTATTATATTGAGACTTATTAATAGTGCATTTATAACGGCCTTGTAACTATTCAGAGATATTTATTAAGTTTCGTTATGATCTCTGTAGGACATCGTTTAGCGTTAATATTTATTATTATGCTTTTATTGGCTTGCAAATAAATGAGGATAGGTAATGTGTTGTAGTTGTTCTAGGTGTTCAACTACTGTTTGATGTCACTTGAAAGGCAATGTTATATAGAATTTATTATTAATAACTAGATTGTTTGATGTGATAACGACTCATTTCAATTAATAGTATCACCTTAATAAAATAATGCTCGCCTTTAATAAATACTTGTTGTAGACAATCAATAATTTATATTTTTTACTATTTTTAGTTAAATTTTGAGTATGATTTTATATAACGTAGGTAGATAAAAGGAATTCGAAATATCATTTATTTTTATCTGGAAACTACATAGGTACCTACTAATAATACAGAAAACAATATACTGATACATACTATGTTATTCACACACTTGTATTAAGTCACAAAGTGAAGTGCTTTATCAACAATTTACCATGTTTTTAATGTATATATACGAAAAAAGGAGTATGGATTTATTACGATTAGCTTAAGTGTGTATATAGTTTTATTTCTGAAATTATGAAATGGGTCGTTAAAGCATTTAATTGTCTACAAAAAATGATTTTTCAATTGACATAAATTATAAAGATTTTTACGGTGTCATCTGATTTTTTTTATATATAATTCCTTGTCAATTTGTATTATGTTTACCGCGCTAGTCTTACAACTCTTATTCAGTAATTATAGATTTATAATGTGGTTTTGAGTATTATAAATTGCCATAATTTAATCTTATTTAAGTGTGCAGTACTCAAGTCACAAAAAAAAACATATTATACGACTATTTGCAGTATTACCAATCTTCCGTTAGCCAAGCCACATAAGTAATATGGTTTTGGTTTTTTATTATCGAACGATGCAACTGCTGCATCTTTATTTATCACTAATGGCATTTTTAGCACTTTTCTAAAATAAAGATTTATCTACGAGTAAAACGTCATGAATTGACGTCTCTAACAGCAACGATGTCAATAAAAATTAGTAACTATGATTTTTCATTGTAACATTTTGGAACAACAATTTTTGGAATGTGATATTTTAGGACAGCAATTGACGTATCCTGAGAGCGGCTGTAAGTACCATAGCTATCTTTTATCAATTACAGTATAATTCTATTAGGCATTAATATAAATATAATGCAGCTTTTTTTGGAATGGTATTAATGGACTAATTTTTGTGTGTCGGTCTTTCTTTACCGACAAGTTGAGCCCTAAACTTCATTGCTGGCCATAAAAATGAAATTGTTTTTCGTTATATTTTATGCATGTTATGATTCTGAATTTTCACTGTTAGATAAAATAATAGATGACTAGTTTTCTATTCAAAGTTATACGGTTACTCCATAAAACTTTTCTCTGTAACTACTAGAGACAATTACAGAGTAACTAACTGATGAGATTTTGATATGTAACATTTTTGAAGTATTTCGGCTTGTTAGTAAAATTTTAGGCAATTTGTATAAGATGGATATATTGTACCAACGTATTTATTTCCTAGTATTGACTTAAAAAGGCACAGTCACTTTATGAAGTTTATAGTAAACAGTATGTGCCCCAACTTTATAGAATTAACTAAGACTAAGCTTTGCCTTTAACCCTTCTATACATAATAGTGGTAAGCCCTATAAGTGAGATGTATTTTTCGTATAGTTGAAGTATGTATGTTTATGTAACTGTTTATGTACCTAATATGATTGCAATATAGTTTTGTGTACGGTGCTCCAATGTAATATAGGTTTACATTTGTATCCTATTTTCGAAATAAACAATTCCTAGACCCCGGAACAAGTGTTGTTTTACTTACCTACTTTTTTAAACATAATTTGTTTTGAAAAAAGACAAAAAAATTCCACGAGCAGCATTTGAACCCGCACACTATGACATGCCGGGTCAGGTGCACTACCAACTATACTATAGTGGCTCAATGGATTGAACCACCATAGCATAGTTGGTAGTGCAGTTCGAATCCCGCTCGTGGAATTTTTTCAACACGTGTCTTTGTTCAAATTGTTGAACTGTATACATGTGTTTGTGGAGAGAAAATAAAGTTATTATTATTATTATTATTATTAAATTGTAATTTGTTCGCAACAATATTTGCGTAAAATTATATGTAAATAATCATAATTTGTTTTTTTTTCTTTGCTACTTATATGTCACTCAAGGCGTAATGATTGAACAATCCCTGAAGGTTTGGCATCAAGCGAGCGTGTACTTATTTGTAGTTACAATTTAAAGCATATTTTGCATTATGTGATTTGGTGCGAGTTAATGTGAGTTGCTCTTATTCGTGAGACTTCATATTTGCTCCTTAGAAGACTATTATTTGACTTTGATTATGAAACATTATTGAAATATTATTGAACAGAAAATTAAAAATACCAGATAAAAAATACTTCATAATTATAATAACTTCAAATAGACCTTAAATTACAGTAAGTATAATGTTAAATTACTATTCTGCTATTCTAAGATGTCCAGAATCGAAGCTAGTCGTGAGCAGCGTGTTCCCGCAGGATGTCCGAAAACACGCCGTGCTTGGGCAGCGGGATCTTGTTCACCACATCCGGGACCACCTGAGAATGAAATAATGATGTTAAATATTTATATAAAATACAGTGAAAAAATTAAACGCCCACCCGACCCAGCCAGGAATCGAACCTGGGTCTTCCGCAATCCGGGCGGCTGCACTGACCATTATGCTACCGGGAAGGCTGACTTAAGCGCTGAATTTTGTCACATTTTGGTTTTTGAAATGCTTTAGAGCGACATTAGTGCCATCTATCCAAAGGTATTTGCAACCGATGGATGTTACATGCGTGCGACGTCACGAACTTACGAACCTAGGTCTCTAGCCCATATGTAGCCCATATATAGTCTTTATATGTTTTGATTTGATTTGATGGTGCAATGATAAACGCGTTCGTGCGATTGCTGAAGTAAGCAACTTTTGCAAAGGCCGGTTATCGGATGGGTGACCAAAAGTTCTCATCTCGTGCTCCTTTGTGCTTCAGGAGGTACGTAAAGACATTGGTCCCAGCTGCATCAGCATCCAGATACAGTTACATATGCCAGTTCTTTAGGTTGAGGACTCCGGGGGAAGTGGGCTTCCATCTTTCCGGCCTTATCATCACTCAACATCAGGTGTGATGAATGTCAAATGATTACACGTATGGAGAAAAAATAACCCGATCTGACCTCGAATCTTGTACTGAACTAAATCTCACCAAGGTGACCCTGACCTCACGCGGCATATAGTCGTGGGAAGAACTGTCAAAAGTCGAAGTGTGTAGTAGTCATTTAATAATCACAGATGGCGCTGTGTTGTACGGAACTGAATCGCGGTATCCAGATATCTTTGTTATTCCCCCCTTATTTCAAAACGAGCTGATACAATCGTGCGCTTCGACCACAATCAAATTTGACCCTTAACGCCGATTGTTACGCCTGTTTCAGGGGATCGTGTTAGACCGGTTTTTTTAAAATACGCTATCTAACTCTGAATGCTTTAAATTATCACCATAATCGGTAACTTCGCAACGAACGGAAGCCGGGAACGTTCCGAAGAAATAACGAAATAAATATCGATGATGATCATAATATTAGTCGACGACTCGTTATAAACTATAATAGCCCAGCTATTAAGTCGAGATTCTGTCCGAGGGACGTCGCGAGCTCGGTCTGAAAGGGTGAGTAAAAATTGTTTACGTATTTTCCGAATCTCACCTTTACCCGGACCTCTCTCGGCATATAGTCGTGGAAGAACTGGTAGAACTCGAAGTGTGTGGTGGCCACGTTGAGTCGCGCCATTTCAACCTTCAGCGCTTGCACTGCGGCGGGAGAGGCGGCTTCACAGCGCCGGAGCTCTCGGCAGAACTGGTATACGTTTGCGACCAGCTTCTCGGCGCGCAAGCGGGCTTTGTAGTCGTATCTGCAAAGATTTTTTATTTAGTCGTAGCAGAGTAGTGGCACCTGTGTCTGACAGGATTCAGCGATCGACTCGACACTAGACTTCTCATCAGAAAAATCGAAACACTTCCCCGTTTTTATGGTTTCTGTCCTAATTTTACACAAAAGAGTTTTCATTCCATGAAAAAAATCACATGATTGTATAGCTGGCAGTTTGGCCATTACATGACAAGCGAAAATTCTAATCGATGAAGAATCGTATGGAAGCAGTAATAAGAGTGTGTTGTTTTATCAATTTCTTTCATACAGGGTTAATTTTTTTTTTTAATATAAGAAGGAGGCAGACGAGCAGGCGGGTCACCTGATGGAGAGTAATCACCGCCGCCCATGGACACCCGCAAAACCAGAGGAATCGCAGACGCGTTGCCGGCCTTTGACTTGTTGAACAAAATACGAAACCTATGAAAATTTAATTTGAATTTAGAATATTAACATTGGGATTTGAAAACCTTATATTATATACTATTAAACGACATTTGTCATATATTCCTAATATACACATTTTTCTGATAATCCTTACAAAACATAAACTTGCAAGGTGTTTCGATTTTTCTGATGAGAAGTGTATTTTCCTTTAATCATTAGAAAAATAGGTCAACAACTGATTTGTGACTTGAGCGACAATTGAGACCACCTATTTCCTAGTTGTGATCCAGTAAAATTGCAACGAGTTCTTATAAAAAATTTTGGCGACGAAATCGAGAGGAATTTCGGCAATGGCTTCAAGATTGGGATGATACAGGCTATCTGTAACCGTAAACAAGCTTATATACTATACCACTGCTTGACAAGTGCCTCCATTATTGATGAGTAAAGGTTTTTTATTCAATTTTATTTTAAAAAAACTGTTTTCGAAAATTTACAAAAACACTACGAATTGAAATTAAATTTCTGCCTAGATTTACGAAATTAAAAGCCTATAAACCACTGTGCAAGATTAGTGGCCATGCCATAGCTTTAGCGATAGTGTAGAGCGACTAAAATATAGAATCATCAAAAAATAATAAAATAAACTATTTTTATCCCTACATGTCCTGAGGAGCTCGATGGCGCAGTGGTTAACGCGCCTGGTTTGCGAGTGCTGAGGTTAAGCAACTTTCGCAAAGGCCGGTCATCGGATGGGTGACCAAAAATTTATCATCTAGAGCCCGGCTGCATTAGCAGTCGTTAACAACCACCAAGCCGCACTGGGCCCGCGTGGTGGTTTATGGCCAGTTCTCCCTATCCATCCATGGGGAGCCTCGTGCCCTTGCAGTGGGAACGTATATGAGCTGGCGATGAACTCTACATGTTAGGTCCTTAACAATAGTTATAGACATACAGCAAAATTTTTTTACCCTTTCCAGTGACCACCTTATTGCCACCACCAGTGTGGTGGCAATATATATGCCACCATAATTTGAACCATATGTAGTTGCAACAAGATTGCAATGTATAATTTATTACACAATATAAGTCAAATGGACAACAACAACAGAGAGGTTTTTTTATATGACAAAACTGTCTCCTGCTGTATCCTAAACGCAGATCTTCTATAACTGACTTCTTTATATACCAACTTGTTACTCACTTAGGCTCCAGTTTGGTTTCCAGAAATTTGTACAGTCGTTTGGTGATCCACGCGGCGTTACTGGGCTGGAATCGCTTCGGGGGCTTATATTTCATGTCTTCTAGCACGTCCGCAGGCAGATCGTCTAGAAGTACGAGAGTTGACTTCTGTTTGGCTTTGGGCTTGCTCTGTGCTTTCGTATTGGATTTACGGGCTGCAAACATTGGTCTAGCAGGCACTTTGAAGGTATCTTTCGGAGGCGCTTTTAGGGAATTTCTCACAATCTCTTCCTGTAAAATAACATAAAATATGTTCCTAAATGAAATTAATTAACGTTACATGCCGATGTCTAAAATTGAATGTCAATCCGGAAACATATAATAGCAAGCTCGTGATAGTTTTCAGAGACACAGAAAAAAATCTATTAAATTATAAATATTAAAATGAAGAATTCTTTTAAGTTCATAATTACTATGTAGTTTATGTATGTTTCTAAATAAATATATAAAAAAGATTTTGATTAAACAATAATATTTGTTTTACTTAGATTTTTGAGAACTGTCACAATCTGGCATGTCCTCGGTTACCGTTATGGCATTGACTTTAGAGAAAACAATATGATAACAAATAACCAACTATTTGCATTTTCTTTTCCATGTTCTGCTTTTTGATTTTTTGCAAATACATTTCTAAAGTGGTCTGTCTTGTTCGCTTCGACACTTCATGGTCTGATTCTGGCACAACCTCATCATATTCTTGAACAATAGAACCTTCTGGTAGCTCGGTGGAGTTCGCTTGTGGAAACTTCGAGGTAACAGAAGTGACGTCATTGATAGCCGTTTGCCGTTTAGCCGACTTCTCCATAACAAGAGCACGCAAAGACTTCCTGGGCGAGAAATCTTTGCCAAACGTTTGGCGCAAAGTTTTCCTAGTAGTTCTATGAGAATCCCAACCGGAACCTTCAGCGCTAGAATTCTTCGTTCCATCGGAGATACCAGTGCTATCCCTATGCGGGACTAAGCTCGGCCTAATGCCCATGCTTTTAATTATGCTTGTCCTTCTCAGACTGGTATTACGACCCTTTGCCACGAATGACTCCATTTGTTTCGTTTTATCGTGAAGAATGACTTCTGGCGAGTTCATTTTCGATTGTTCTTTCCTTCTGTGCCGCCGAATTTCTTCCTCTACGTCTTCGACATCTTGTCTGTCATCCTCCGATTCTTGACCATCTTCCTCTACTTCGTTACTTTCTTCATCTACTTCTTGATCTTTTTTCTCCACCTCTTGGCTTACTTCTTTTTCTTCTTGATCGTCTACATTTAGTTCTTGTTTTTCTTCCTCAACCTCCTGACCGTCTTCTTCTACGTCTTGATCTTCTTCTGTTTCTATTTGTTCCGATAACAGCTTCGATCTGTTTCTTGTTAAAGATGTTAGCGATCGATTCATATTAATTTCAATTTGGTCTAAAGAATTCAATGAATTATTTTTTGTAGAAAATTTATTTGACTGTCTTCTTTTATTTATACTGGTGTTTATAATAGAGGTATGAATCGTTCCAGATTTATTGCTATTGGGCAACTTGCTCAGTCTTCCTCTCTTTACTGGTCTTTTAACCATCATATCTTCCAATTGATTTTCTGCCATTGTAGATGATGGTAATAGTCTCCAATCTTCCATTTCAATGTCAGTAGTAACACTGGAGGAAGAGGATGCGTCTCTTTTGTTATGAGCAGTAGACGGAACTTGGTGCGGCTCATCTCTTTTTTGGAATCCAAATACTTTTGGTTGTATCTCCGAGATTTCATCTTCACTTTCAGAGACAATGAAATCTGCAAACATATTCTTGCGCTTAGTACCTGGCCTATTGTCAAATAGAGTTCTAACCTCTCCTTTCACTTCTGCAACCGCATTTTCTTTTGTTTTATCAACTGTTTTGTTTGAAGAAATATTCAATAAAGCAGCAGGAAATAATGGTTTCGACTTTGGTTTTGAAGCTTGGTTAAATAAGTTTCTTGGCGCCACATGTACTGTTTTATCCTGTTGGACTGTTCTGTTTAATTTAGCTAAAGTTTCTCTTGCACCTCCGAGCTGAGCAAACTTCTTTTGCAGCTGATTCTCTTTCTGCGTAAAGAGTTTACGCTGAGGTATGACTATGCTGCTGATGAATTTATTGTCACTGCTTTCTGGAAGATCGAATGTGTAATTTTTCTTTTCCTGACTGAAATAGAATTAACATATTATTTTTATTATGAAAAATGTATACAATGAACGTAAATAATAATATAAAATGTTATCAATAGTTCACCTTAATACTTCAATGTCTATATACTCCTCTACAGCCTCATTAGTTTCCAATATTTTATTATCATTTAACACTTCCATGACATCTCGAGAGTTTTCACTGAGTTTCTTCCACCAACTTTGACCTGTCATAAGTAAATTACAATCTTCGATCAACAATACACTAGATAACGCCTCACGAACTAAAACAAATCTCAAATATGGCACTGGCTGACTTTACTATAAATGGAGAAAAACTATCCTAAGTTTTGATAATTTCAACCTAATTTATACTTTTTTTGCAAGGAATAAAGCACAGTTTTGATTATTAAGACATTCACTTACGATCTTACGTCGAAAACGACAGAAAGAGATAAGAAATTTAAATAAACACTTGTGTATTTAAAAACATATACAAAGACCCTTTACATCCAAATTCGACCTTATTACATAAAAATAAAACAGCAAATGGCAGACACGAAATGTTACTTACTTCATTTCGAATTTTTGCATTATTGACTTTACTTGCTCCGAACAGAGTAATATGGAGTCTCACTTAGTAATTTATTTTTTGTTTTAAGGAAGTTATTTTTAATAAGGAATTAGGTTTATTTTATTTTATGGCTTATGCATTTGACTGCAAAAGTGTATACAAAAAGCAATTTATTATACTTTGCATACATTTATGTAATAGTAGATTCAGTACAAATTAACTGATATTGAACTATACCTACCTTGAGCATGGTTGGAAAACATGCTTAAATGAAAGAATCCTGATGAGAAATTGTAATGTAAACAACAATATAATCACAATCAAAATGTTTTATTTATGTAACAATATACATTATTTGAGGTGGTTTTCATATAAAGAACAATAAACCAAATTCAAATTCAAATTTAAATTATTAAATTTGGGGATAGCCGTTTTCCTCAATCGACGTCTTTGTGCATTCCCCATAATATCGGACTTTTTGAAATGTATTGAGCAAATTACAGAATTTTTTTTAGGTCTAAAAAAATCCTCCTGTCTCTCTTCCGCTACTATGGAAATCCATTTTGCACATTGAAATGGGTCGCCAGGAAATCTAGAAATAGAAAATATAATTGAGAAGTCTATCTATATATAAAATTATAGATATAGTCGATCTATCTATAATTTTTTTTAAACTACTCCATAGATTCACTGTCCCAGAGCAACTATACGTTGGCCAAACATTAGCAAATGTAGGCGCGTGGGTTGGTTTTAAAAATTAAAGATTGTTATTTCATAAAAACAGTTAGGTATTTTATTATTTATGTTATGAAAAAGCATTTACTTACCGAAAGTATGATATTCCTTCCGATATATTTTTATTTCGATAGTTATTTTTACAGTTTTTGAATACACACTGATGCATTGTGGTTCGTTATCATGTTGGCGCAGTCAACAGCGAACTAAATAGAAATAAGACCCCACTTTGAATGTGAGGCGTTATTCGCTCGGCCGTTTTTGACACCCTGACCGGTTATCTAGTGTATTGTTGATCGAAGATTACAATGTAGTTAAGTCTTAAAGTATGTTAAACAAAAACCGGGCAAAAATCAGTATTTCACTAAAATTCAAGTTGGCCGTGAGTATTTTATCTTCTCTTCTTCTTCTTCGTCGAGTCCTCATGCCTGAGGGTCGTGACCACCAATAGCAACATCGCGGACCAGGGCTCTCCAAGAGGTCCTATCCTGGGCTAGACGGATAGCCGCCTGCGTGTTACATTTCAGGGCATCCAGAATAGCATCCGTCCACCGGGCAGGCGCTCTTCCTCTGCTTCTTCTTCCCTCAACGTGACCCACCAGTACAAGCTTCTCCAAATTACTAGGTTCCCGGCGAGCAATGTGACCAAAAAATGAGAGCGTTCTTTCCAGGCATACTGATGATAGGCGGGTTTGAAAGGCCAGCTCCTGAAGGATAGAAACGTTAGTGCGACGCGCAGTCCACGGAATACCTAGCATTTTACGCCAGCACCACATTGCAAACGCATCTATCCTTGACACAATACGAGCTTTCAATGTCCATGTTTCAGAGGCATATAGAAAAATAGAGAAAATCAAAGTACGCATTAGTGTAATTTTCGTGCTGCGATAGATGTTACGATTTCTCCAGATCTTATCAAGGCGTTTTACTGCTGCTTTTGCCATTTGAGCCCGTCGAACAACTTCCTTTTCGCAGTCGCCATCGTTGCGTATTAGAGAACCCAGGTATACGAATTCCTGAACCTCGTCCAGATCGCGCAACTCCTGAGAACTAAGCGAAATTCCGGCCCTATCGACGAACATCAACTTGGTTTTGCTCCGATTAATCTTTAACCCGTACTCTGCACTTATGTTTTCGAGTCTACGCATTAATTCGGCAAGCTCACCCCTATTGGCGCCTATTAGCGTAGTATCGTCGGCGAACCGTAAGTTATTAATACGATGGCCACCGATTCGGATTCCACCTTCCCAGTCCTCCAACACTCGACGCATGATATGCTCGCCCACGATGTTAAATAGTTGAGGTGAGAACACACATCCTTGCCTTACTCCGCGTTCAGTAGCAAAAGGTTCAGAAAGTGCGTCATCCAGCCGAACTCTCGATTGCCCCTCCAGGTACAGGTTTTGAACCAGAAATATGAGGTGATCTGGTATTCCCATCTCCTTCAGAACTTCAAACATTTTTGACCAGACGATGCAGTCGAAGGCCTTAGCGTAATCGACAAAGCAGAGTGCCATAGGAACGTTAAATTCCCTGCTTTTCTCTATAAGCTGCCTTATGTTTAGGATTTGCTCTCGGGTACCTCTGCCCTTTACGAAACCAGCTTGCTCTTTAGCTATTTGACTGCTGATGTAGGCTTCTAATCTCCTGTTAATAACGTGAAGGAGAACTTTGGCCGCATGGGAAATCAAGGAGATGGTACGGTAATTCTCGCACTTCCTGGTACAACCTTTTTTGTGTAGAGGAACCACAATTGATTCGGTCCAGTCTTCTGGCCATTGTCCAGTCCTCCAGACTTTGAGACATATAGTGTGCAATATATTACCCCCTGCTGGTCCCAAGCACTTCATAAGTTGTGCGGTAATTCCATCATTCCCGCTTGCCTTTAATTTTAACCTCCGGATCGCAGCCTCTGTTTCGCATGGCAAGATGTCGGGCTCTCGTTCCAGAAAGTCTAACCTTTGGTCTGAAGTTTCACCCGAGTCCCCACTGTACAGCTGTTGGCAGTAGCGTCTCCACCTGTCAAGCACAATATCTTTATCGAGCAATGGATTGCCCTGCTCGTCTGCTATCGTCCATGACTTGGGTTTGTGCTCTTTAGTAAGCAGTCTGACTCTTTGGAATAAGTCTTTAGAGTGGGATATCTTTGAGTTCTTTTCAATCTCACTGCAGATAGAGTTGATGTGCGCATTCCTGTCCCGCCTGCAAAGTCGCTGCACTCGTGAATTAAGCTCTGAATACTGCCTCTGTTTGGATTTCGAAACTCCCTGGATTTTTTGACTTTTCCTTTCCAAAACAGCGACCCACGTTTCATCACTCATCCAGTCTGACTTAGGTGCAACAACTCTGCTAGATTGCGCGATTACTCTGGCCGATTCGGAAATTATGGACCTCAGTTGTACCCACATTGTATTGGCTGAATCGAAAGGGTCGAATTCAGTCTCGTCGAGCTTAGACTGCACAAGTTCCCCAAAAGTATCCTCCAAGTTCACGGGCAGCTTGATTGCTAATTTTGGCTCAATTCTTTTTACGGACTTCAGTCGGATTTTAAATCGGGTCACGAGTAATTGATGGTCGCTGCCACAGTCTGCCCCAGGTCGCGTTTTTGTTGACAGTATTGATGACTTCCAGCGTTGACCAATCATGATGTAATCAATCTGATTTCTGTGCCCTTTGGGTGATTGCCATGTATAGAATCTGCGAGGGTGCTGCTTGAAGTGGGAGTTCATAATGCACAATCCTTTTTTCAGCACAAAACTCTAGAAGCATTTCTCCTCGCCGGTTCCGCACACCAAGACCATAATTACCCACGACCTCACGCAAATGGTCATCACCCGCAGTGCAGCCGATTTTCGCATTGAAGTCGCCCAGAATAATCGCAGCCTCTTTATTTGGGATGGATTGATATACAGCATCCAGCTCGCCATAAAAAAGCTCAATTTCTTCTTCAGATGATAAGGAAGTCGGAGCATAGACCTGGATGATATGAACCGGATGTGGTTTAGCAGATATCTTAAGCCTGGCAATTCTGTCACTTATAGTGTTGTAGCCTAATATTTTGCTTCTTGTCTGCTTGGATACTATAAAACCCACGCCGCTAAAACTGTTATCTTGGCTACCAGCATTTATCTTCATGCATCCGCTACCTGTAGTAAGATGCCCACTGTCTTTAATGTGTGTTTCACTTAGTCCAAGCACATCGAGGCAGTAACGCTTCATCTCATTTTCTATGATTTCTTGTTTACCCGGTTTCAGCATGCCTCGCACATTCCAAGTCCCTAAACTTAGAGCCCCTGCCTTTGCTGTTAAACTACAAGTGTGAGGCGGCATTGCTCCAACAGTAACCCAATTTCTACAAGGAACCTGCTTATCCATTCGCTTGTAGCCGGTAGCATATTTACCACCAGTCGACCCGGAACCGAACTGGCGCCGATGGTCAGTCGGGTGGCATGACATCACACTTGTACTCGCTTTAGAACTGCTCATGGTGGTTTTCTTGGGATTTTAGTCGCGGTAGATTCTCGTTCCTTTCCGCACCAGTCTTTTAGAGGGTATTTAGTCCTCACGGCTACTGCAGCCAAGTTATCAGGTTATCATATCCGCCGCCTGAGGCTCGGCGTTGTCACTCGTTTAGCACCACCCAGGGAGCACGTACAGGGTAGTAATAGGTAAATCCTGTGGACGCGAGCAACACCGCCCCCGCCCGAGTATTTTATAAAAACATGTAATTATTCAATTTTATTTTCATTTTTGTGTTTTCAAGATTGACCATTGGTTCTTCTTTGTTATTCAATTAAAAGTGATGGTTTCCTCATGGAAATGAGCTAAAGCTTATTTGAAATTTGTTTCAATGGCTAGTAGCAATATAGAGAGAAAACATGGTTACTTCTAATAAGAGGACTCATATTTACTCATGTAACATTATGAATAAGATTCCAAATATTTTAACTGATTAATAAATTGATGCAAGTAAAAGTAAAAATAATTAATAACAATAAGTATTCAGCACAATAAAAATAGGAAATTAAATATTTACTATGTATGATACATAACACTTAATACAAAGGATTAGGATAAAATTTTTTTTTTATAATACCCACTTCAATACTTATTAAGAACTGTTGTACCAGAAATCAAGACATAGAAAAACAATGCTATTGCACTCAAAATCAATGGGGATGAGGGGTTAAGCTAAGGAGTTAATATAGCTAAGAGAGTACAAAATTTGGCACAACCCAAACCAAGTAGATACTTATAAAAATTACAACTTTGATTCAGTTGAGAAATTATTCTTCTGTAGACTGTAAATAAAGTAGCGTCATTCAGTTATTTTCTAATCTTTAATAGTGTTATGGTCAGTACTAGCTCCTATAAGCTAGGTAATGTTTATATAAACATTCTGCCAGTTTATGTGTGTAGTATCATAGAATTGATATAAACTTACATGGTGGTATTTAGCCTAAAATAATGAACGACTCGCAACGCTGGTTCGTATCACTTCACTTGTCACAGTTCTGTAAATGTCTAATATTCCTTCGTAGGTCTTCGTTGAGCGAACTTGAGCTTTCTTGTCATTCAAAATTTTAGATAACTACGTGAAAACATTCAAAGTAATCCATAATTTCCAAACACTAAACAAACAATTAAACCAATTTAAAGTTAGGGACGACCGTTGACATTTTGGCAAGTTGACGTTTCCATTCCATTGATAGTAGTGATGTGACTAGTCCACTTTATACCGGAATATCGAGTTCACTCAAGCTTGAGTAATCGAGTCACTCGCCCATCATTCTATCATGTCATGTGATGTGTGTCATGTATGAACGTGTTTCACGTGTATTAGCTTTTATAAAGTTAATTGATTGTTAATAGTATACGTTATATGTTAGTTTTTAAACTAAAAATGAAATTTTTTATTGTTTACTGTCTGTATATAAGGTACCAAGAACTAAATTCGATTAATCAAACATATTTTGATTTTTAAGACTATTTAGACCTATACAATCAATGTTAGCTTGGCAATCCAGAGTAGACGTGTGTCGCTCGTGTGTGTTCCAAAACATGAAACTGATATGAATGTTCCGGAACAGTTGCCTAGTAAAAAATGTTTCATTTGGAACTCGCTCACTGTAGTCGACGAGGCGACGAACGCGACGCGGCGACGAGCCGACAGACTGAACGACAACGACAGAGAGAAGCGAAAGCAAACTTCGCGCGCAACAGTGTACGTGATGTTGTGGAAGAGTGACTGAAATAACGATATAATGATAAGTGTGCCGGCCTAACTCTAAATAGCCATCGAACGACTTTAAAAGACGATAAAGTCTCAAAAATACTTTTTTCAAATTTTAATATGTAGATATGTATTGTAGAGTGTACATACTTGTATATGACAATCAATGTATATAAAATCGATTTTTAAATACGCCAGCTACCAACATGTTAGTAGATAAACTAGCTGTCAGTCCTAAGCCTGTAGCATTGCCAAAGGATACCTACTATAGATTTGGGGTATTTCTTTTTTAATTTCTATCAACAAGGTGTCCCTATCAACACTTTTACTCAATTTATCTTGTCAAAAATTTAAAGTTGAAAGGTACAATATTTACGTGTTCCCGGCAACCTCACTTTAAACGTTTTTTTTTTAATGAAACCTGATTGACTGGCTTAAATGCTCAGTGTAGCCAGTAGCAAAAAATATAAGCTCGTTCAAAAATAAAAAGGTATAGGAAATGACACTAAAAGAACCGTTTTAGAAAGCAGATTTTTATTCCGATTTACCCCGCCATTCCTATTTCCCTTGTATTACGTACGCGAACGTCAACGTCAGTTGGCGCGACAACGGACTGGACACATTGGAACGGGAGCGGTTGGAGCGTACGCACGAGCAAAACTCATTTCGTTTCTAAAATCCATTTGCATCGGACAACTGCTACTAAATAATTTAATTGTGATGTTAAAATAAGATTAAAGTGACTGTAAGGAATACGACTGCATCTTTATTTTTTAGACCCAAGATGAACTTTACTGTGTTATCGACGAATCCGAGTTTGCACGCCGTCCTACCTACAAACCCAACCTCGTCGCCAACGATAATTTTGTATGGTGCATTTAAAGTCTTTTTTGTGAAGGGAACTATATTAGCTTCCTTCCACTTTGAAGGGAAAACTCCTTCAGACACAGACCGATTAAAAAGTATGTAAAGGGGGATAGCAAGCATCTCAGGGTCATTTCGCGAAACATGGAAAAAAACTATTTCTAGTTGATTAGAAATTCTATCTCATTTTTCAGTTACTTTTTTTGTTTAAGCGAGGTTTTAAACATAATTTAACGTAAGGTGACACAGTTACGAACCTTGTGTTCTAAAAACTCATTTTCTAATTTTATTAAAACTGAGTAAAACATCATTACCATCTAAAGAAAATATATGTGCACAAAACTTTCAAAATATATATTTCAATAATTATGATCGCCAAACCCGATTTTTTCAAACGTTTAGTAATCTGTATTTTACCGTAAACAATATAATAAATAGCGTTTATAATTCAGAACAGCATAATAGTCAAAACGAAATTTTAAAAGTTTGTAACAGAAATTCGTCATTACCATCGCGCTAACGTCAAATTTACTTTCTTGAAAGATCTACGTGATGTATCTTACTGTCCCCGTGCACACCACTCTCCTCAGTCGCTTGCACGAAATGTACCACATCGCACGTCACGGTGAGTGCTCTTTAAATACTTTTTTTGTTACAAATCATATGTCCAGGAAATGGTTGTCACGTATTTCCATCATTACCGGTAAATACGTTTTCTAGGTAATTATAAATTAAGTATAATTGTTAGCATTAGAACTTATTGTGACTCCCAGGACAAATTCTCAAAAAGGCGGTCACAAAATAGTAGCGCTAAGAATTCACGATTTGTTCAAAAAAAACACTACGTTTGTCATTACCATCATCATCATTACGTTATGTTAATGGGAATGATGAATTCAAAGTTTCAAAATTTCTTATTAGTAGCAATTTGTTCTATTTTACTTAAAACGTTGTTTGCTTTCATGCTTTAAATTAACCGAAATACCAGCTGGAAGTTGAATGGGTTTTTTTGTGCGTTATCTTTATTTTAATTTGCTAAAAATATTTAATTATCCGTGCTTGTCTGGATTATAGCATAGTAGAATGAAACAAGTAGGCCATCTTCATACATACGCACCGAGCGCGGCTTGTATGTGAGCGCAGCCGAGCCAACCCGTCCGTACGCATCGTCGCACGCACACACTGACAAAGTTTATTGCTAATAATGCTGCGCCAGTCGCGACTGAGCCACGTAATGCCGCGCGCGCCTGCTTGTTTCGTCGCTGCGCCCGCCGCGCCGCTGCCGCTCGTAGGTTATATATAATTTGTGAAACGTAAGTCAACGATGGCTACAAAAAAATCAGGAGATATTGCAGTGTTTACGGATGTCTAAATAGCAGCTTGTCAAATCCAGAATTGTCCTTCTTTACCTTACCTACCGAACAAGAACGGTGAGTACCTCCTGCCTAACCTAATTACATTATTTTGTGTTAGTTATTTACTAGGTACCGAAAGAGTTAAGTTCTGCTTCAGATTTCGTGGATTAGAGAGATAAATACATGTACCTAAGGATTTGTATGTTTAATTTATTAGATTACACGGTACACCCTACCGTGAAAACAAGGGACTAATTAGGTACAGTCAGACTAAACACTTTGGACTTTGTACCGCTCTTATGTTGTGGGAATAAGTACTAATATCGAACTGCAAGTGTTTACCGTGATGTGCTGTTGACCGTACCTACTTACCTATTATAAGTTGTTGTGTTGTACAGTTGATAAACAACGTTTAGGTAGATCGGGGGTTCTCTGGAATCCATGAATTCATATTTCTAAGTATGTTCTTATTTTATATGTAGATACCTACCTCATTCTAATTAAAAGCGACAGCCCTACAAGTTTAGGTGATTATCGCTCGCTCGGGGGCCGAGTCGGCCTACTTGTTTCATTCTACTATGATTATAGTATTATAATAGCCAGCTTTTCTTGTCAGCATTCGTAAGTGGTGAATCGAGATTATGCGCCAGTGCATCAAAAAAGGCGATTGGCCAGCATCTTGACACTTCCTTTGCATAATTAACAACAAGGTCGCTCTATTTACTAAAAGTGGACATTGATCCAAACCATGGCTTGGATAGGATATGATGATCTCTAACCACCTTTTGGGGAATAATGGTCGTGGGTTTATGCATACATACTCTAAACATATTTTAACTTTAAAAATACATCATACAAAATAATATTTTATTTCAGGTAGTTGCCGTTTTCAAAAATGAAACTTCAATATTACATAGTACTACATATTGAAACTATTCATCATCAGCTCATTTACGTCCCCACTGCTGGGGCACGAGCCTTCCCTATGGATGGATAGGGAGAACGGGCCATTAACCACCACGCGGGCCCAGTGCGGATTGGTGGTTGTTAACGACTGCTAATGCAGCCGGGACCAACGGCTTAACGTGCCTTAGGAAGCACGGAGGAGCTCGAGATAATAATTTTTGGTCACCCATCCGATGACCGGATGGATGGAGGACCGGACCTTTGCGAATGTTGCTTAACCTCAGCACTCGCAGACCGGGCGCGTTAACCACTGCGCCATCGAGCTCCACCTACTTACTATTGAAACTATTAGATATGTGAAAAAAGACAGTGCTGAAAAAATTTCCACGAAGGGAATTCGCACCCCATGACATGCCGGGTCAGGTGCACTACCACACTATTTGCGTAAAATTATATGTATATGTAATCATAAATATAGCTTGCCTAATTCTTAACTGATCTTTCAATATTTGTAAAAATATTTAGATCGGATGTTGATGACGTAGTTGTCGACATTGAGTAGGGCTTACAGAGTAATGGCTGATTTACACGTTTTAAGTTGTTAAGTAGGTAACTACATTTAAACTTAGTTTTATGTGGCTTATATTTAAGTATATGTCCATACGTATTTAAGTAATTAGTTTGCTTAGTTCACTCAAGATGGACGATCAACCACGTAATGAAGTCGTAAATTCTGTGCTAAAGTTATGAAGTCAAAGATGAAATAATTAGGGAAATAACCATACCCAAATTGAAATTGAATAAATAGAAGAGATCAGTATGGCCAAGGATCAAGTGCCACTTTGTTCGAGGAGCTAGCGAATGAAGATTTAATAACAAGTATATTTTAATGCGTCACGCATGGCAGAAGACTCTTTTATTTACTTGTTATCTAAAGTGGAAAACGAAATACAGAAAAAAGATACTGTAATGCGATGTGCATTAGATGCAAAATTAAAATTACATATTACAATATATTTTCTCAATACTGGCAATAGTTTTCGCAGTCTATCTCATTTTTGTAGAGTTTCTAAATCGAGTAAATATGTTTAATACAATAATCAATAATTTAATACGAACAATAAAATTGAACCCGAGCGCGTCGCTCACTACACTTCTGCATTTAACTAATATTGTGCCAGTCCAAACGTGTCAAGTGACAAGCCCCGCCCACCAACTTAACCGAAAAATAGACAAAATTCTAAATATCTTATTTAGTTGTTAGCTAAATTTTAACTTGCAACTTGCTACTAAATTCTGTGTTTACATGCAATTAATCACTTAAAGTTAAGTTAAAATTTAGTTACCTACTTAACAACTTAATACGTGCCATAAGAGTAGATTAATTTCGGCAAGTTGGATTGAGCCATGATAGCATAGTTAAATTAAAGACCGAGATTGTGTTTGTTACGAGATTTGTTGAATTTTAATTTTTGTGTTATTAAACTTTACAAATTTATAAGTAAGTGCTTTATTTACAAGTTAGCAACTACTTATATATGAAAAAAATACATAGGTATGTCTTCTAAAATAGGTATCAGGTACTTAATTATTATTTTTGCCGTAAAAGCTCGTCATTACCAAGCATTCCTAATCATTACCATCCTCAAAAAATCATTGCCATTAGCCTAACGTCATTACCATTTCTCTTATTATTTTTTGAGATCAAATATTATCTAAATTCTTGATTAAAAAAGAGTGCCTTTGTTAAGCAGATCTTACTTAATAGTACTTCTTTCGATTTTTGAAACTTTGCACGCATTTCAGATTAATTTACAAAAAGGCTTCAAAATAAATCAGAAAAAATCCAAAACGCGAATCCACCCCTCAGCACATTTTTGTATGAAAAATGGCGGGATCTGATCGCTACCAACACCTTTATTTACATCCAATTTTAATATGGTTTATGGTTTAAAGACATTTATTCTCATAAAGACATATTCTACATCACTTACATGAGAACTTAATTATAAAAAAATAGATACATTACATTCGTTGTCATAAGAACCAATTAATACTAACAAAACAGAACAAGTTTAACACACTCAATAACATATTAAATACTGTTTAACAGAGAACGTGTGAATAAAGTCATCTACATTAATCTTAGAATAATCCAAGTTTGCATAGGAACTAGTTGGCTGAGCAAACATATGCTGAAAGTAATTGTTAAATGCTGTGCAAATGTCATCGTTACCAGTTAACTCTTTGTTATTATACGTCATTTAACCTGGATATCCTGTGTTACATTTACGTTTAGAGTTTACATATGACCATAACTTAAGATGTATTAAGTTAAGGTTTTAAAATTATTAAAATTATTTAATTAATATAAAAATATTGTAAGCCCACATTTGCATGCCGTGGCAGCCTTTAAGTAAGACAGCACTTAGATTAAGACTTTTTTCCAATGAGTATTTTTATGTATTTTTGTTGGTGTATGTTTTGTTGGTTGTCCTTAATAAATAAAATAAAATAAAAATAAAATAACATGTTAGGATTCGATTTTATGTTTTCCTGGCAGTGAGATTTGTATTTTCAATAACAAGAACCTTGCAGTACCTTCATTCTTCACCTAACAAAGATTAAGGTCCGAATAGTTATTCCGTGTTTTGTTCTTGTCATGTAAACGTCATTTCAAATAAGAGTAAAAGAGACAAAACACGGAATAACTATTCGGACCTTATTGTTTATTTGTAAGGCGCATAGTATTTAATAAATGTGTATAGGGACTTCTTGGCGGGAAAGTGAAAAGTCATGTCTGCGGTTTTGTTTTATTTTCGAAAATTTGTGTTATATCGAATATTAATGTGAAATAATGGTGGATTATTAACCGTTAAGTGTTCGTGAGTGTGCATGAGTGTTGGCAAATGAAACAAAACAGTGCAACGTCACTTTTCAAATTCTCTCAAAAAGTCCGCCCGAGGACTTAGTAAAGCCCCACATCTTTACTGAGATACTCGAGGGGTTGGGGGGTATATCATTTCTCACTTCTCATTTCTATTATCATTCATCATCATCATACAGAAAAGAAATATTGTTTATTTATGTATTACTTGTTAGAAAAATTACTTTGACACTGACTAAATGTGCTAATCGCACGAAGCCATCAACAAAAAGAAAAAAAAAATGTGTAAAAAATATTAACATCCAGTATTGAGTTTTAAAATGTGTTACACTTATTAATGAGTGAGAAAAAACGTCAATTTCATAGGTAAAGATCCAATATTTAGTGTACAAAAATTACCTCATATGAATGGCTTACTATGCTATCGGTTTGTAAGTCTACACAGGGCGGGAGACCTTGTACCGACACCTTTATATCTTTCAAGAAACCTTCTAAAATGCAACAAGTGATCCTCCGTCTACAAGTGCCTTCTCCCTAAAGCTACAAGGCTGCATTTGATGGCAAATTAACTTACTCGTTATTAGTTTATGAAAGTACTAAGGTACGCTTTCTGGAAATAAAGCAATAGGAAAAACTAATTTAGATACTTACTGGGTACTTTGCCTGTTGGGAAAGATTTGAGACATTTTTTTATTTGCTGTTCTTTTTAGTTTAGATTTAAATAGATTCGTTATAATGTGTTTTAAGTTAAGATTGTCGGCGCTTAGGTAACAATTTATTTTTCTTTTCTGTCTTTAAGAATCACAAAGTCATGTATGGACAGGACAGGAAAACGGATAATAAATAAAAAGTCATTGGACTTTTCAAGGATACAGGTTCGATTCTCGAACACGTTTCTTTTCATAGACTGATGACGAATTTTGTTATTGTTTATTTACCAATATTGTTCTTCATATTATAAATTTTAGCATAAGCGGATAGAATGTTGAATAAACTGTATATGAGCGGGACGTAGATTTGTCTTTTAAAACATAATCAGCTCAGTACCTCTATTGTCTACATCTTTCTATCAAATTTCTTAGGTAACTGTCAATTAAATTTCTTACAAAAATCATTTAACTATAAACCTTTTTCTTATAAACTTATCTCGTATTAGTCGTACTACACATATTTAATAATCATTAAGTTACAACTTGAAAATGCAATTCAAATTTGTATTGACGAGGGTCGCTCGGTAACACCGGGCCAGACCGAAACGGGATATCTAGGCATCTCACATGCGCACTACCTGCATTGATTTGTCTAGGACGCAAGTTCAGATTTATTGACGTGCAATATCTATAATTTGAGCGGCGCATGCAGACTACTGCACCAGACGCAGCCTCCGCCCAGACGCTCGCCACTCACCATGGAAGCTGTACGCTGCATTTCGTTGCTGATCGCTGTCTGCTATGGCTTAGGTAAGTGATTAATATAAGACTTTAAGCCTCGCGATTAATGATTCTTGTTAGCGTTACCGCGAATATGTGCATTTTTCCGAATTTTTCTTAAATTTTTTTTTAGGGTGTGTCCTTTGTTTTCAGTACGTTACTTCATTTACTTAATTATGTCTTGATTAGTCTTTAAAACTGCTGGCAGGCGTTTAAATGTACGCTTTAACTTTAAATTATGTAAAAAAAATATTTATTTTAGTTAAAAATTTAAAGGGTCCTTTGTCCTTAGGAGTGTACACGTTACTTGTGTATCCTAAATCCTGATAGTCTTTAAAACGGTTAGCACGCGTGTAAATCTACGTCTAAAACAATAATTATTTTTTCATTTTTTTTTCTAAAAATAATTTTCAAGTAATTTGTTTCAAGTTTTTCTTTGGCTTTTTCCATAGTTTGCGTTCGCGTCTTATCAAATGTTAAGAATTCAAATCGGAATATCCGTTTTCTAAGACGTCTACTTGTCGTGACCCCGCCCTTGGCGTGAGTTAAGTTATATTGGGGGTCTTGTTGACTGGACCGTTGCCGACAAAGGCACAAAGTATCCGAGCATTGGTTTTTAGAATACCTAACTCTTTGACAACTATGCGTATTAGTGTTTACTTATAAACGTGATCGAATCAAATAAGCAAATTTTTATATTGCAATTAACGGAAATATTGATAACTCATAAAATATTTGGGCCGCCATTTTGTATTCACTTCCTGTAACGTAATGACGACGCGACGTAATTTCTATTGATTTTATTGGGAAGCCATCTTGTTTCAGTCATGAAAAGTTTTACAAGAACTGCTTCGTTATCTGTTAAAAACCAAAGAAAAAGATGTTCTAAAATGCTAGTATATATGAATTTTAATGTCATTCATACGAATTTCAACTTTATCTTCAGTACCAAGCGATGTTTTCCCTGTGTAACGTAACATGTATGCGAGCAAAAAGGACGGATAGCTCGTTAGCTCTCGCTCTGTCTGGCTCCGAACCTCACCGACGTTCTATTGATTTCTGCTTATCGGTGGCGAGCGCCTCCTGCGGGACATTTATAGAACTATCCAACGACGGGAGCATAATGGCGGATTTCAAAGTTTTGGTCTGTCATTAAATTTGTCGCGTTACAACAGCGCCCTCTGTTGACGTTGATTGTGACAATGAAATGAAAATGCAACGAAAATGAGACGTAAATGAAACGAAAATGAAACGAAAATCTTAGACGAAAATGAAAAGAAAATGAAACTAAAATGAAATGACGTCTTTCGGCGACGTTAACAAGAACGAGGATTGGTATGGTGGAATTGCAACTCACGTAGTTTATCACCAGGAGGTGCTGCTCGATGGCGCAGTGGTTAACGCGCCCGGTCTGCGATTGCTGAGGTTAAGCAACTTTCGCAAAGGCCGGTCATCGGATGGATGACCAAAAATGTATCATCTCGAGCTCCTCCGTGCTTCGAAAGGCACGTAAAGCCAAAATGAGCTGATGATAATGATGAGGTGCTGCTCACTGCTCAGGAATCAGAAACAAACAAGAATTGGTGTTATAAGAAACTGAAGCACATTATTTATAGCCAATCTATTATTATTTTTAGTGAAGATAAAGGTGGGAAAATAAATTATTATAATTAATTAAGAAAATGTATGTTATATGTACTTTTTTAACTGAAATGTTTATATTTAAATAAATTTATATATACAAAAACGCCTTTTTTTAAAATAAAGAATTACCTGTGTTTTATTTACTTTCCTTCCATACTTACAATATAAAATGTTATTCTTTACATTAAGTAATATATAAGGGAACGCCTGCCAGCGTTTTGGGTGGGTATTACCTCACCACATCGGCCGAACTTTTTAATTTTTCTATACTAAAGGTGTGTTAATAATTGAATTGTAATTATTGTTTATGTTAAATCTTTTAAAATTGGTATCTTTGGAAAAAGGTGACAAGATTTTTTTTTTAATCTTACGGATTTAGCACAGGAAATTAAAAGAGTATCTCTGTTGCCGGAACACAACAATGCAACAAACATTGATGAGATGGCGACATAATAATTCATTTATTTATTCAGGTAACTTACACTCATACAAATTGCAATAAAATGTCACATTAACAAAATTAAATTAAATCAAAATATCAATATATAATAAATATCGACATAATAATATTATAAAATGGACTTTGACTACTTAGATGCTCTAAGTTTGACTAGTAAGATTCTACAAAATATTTAGATTATTATATTACTTTTCTCTTCTTACAAAAAAAAATTACGGCTTACGTAAAATATCACGAGACGTGTACATACGATCATCATAAAAACCTAAAAGTTATACATCTCATGTCATTTAACATGCTACATATTTTTTAATGTATTTTGTAGCGACATAAATGGAAATCGTGTTATGGTTCTAGAGCAGGTTTCTTAAACTTTTTCAGTCACGGACCACTTTCACAATTTAACAATCATGCGGAACTCTGTTAAAATATTAGTAAATTTAAAAAAAATAATTCAACCGCGCAAACGGCCATGGTTACTTTTGTAACAAAAATGGCGCGAATAATTTTGCGTTCGGAAAAGTTCTTATTGTCTTTAACATAAAGATTCGATTCGTTTGCTGTAATTTTTAAATAATTACGTATTAAATTTCCAACCTTTTTTACTAAGACAACACCTTTATACCATAACGCCAAATAAATTATAAGAGCGATTGAAATCGGTCATCTGTCATAGCCCATTGTCTTGTTGTATTCAAAGAGAATTTAACACGGATTAGTAGCAACTCGTCATAAACGCAAACTGGTCATGCTAGCGCAACTCGTCATTCTCGCAACTAGTCATTTTCGCAACTCGTCATTCTCGCAACTCGTCATACGAACGGAGGATTTACCTAAAATCCTTTAAGGGGGTGCCGCGCGGAATTTCGAAAATTTGCGTGTTTTTAAATCACTGGTGCTAGGCGCTGAATAGGTCATATACATTCAAGGACTAGTGTAGGTTAGCTTGATCCTTTCACAAGGGCATGGTTGTCTTGGAATTTGAAACAAATACCCGGAAACTTCATAAACAATAGGTAAAAGTAATGATATTTTAAAACTAATTTCTTCAGAAACTTTGTAAATATAGCACAATAGAAACAATGATCCGACTTCAAAATGTTTGTATTGATATTCCGCAGGCCACTGTTGTCTTATTTTTCAATTAAAAAATATGAATATGAAAATATTAAGACTTTTATTATTTTTTACCGAAACGCCTATGATTTTACGAAAGTAAACATTGCTCTAACTAAATCACCAGCCTACTCTGTACAGATATTGTATGCGTGCGTATTCTTGTCGTGCGCCGTTGTCACACCACTGCCACGCGCCGCTCGCTCGCTATCATAAAGAAACTTGAAACTCGCAGTTTTGCGTCCGCGCTGCACCCCCTTAACACTACGTTTAGTTGTATTGTGTTAGTTGTGTATTTCTGTGAGGTTAACCGCTTTTTTGGTGTTTTAATGTATAAAGAAGTGTAATATATTGTTAGAAAGCCTATTAGATACAGTATTTAATGATGTTATTGTTTTATTAATTTTATTTATAATATATACCAAAAAAAAATCACGAAGAATTTTCCGGGACTGGTTGATACTGTCTTTGATATTTTAAAATTCAGTCAGATCTAGCTCGTTTTTACAAATCTGATTAAGTATTAAATACTCTTCATGGTGATATTTATATTTCAGTCGTAAGTGCCAGGTTCATTGAGAAATTAATTAATTAATTTGAGCATTTTTTTTTATTATTCTAAAAATCGATGCAAAGCTTTGAAAGCTTCGTAAAAGAAATTTTTCCCCGGGATTGGGCGTGTTTTATATCAATATTGCTTAATAATATGTTCACAATGCGTTTAAAAATATTAAATATATAGGTTATCGCTTTAAATTTTGAAATATAAATATTTTAATGAAGCAAAGTGTCACCAAAAAAAAACAAAAAACAAAAGTGCTGTTATTTATTATAAGGATCTATAAACCCCAACATATAAAACAACAGTTGTAAAGTTCAATTCATCCATTTCAATAAAAACACCATTTAAACGCCATTCCCGCCGACACAGAGTTATAAATAACATTTTTTGTAAACAATACCCCAGACATGGCCGTCAAAGGGGCCCCTGGGGTGGGGGGTGGCCAGTTACAATTCATTCATTCACATTTAATTACAAGACAATAATGACAAAGGGCTTTTAAAATTTAATAATTTAACATTACCCTATCATGACGATTTCCTTTTTTCCTTCACCTCTCACAATATGACAGACACTCGGACAATATTTCTGGCCATCCATCCGTAAACTTGACGTTAGTGACCACGACGACGTCACAAAGTAGGGCTTCGAAGTGGAATAAATAACATCAGAGATAGGTTGCTAGCTAATAGCCTGATGAGCGACCATCTTGGAACGTGTCCCTCAGTTGGCTTATACGACATACAGGGGACGTTAGGCAGCTGATACATTATTTTTCCATCTCATCATCATCATCATCATCATCAGTTTATTTATGTCCCCACTGCTGGGGCTCGAGCCTTCCTTATGCATGGCTAGGGAGAACGGGCCATAAACCACCACGCGGGCCTAGTGCGGATTGGTGGTTGTTAACGACTGCTAATGCAGCCGGGACCAACGGCTTAACGTACTCTTCCGAAACACGGAGGAGCTCGAGATGATAAATTTTTGGTCACCCATCCAATGACCGGCCTTTGCGAAAGTTGCTTAACCTCAGTACTCGCAGACCGGGCGCGTTAACCACTGCGCCATCGAACTCCTCCTTTTCCAGCTCAATTCATGGGATATTTAATTCTTTGAGAAGAATGGGCCTTCTCCACAGCTAAAAAATAGACGTCCTCAATGGATTGTAGGTAAAAAAAAGTATTTTACGATTCAAAAGCACTTTTCTTAAATTAATTTGAATAAAAAATGTTGACTGTGACTTTGACAAAAACCAAAAATAACTCTTATTCAAAATACGCTTTAAGTTTAAATATCACACTTTTATGTGCGTGCAATGTATTTAAAAAGAAGCATGAAGATTACTCTTCACAACGAGTACGAGTACGAGCTCCAAAACCAAAGAGTTCGTCTAGTATAGTTAACTGTAACAAAACATATAAGTAAATTTCAATGATAATAATAATAGTAATAAGGTATATAGGCAGTTCTCCTCGATACGGCACGCATTGTGAGGGGGTTCCTATCTCTGGAGCCCTAACCACCGGTAGCTTGGACCCTGGTCCCGATGCCGGCGGACCCCTATATTTTTATATTTTTAAATGTTTTATTTATTTTATTTTTAGAAAATACTTAAAAATATATGAGAAAAAATAAAAGTATTAAAAGCATTTGTTCATCGCCACACAAAGAAAACAATAAGTTGATGCACAACAAAGAAAAACATAAAATTAGTGACTCTGAAATGTCCCACTCAGCATAATATCGAGGTACCGGATTGGCACCACGACGCTGGTCTTCCGTGGGTACCAGAAGAATTAAAATACTACAACATTCACATTAAAACATTCTTCTTAAAATTAATGTTAGGAAATAAAAACGACAAAACGATAAAACTTCACTATAATAACTATAACAACTTCAAAACGATATACCTCCTTTACTTTTTACAAAATATACCTTTACAGATATAATTTATTCGTTTTTTAATGGGAACATAATACAATCTTTTTTATTGGTAGTTAAAATAAAAAAATTAAGTTAAAATATTCTAAAAATACTACAGCCGCAAAATAGTTCTTTCGTTTTGTCTACCATTTTGTAATGTCTCCTCTATCACAAAATGAGGAGAGTGCAGAGGGCCTAGTGTTAGTTATTTCTGATATTCGTTGATGTTAACGAATACGAGAATTCGTAAGGCAAACTGTTAACTCTTCTCGTTTGTTAAACGTTTGTCTTTCTTCGCACTGCTCCAATGCCATACTAATTTTAGTTTTCGTAAACGTAATAGAATGAATACGGATACTCGTAGTAAACAAACTCACACTAGGCACCCTGTAGTAAGCTCCATACAAACGCGAGCAACGCACACCTATGTGTGCGTTGTCTATACAACCTCTCACTGACGCGGTATCTCCCACAGCTGCTTAAAAAATACACGAGTATATGAAACTTATAACGGAAATTACCAAAGTAGCGATTATAGAAAATAATCCAGATTTTTCATGACAAAGGTTGGTCACATTAAGAACATTGCGAATCATTTGCAATGTTTTAAACTCTAAAGAAATGGTCGTGAATGGTGATAGTATGGACTAATAATTAGTCCATGTTGTTGGGCATTTTAAGAAGTTCATACATACAGAAAACGTACTTAATCTCTCGAGAGCAATGAAACCCAAATCCAGAAATACAACCCTACGTATGGTATAGGCTCCGTAGTATTAAGCATAACATTTATTGTCATAATAGCCATAATCATCACGTTGCATATTTTTAAAAGTCCTAATATAGTGTAGGCTAAAATTGTTTGTCATAAGTATTAAAAGGCATAAATTTGAAAAGCATAATGATCACAACGAATAATATCTTAACGCATAATTTGTTTAAAGCATAATTAATGCATACCATAACAATCACAAGGAATAATAGAATTAGTATTTTTTTTAAACATTACTTTGTAAATAAATAGTTGATTTGTTATTTTTTTATTTATTTTCTTAACCATGTAAATTAGCAGCATGCAAGCAGGCATGCGGCATGCATGGATTCTGTCACGGCTCCGGCGGTCCCACGCGCGAGCTTATCGTCACAGATGGTTTTCGCTCACCACCGCAGCTGCACCTTTCAAACCACCTGCTCCTCAGCTCGCGGGCCGCCTCGGCCTCGCCCCTCCGCGCCGATGCTAGCGTAGGGCAGACAAGACTACGTGGATTCGGGGTGTGCTAGTCCGAATCTGGGTGATAATTCGATTCGATACAATAAGATTTAGGACTAAATAATTTATGCCATACAATATTAGGGATTTCAGTAATAATGACACATTAAATTATGCTCAAAAATTTGAGGACTACCTTTAATATGCCAAATGATATTAGGGATTTTATTTATTATGTTTAATAATAATATGCCTTAAGACAGTTATGCCACTTAAAAATTATGCAAAGGAAAAATTGTGTGACATCAGTGTTAGGAAAACATGCTAAAGACACAGTTTTCTAAATTAAAGTTTGTTACATCAGGACCACACTCAATGGCTATAAAAATCTACAATCAGTTACCTAATGACATAAAAGAAGTAAAAGAAACAACACGGCTTATAACAATCATGAAAAAAAAATTTATTAATAAAAGTTACTAAAATGTAAATGAGTTCTTTAATGATAAATTTTAATAATAATTTAAAAAGGCAATATTTTACGGTAATTTAATTTCATTAATATTTTAATTAATTGGCTTTAAATTTAAGGAATATTTTTAATGCATCATGAGCATGACTGACATAGAGGATATAATTTTTATTTTCAGTTTTTATTGTTATTATTTTACTATTTTTATATTTTTTTTTTATTTTGTAATGAATATTATTTAATAATAATTCGTAAGTGATTATGATTATAATTTTTTTTTGATTTTTAATTTTTAATTTATTTAATGTTAAAATGACAAGGATACTACTAAACTTCGCATCGTTCTGGACGCCAGTGCTAGAACCGACTCCGGTCTTTCACCTAATGACGTTTTGCACACCGGGTGCAATTTACAGAACGATATATTTAATATACTTATTAATGTACGCATTTTTAAAGTAGCCTTTTTCGCCGACGTTCGGCAAATGTACTTATGTATAGAAGTACATCCCGCGAACCGTAATTATCAACGGTTTTTATATAGATTTTCAACTGATGATCCCATAGAAACTTATCAATTTAATCGCGTTACCTTTGGTCTCCGTAGTTCTCCATTTCTCGCTATTCGAACATTACGGCAACTCGCTAATGATGAGCGAGAAAACTTCCCTTTGGCTGCTGAAGTCTTAGAAAGAGACGTCTACATGGACGACCTAGCTTCCTCTGCTCTGTCGCTAGGCAGAGCAGTAGAGACAGCATCACAGTTGCTCCAGCTGTTCAAATCTGGGGGATTTGAATTGGTTAAGTGGACCAGCAACTCTCCTGAGTTGTTGTGTGCCATTCCTGCATCACATCGCCAGCAGGAGTCTGTCTCTTTCGACGACGACACCACTTTAAAACTTCTCGGTTTACAGTGGCTGCCTTCTTCCGACTGTTTTAAATTTACAGTAACACCACCGGACATCAAAGGTACGAAGCGCGCCATCCTATCAGCTACTGCTCGCTTGTTAGTTTGTTAGCGAAAACGACTCAGAAATGTTTGAAGATGATGTGTTTGAAGAATTGGTCCAATATCTCAGTTCGATGCGCGCATCTTTTGAAAAGTATTTTCCCGAAGAGCACAATACAAAAATTAAAGTGAATTCATGGATTTATAATCCTTTTTTACCCAACTTAGAAAAGCCTGAAAACTTGCCAAACGAGATATATGAATCTCTTTTAGAAATGTCATCAGACACAAGTATGGAGTCACTGTTCAAAACGACGCCTCTCAATGATTTTTGGTGCAAAATCCAAGATGAATATGCAATGCTTGGCCAAATGGCTCTGGATATTCTTCTCCCGTTCCCAACTACATATTTGTGCGAAACAGGATTCTCTACCTACGCAGCCACGAAAACAAAATATCGCAATAGACTGGACGCCGAAGCTGATATGAGACTCCAACTTTCTTCCATCAAACCTGATATCAACCAATTGATGAAAAATAAAAAACAGTTTCATACCTCCCACTAGTTAGATTTTTTCTTTTTTAATGTTTTCTATTATTGTCCTTGGCAAGTGGTGAAGTAAATAATAATTAGTAACTGTTACATTGTACTTTTATTATGCTGATTAATAAAGAAAACACTTATAAAAACAATTGTTTTATTGTAGGGTTCCATCAAGTATTTTGCTTCCCAAAAGGGTTCCGTCATTAAAAAAGTTTGAGAACCACTGGCTTAGACATAAGGTCATAAACAACGCGTAAAAGCTTCGACATCAAAAGGATCGCGCAAAGCTCTAGACGAGCGAGTGTTATGGTTTTTATAGGTGCAACCTTTGATTTTGAGCACAATAAACGTATAGTATGCTGCTTATCATTAATAACATAGGCGTATATTACGCAACCGTACGCTTTTTCAGAAGCGTCCGAGAAAGCTACAAGATAAATTTTAGAATTATCATAAATGCCTAGATGGCGCGGAAATCTCAAAGTAGATATTAAAGGAAGTTCCTTTATAAAAGTAAGCCATAAATTTAAAATAAATTGCGGTGGCTGATCATCCCAATCTAGTTTAAGAAGCCTTTCTTAGAGATCTTTAATTAATAATTTAGAATAAAGTATGACGGGGCCCACGAGACCTAGAACGTCATACAAGCGAGCAGTAGCTGATAGGATGGCGCGCTTCGTACCTTTGATGTCCGGTGGTGTTACTGTAAATTTAAAACAGTCGGAAGAAGGCAGCCCCTGTAAACCGAGAAGTTTTAAAGTGGTGTCGTCGTCGAATGGACGTTTCTGTTGACCGAAATGTACAATTATTTTGATTTCGACCCATAAAGAAACTTGAAACTCGCAGTTTTGCGTCCGCGCTGCACCCTCTTAAGCCTAACAAATATCTAATAATCGTAAATTAAACATACAAAAGCAATAACCTTATCTAAACGCGCCCGGTCTTACGATTTACGTGTGCCCGAGGGCTGCTGCAGGTGTCGCTATAGTTATTGATTCCATTAACCCATCGCAGCTAATCTCGCCAATAAGCGGTAGGAAGTGAACCGAAAATAAATATGAAACCGCACGGCAGCGGTCCGGCATGAAATGTGTAGCTTTCGCAAAGGCCATCGGCCAACTCTCCGTGCTTCGGAAGGCACGTAATGCATCAGCCGTTAACCACAAATTCGCACTGGGCCCGCTTGGTGATTTTTAGCCCGTTCTCCCTATCAGCACTGGGGACATAAAAAGAGCTGGCTTGATGAATTATATTTTACAACTATTGGCGGCTAACTCTAATCTAACTGTCTGTATGCTTTGAGATCATCAAAAAGTTTCAGAGCTCTGTGTTAAAGCTAGGGTTTCCAAAATTGACCTAGTACAAAAACACACCTTATTGTTTCGCAAAGAAAAACACACAAACAACAACAGGTAAAAAAACCTACTGGTAAAAAAATAAAAAAAAATCGTCAAAACTCGTGTTACATTGTCGATTATACAAAATAACATTAAAGATATAAGTACTTATATGTTTTTAAATATAGTATTTTTACGGGTAGGTAAGCACAGTGCCATAATCTCACCTGATGTTTAGTGATGATAAGGTCAATGATGGAAGCGCACTTCACCCGGGATTCTCAACTAGTGACGCACTGACTATCTTATCTCTATCTAGGTGCCGGAACGCATCATCATCAGCTCATTATATGTCTGGATAAGGAGAACGGGCCACAAACCACCACGCGGGCCCAGTGCAGATTGGTGGTTGTTAACGACTTCTAATGCAGCCGGGACCAACTGCTTTACGTGCCTTACGAAACACGGAGGAGCTCGAGATGATACATTTTTGGTCACCCATCCGATGACCGGCCTTTGCGAAAGTTGCTTAACCTCAGCACTCGCAGACCAGGCGCGTTAACCACTGCGCCATCGAACATTTATTACCTACACCTAATTCTATTAGGACGTAATTTTTCAACTGTGGTGGAAAGAAATGGCCGCAACAAACTGCTCACTGCGCTTCAAAGACAATTTTAAAATTTGATTATTTATCATATTTAATTTTATTGCTTATCACATTGCAAATAAGTATAAGTTGCTAAATATACCTACATAAGGTATTCATGTGGCGCCCTGCTAGGCACAGCAAGTAAAAGGGCTTACTATTTTCCTTTAAATCTACTTTTTAATTAAAATTTATTTTAAATCTAGTTTAATAATAAATAACATACGAATAGTATAATGCCAGTGCGACTAGTGTGCTACCCCTCAGATCCTACCCGGAGCGAAATTACGTCAAACCCCAACTGGGCGTTAACGCCCGGAGCGACCACGCGACTTAAAACTTAAATGTCGTCTATTTAGAGCCTACTTTTGTATGAAGAAGCTTAACTATAGACAAACTAGAATAAATTTGCTACACTCTCAACTCCCAACAACTTTATTCTCTGCGTGTTTTCAATTTTTTTTTCAATTTTTCAATTTTTTTTTTCCATTTTGCGAAATATGTCATCGGCGTAATAGTCATAATAACAACTGAACAGTAGTAGTAGGTACAACAATATGGCGGTACCTCCCTCAGAACAATAACTAAAGCTATTGGTTATTATTCTGAGGTCCCACCCTTCTTAGAAATAGGCGCGCGCAGCTATTCGCCGCGCAGCCAATAGAATCGTATTGGCTGCTGCGAAACGGGGCATAAATTAATAAACCGCTTGTTCTAAAATTACTATTTATATTAATATTTCCATCACATCTCCGAACCAGAATAACCAAGTTACTACACCGGAGTAGTAACTGTTTTACTTAACGCCCCACAAATTAGATTATTAATAATAATTCTTGATACTTACACTTACTTTTGATACCGCGCGCATTGTCCGCCGATTTCTCTGCCGACTGTGGTAACTGCTATTGCCGGACTTAATCGCCATAGGCGAGAGACATTTTCCCAATAATGAAATAATAATAACAATAATAATAATGCAGCCGTTGGTCCCGGCTGCATTAGCAGTCGTTAACAACCACCAATCCGCACCGGGCCCGCGTGGTGGTTCATGGCCCGTTCTCCCTATCCATCCATAGGGAAGGCTCGTGCCCCAGCAGTGGGGACATAAAATGAGCTGATGATGATGATGTTAAATTTGTTTATGCGATTTTGCTGTACTCTTACAGGGTTCTTGTAAACACTACTTATATAAGTACCTTGTAAGACTTTTTTATACACAAGAAATTCAAATAAATGAATTGAATTGAATTGAATTGAATTTATATGATACAACCCCAGTATCACTGAAAAGAATACACACTAGTGTACATTCCTCATTTAGTTTTGATTTCGGTATAAAATATTATTTTCAAACACTTTAATTATGTTTTCGACGAAGAAATGAACTGCTATCTACAACCATCTCCAACGGTATAATAAGAGCGGAAAGGAAAGCTACGAATGGCGGAAAGAAGTACTTCTTGTCGTCCAATGGCAAGTTAGAAATGGCGGACGCAACACCTGTTGCGCTCACTCGCCGTAATGCGTCAACCAAACTAGAGACGAACCGGCAGCTTTGCATCGACGCTTAAGACGCTGAAAAATCTTGCTTAAAGTGACTAGTCTTCACCTATAAACCATCAATATGAACTCAAGGTTTATACGAGTATAAGAGTAGTATTTTGCTAAAACTTAAATTATTAATAACTTTGTTTTTGAAACAAAACTAACAATGGCGTATTACGATAGTTTTAGGGGAGGGGGTAATGGGCTGATTGGAATAATTTGTAAGTACATGATTTTGAGTAAACTCGTAAATTTTAACCAGATTAGCATTATGTACGTTGAAACATAAAGCAAAAATCATAAAATCATGATTTATCTGTTTTAAGCTGAAAGAAAAAAATGGCGAAATTTAGACAACTGTTTCTATTTAAGATTTTGAAAGGATTGTGCTTTGTTTCTCTCTTGTAATTGACCGTTATAGTGTCCTTTAAAGTGGTTGCTGATGGGTGTTCCTACTGATATTTCTTTTAGTTTCTTAGTTTGTTTCTTTTATTACTGCCATTCTCCTCTGTCTCCTCTGTCTCCTCTGAACATTTAATACAAGTAAATTTTAGCGCAGCGGTGGCAGCGCCATCTGCCAGCAATTTTCAAAACGATCGTTCTGTTCAGAGCGCCCTCTGAACATGTAAGGCGTACATATACAGACAGCAAACACAGATGGCGATGTCCGTCGTTTTGCCAGCGCCATCTATATGAATAATTTGGTATCTATGCCATTTGTGTGTTGCTTTTAGAATAGTCGAAGAATTCGATCTCAGATTGCATACAAAAAGATCGCATGTTTAGCCTGGCTGCGCCAAAATAGGTAACCCAGGCAACCTCTATTTGAGCTAAGTAGCTGCATTGATTGGTGTATGACGTATGTCCTGATTTATTGACGTGCAAGACGCTGGTTGTACTCCTAGCCCGGCCGCAGCCTGTAGTCAAGTCATCACAGTTACTCGCGGTCCAGGATGAAGGTTGTGTCGTGCGCGCTCCTCCTTGGGGTCTGCTGGTGTGCAGGTTTAGTGAACGACTCGTTTTGTCTTACTAAATTTCCTGCCAGTTGTTTAGTGTTTTTAGGCTTATCATCATCATCATCATCATCATCATCGGCCTATCTTAGTCCACTGCTGGACATAGGCCTCTCGGTTTTTAGGCTTATAGTGACTGTTCATTATTATATTTTGAAGGGTGAGAGCTTTGTTTTTTAGGTGATCGTTTTGTGTCCTTCGTAGTAATTGATGTTGATGAGCGACCTCGCTGATTTTAGTATTCATATTGTGTTCCGCCTATGTGGCTAAGCCATAAAGTTCAAAACAGACTGCAGTCTAAGTCATCTCTTTTGTTGTGAAACCGTCATAACAACGTTGAACGATCAAGGCTTTAATATCTATTTCGCATAATGTATTTATTTACTGCATAATAATTAACATACAAACAAGGCATTTCGATACACAATCCTTTTTGTTGCAACATATATCCCTGATACGATCTCATTCTCTAAAAGTCATCATAATTATGATCGTGGGTATTAAATGTAAATCGGCAAAGAGGTCTAAATAACCTACAACAAAAGTTAATGAAATATGTCAAACGCGCATACTATGAAATCTGAAGTGCTCATTGAAAAAGTCCCGTGTTAAGTCCCTCAGGAAGTGTTTTCAAAGGATGACGGTTATTTTTCTGCAGTCCATTGATTTGAGTATATTCATTTACATATGAAGTTTTCTAACGGCCCACCCGCGGGGCAGCGGGGCTCTGGCCGGGCCGGGCCGAAATAGGTTATCCAGCACTCTGGACGCAGGCTAGCTGCATCGATTGGTTTAGTACGCATGTCCTGATTTATTGATGCGCCATACGTCCCGCCGTCTAGACCATTCCTGGCGCAGTCTGGAGGCAGTCGCTCGCAGTGCAAGATGGAGGCGGTGCGGGCCGCGCTGCTGCTGGCGCTCTTCTATTTTGCAGGTTAGTTTTATTCTTCAAGCGTCGCCATTAACGGTTCTTATTTTATATTGTATTATCATCGTCTTTAATAAAAATATTTATCTCTTTCGTAACCGTTTTATGTCTTTTAATGTTTTTACTGATGGACTTAGTTCTTACTGATATCTTAAATAACCGTATCATGAAGTGTTTAATTTGTTGTTTTTCAATATAACTGCCTTGTCTTCGGCTGAGCTAAAGTTTGCAGCAGAATGCAGTCAGCTGAGACAGCCATGTCTCGAAGAGTTGTAAAAAAAAATACATTACAAAATTCAAATATAAGTATATAAGGTATATTATAACCTTTTATTTGTTTGCAATCATGACAACAATTCTATTATGGCTACTCATTCTCAATGTAAAAATAAAAACAAAAACTTAAACCTTTCTGTAAATTCTCATCAACATTGAAGGATTATTCTGAACAAATATGCCAATAATAAGAAAGAAAAATTATTAAACATGGCCAAGAGCGAGAAGAGAGAGAAGATGTAAAATGCTAAATTTTCTGGCCGTTATATATCATGATTGTGAACAAATGATATTAAATAGCTTGCTTAAGCTCACTCTGTCTGCTCCAAAAATTTTAAATAGGCATCCGAATCGATTTCTGCGCAATAAAGGCAGGCGCCATTTTGTAGAAAGTCCGTTCTGTGATTCGGAGCGCCCTCTGAAAATGTCGTGCAAACCACTTCAGTAAGCAAATGTAGATGGCGCTGTTTGTCATTATGCGAGCGCTAACAAGTTAAATTCAGCCACGTGCTGCCAACGCTACCTATGAGAAAGGATCTGCGTTAGAATTGTACGACGCGCTTCGCCATAATGGCGTTGGCCATAGTAGTTGCTTTATTTAGTAAAATGGCACCAGTCGAAAATTTAATTGCTTTATTTCTTGGTGTAGTCAGAAGGTTCAGAAGGTATGTATCAGAAGGTTGTAAAGCGTTGGATTTCTCTCGCAATTTAGTTAACGTTTATCGTAAATATAGGGCAATCGATGCAAGTGGCGCAAAAGTGAGCTGCCTATAAATTTTGAACTACCTGTATCGATTGCTTTAGGACCTATGTCCTGATTTATTGACGTGCAACGCCCAAACTGCGTGGCGCCGCCTAGATCACGCCCGGCGCATTCTGGAGGCCGTCGCTCGAAACTTATTACGTTCGTGACGACGACAAAAACTCAAATTAACTTAATAAAATAATACAAATCCATAATTATTAAAGTTATTTATTTCTCTATTATTTATTATTTCGTTAAAGATTACTAAATATATTTTATTGTTTTCAATTTTATTTAAATGCCTGTACTAAGCAAACATTTAACGCTTGATAGTAAGCCAGAGGTAAGGCAAATGCACAGAGTAAATATACCTCCCTCATGTGGTAAAGGACAAAAAATCGTGGTCGTGGTCACTTAAGGAGGGGATGATGGGCTGATTTTTTAATGCTAGATACCTTTTTTGGTATCAAAAAAGACTTTGTCGTGTTCAATAAACATTACCTTTGTCCTTTTATTTAAGCTTCAACACAAACATGAAAGAATGTGTATATAATTTTGAGTGAACTTCTAAATTTTAACTAGCTTTGTTTAAGTTTAAAGCACAAATCATGAAGTCATGATTTAAAATTTTAAAAAATGGTGAAATTTTAACAACTGCTCTATTAAGGTTTTGAAAGGCAGTCCTTTCAAAATCGAGAAACGAAGCACAGTTGCTTCGTTACTCACTTGTAACTGACCGTTTAGTGTCCTTCAAAGTAGTTTCTGATAGGTGTTCCTACTGATATTTCTTTTAGTTTCTTAGTTTTTTTTATATATTTCTACCTTGCCTCAGTTGTCAAATCCGTCTTCGCGAACTACTAATTAGCAATTGCGATTAAGCCCTACTGGAACAAAGTCAAAGTCAAAAACGAACAAATGATACAAACTTTAAAATGAGTAGGTACATACTTTTGAATCGTCCAAACTTTTTTTAACTATTCTGACTGGTTAGGCTAACGCTAAGCAATCAATATTTTTGATAAATACTCATACAAACAAGATGTTTTCCTTCATGTTACTTTTTCGTTTTAAATGACATTTATTGACGATTCCATCAAGGCTGCCCATCACTATGTCAAACGTTAAAAAATCCGTTTCTTAATATAAATTAAGGTAAAATCTGACAAGTGTCTACACGCTTGCACATTAGACTATCCAAACTGTCAAATTTCCTTATTAGACTTTAAACTTTATGTCTATGGTTTATGGTTGAATATTTATTGGGGCTTCAGGGGCCTATTACATTTTGACCATGTTTTTTTGCATAAAATGCCCAAATTCGGCGTTCTTGTTCAGAGAAACTGAAACCCTTAGATAATTTTGACTTATTGTATGGTAGAGAATAGTTATTAGTAAAATTCGTAGCGGCCTCGCTTTCTGCAATTTTTCTGCAAGCCAAAATTCCAAAGCTAGTTTTTAATTAAATACGCTGATGGCAATTTTCAAGATCATGGATTGAACTGCTGTACAAAGCAAACGAAATGAAAAATATATAATAATATCTCTTAAATAGTGGTTAAGTTCGTATCGGCCTCGGAATTTCGATATAAATTACGAATGAAATTTCTACAAAAAAATCCTATTTAAAGCCATAAAACGTTCAGAATTTGCTGTAGATAACTCCTTATTTCATTAATATTATTAAGTAAAATGCACACCATAATTAACGTTACTTTATAAGATTTCAAATTATATTCTGGTTTTGAACGATAAAAATTTATTAAACTTCAAATAAATGTAATTACAACTGCACAAAATGCTGTACTTTTGCGATGCGTCGGCCGCTCGTAGTACTGAGAAAGCACGAGCGCGCGCATTTTGTGATAGGCCTCTTAACAGTTAGCTAAAGATCACTCTGTCTCCTCTGAACATTGTATACAAGTTAATTTCTGCGCAGCGGTGGCAGCGCCATCTGCCTGCAATTTCCAAAACGATCGTTCTGTTCAGAGCGCCCTCTGAACATATTGTGCGTACAACTACAGACAGCAAACACAGATGGCGATGTCCGTCGTTTTGCCAGCGCCATCTAGTAGAATGATTTGGTATTTTGCCATTTGTGTGTTGCTATTGGAAACTCAGATTGCGGATAGCCTGGCCGTGCTGAAATAGGTGACCTAGATTCAAGCTAGCTGCATTGATTGATATAGGACGCATGTCCTTTTTTATTGACGTGTAATACGTGGAATTTGTGAGACGCAGGCTGTACCTGCCCGGCCTCAGCCTGTAGTCAGTCACTCGCGGTGCAGGATGAAGGTTGTGTTGTGCGCGCTCCTCCTTGGGGTTTGCTGGTGTGCAGGTTTGTGAACGACTTGTTTTGTCTAAATAGGTATATTCCTTCCAGTTGTTTCGTGTTTTTAGGCTAGACTATAGACTGATACGACAATTACGTTTTGAAGGGTTTGTACGTTTGTTTGGTACGTTTGCTTTGTTTCTTAGGTGATCGTTTTGTGTCCTTCAGAGTTGATGCTGAAGAGCGACCTCGCTGATATTTTCTTAACTAAGCTTCCCATTTAGTGTTATTTAGTATTCATGTGTTCCGCTTAAGGCTTAACCACAGATTTAGAAGAAGACTGCAATCTAAGACGTTAATTTTGTTGCGAAACCGCCATTACAGCGACGTTTTTTCCCGCGACCCTATGATTTGAGTAGCGTAAACAGGCGTAGGATTTGTAACTATAGAGTAGGTACTTAACGTAGCCTTCATTAAAAAATAATTTCAAATTGTTTAACAAATTTGGTTTGACCTTTATTTATGCTTAAATTCACATAATTATTCAATTACTAATATAGTCTCTCAAGCTTGGCCCAAATGTAGCCCAGTAATGCAGCGCTGTCGGGCCCGCGGGGTACAGGCGGGGCTGCGCCGAATTATGTTATACAAGCAATCTAGATTCAGACTAGCTGCATCGATTGGTTTAGTACGCAGGTCCTGATTTATTGATGCGCCATATGCGCCGTCTGGACCATGCCCGCATTGCCTGTAGGCAGTCGTACGTAGTACAAGATGGAGGCGGTGCGGGCCGCGCTGCTGCTGGCGCTCTGCTGTTGTGCAGGTTAGTTTTAGGCTTTAAGCTTATTCTTCATCAACGGTTCTTATTGTATATTGTATTTTCCGCAAGTTGTATCGATTTTTTTTGGCTACGGTGCGAACTTTTTATAACTTTATTAAAATTTGTTACGTGTGTCCTCTGACTTTTATGTGACTTTTTCTGATGTTTTTACTAATGTGATTGATTCTTTTTTACTGATATTTTTTTTAAATAAGCGTCTCATTAAGTGTTTAATTTGGTACTTTTGATTATTACTGCATTGTCTTTGGCTAAGGTCCGTAGCAGACTGCAGTCGGCAGAGACAGCCATTTTGACGAGAAGAGTTGTAAAAAAAAGTAATTATAAAATGAATGATACATTTCCTTAAATGTAAAAGGTTATAATGTAGCCTTTTACATTACAACCTTTTATTTGTTTACAACAGGCAATCATGATAACAATTCTATTATGGCTACTCATTCTCAATGTAAAAATAAAAACAAAAACTTTAGACTTTTCTGTAAATTCTCATCAACATGTAAGGATTAATTTGAACAAATATGCCAATAATAAAAAAAGAAAAGTTATTAAACATGGCCAATAGCTTGTTGACTCAAACCTGTACCTTTTGCTCATCCAGATTGTTGAGCAATTTTAACGAAGTTGCTATAATATTGTTCCTATCAATTTTTCATAAAATTATTAAAAATGATATTAAATAGCTTGCTTAAGCTCACTCTGTCTGCTCCGAAAACTTTAAATAGGCATCCGAATCGATTTCTGCGCAATGATGGCGGGCGCCATTTTATAGAAAGCCCGTTCTGTGATTCGAAGCGCCCTCTGAAAATGTCGTGCGAACCACTTCAGTAAGCAAATATAGATGGCGCTGTATGTCGTTATGCGTGCACTAACAAGTTAAATTCAGCCACGTGCAGCCAGCGCTACCTATGAGAAAGGATCTGCGTTAGAATTGTACGACGCGCTTCGCCATAATGGCGCCGGCCATAGTAGTTCTTTGCTTTATTTAGTAAAACGGCACCAGTCGAAAATTTAAATGCTTTTTTGTTGGTGTAGTTAGAAGGTTCGCGAGTTGAGGTAGTAAATATATTTAAAAGAACTTTCACTCACAGAGTCCTTAACCTCAGCGTTTTAGTGAGCATCTACGATATTGACCTGCAAGAAACTTTTATTATGATATAATGTTGTAAAGTGTTGGATTTCTCTCGCAATTTAGTTAACGTTTATCGTAAATATAGGGCAATCGATGCAAGTGGCGCAAAAGTGAGATGCCTATATATTTTGTACTACCTGCATCGATTGCTTTAGGACGCATGTCCTGATTTATTGACGTGTAACGCCCAAACTGCGTGGCGCCGCCTACACCACGCCCGGCGCAGTCTAGAGGCAGCCGCTCGAAACTTATTAAGTTCGTAACGACGACAATAACTTAAATTAACCATATAAATCCATAATTATTAATAAAAAATTGTTAAAGGTTACTAAATATATTTAATAATTGTCAATTTTATTTAAATGCCTGTACTAAGCAAAAATTTAACGCTTGATAGTAAACCAAAGGTAAGGTAAATGCAAAGAGTAAATATACCCCCTCATGTGGTAAAGGTCGTAAAGCAATAATAAAAAAAACACTTAAACCTAAATAGATCGATGAAAAATTATTTGCTATAATATCTTCAATACTGTGAATATAAATGCAAGAGGGACAGCTACGAATTGTGGAAAGATGTAATTACCTCTTGTTGTCCAATGGCAAAATAGAAATGATCGCGCACCTGTTGCGCTCACTCGTGGTAATGTGTCAAGCAAGCTAGAGACGAACTGGCAATTTTGCATCGATGTTAAAGACGCTGATAAACCTTGCTTAAATTGACTAGCTGTCATCTATGAACCTATTTAGTGATAGACTAGGACTAGGACGTGTGCGTTGCAACACAGAAATCCATACGTTTTATTTTCCCCGACAAAAAATCGGTCTCCGATTATCAGACGTGGTCACTTAAGGAGAGGATGATGGGCTGATATTTTAATGCTAGATACCTTTTTTGGTATCAAAAAAGTCTTTGTCGTGTTCAATAAACATTACCTTCGTCCTTTTATTTAAGCTTCAACACAAATATGGAAGAATGTGTATATAATTTTGAGTGAACTTCTAAATTTTAACTAGCTTTGTTTAATTTTAAAGCACAAATCATGAAATCATGATTTAAAATTTTTAAAAATGGTGAAATTTTGACAGCTGTTTCTATTAAGGTTTTGAAAGGAAGTCCTTTCAAAATCGAGAAACGAAGCACAGTTGCTGCGTTACTCACTTGTAACTGACCGTTTAGTGTCCTTTAAAGTAGTTTCTGATAGGTGTTCCTACTGATATTTCTTTTAGTTTCTTGGTTTTATATATTTCTACCTTGCCTCAGTTGTCAAATCCGTCTTCGCGAACCTGCTATCACAATAATATGTACTAATTACCAATTGCGATTAAACCCTACTGCAACAAAATCAAAGTCAAAAACAAACAAAACATACAAACTTTAAAATTAGTAGGTACTTTTGAATCGTCCAAACTTTTTTTAACCATTCTGACCGGTTAGGCTAACGCTAAGCAGTTAACATTTTTGATAAATACTCATACAAACAAGATGTTTTCCTTCATGTTACTTTTTCGTTGTAAATGACATTTATTGACGAATCCATCAAGGCTGCCCATCACTACTGCCAAACGTTAAAAAATCCGTTTCTTAATATAAATTAAGGTAACATCTGACAAGTGTCTACACGCTTGCACATTAGACTATTCAAACTGTCAAATTTCTTTATTAGACTTTAAACTTTATGTCTATGGTTTATGGTTAAATATTTATTGGGGCTTCAGGGGCCTATTACATTTTGACCATGTTTTTTGCATAAAATGCCCCAATTCGGCGTTCTTGTTCAGAGAAACTGAAACCCTTAGATAATTTTGACTTATTGTATGGTGGAGAATAGTTATTAGTAAAATTCGTAGCGGCCTCGCTTTCTGCAATTTTCCCTTATCTATTTATATAAAGCCAAAATTCCAAAGCTATTTTTTAATTAAATACGCTGACGGCAATTTTCAAGATCATGGATTGAACTGCTGTACAAAGCAAACGAAATGAAAAATATATAATAATATCTCTTAAATAGTGGTTAAGTTCGTATCGGCCTCGGAATTTCGATATAAATTACGAATGAAATTTCTACAAAAAAATCCCATTTAAAGCCATAAAACGTTCAGAATTTGCTGTAAATAACTAACGTTATTTTATAAGATTTCAAATTATATTCTGGTTTTGAACGATAATTTTTTATTAAACTTCAAATAAATGTAATTACAACTGCACAAAATGCTGTACTTTTGCGATGCGTCGGCCGCTCGTAGTACTGAGAAAGCACGAGCGCGCGCATTTTGTGATAGGCCTCTTAACAGTTAGCTAAAGATCACTCTGTCTCCTCTGAACATTGTATACAAGTTAATTTCTGCGCAGCGGTGGCAGCGCCATCTGCCTGCAATTTCCAAAACGATCGTTCTGTTCAGAGCGCCCTCTGAACATATTGTGCGTACAACTACAGCCAGCAAACACAGATGGCGATGTCCGTCGTTTTGCCAGCGCCATCTAGTAGAATGATTTGGTATTTTGCCATTTGTGTGTTGCTATTGGAAACTCAGATTGCGGATAGCCTGGCCGTGCTGAAATAGGTGACCTAGATTCAAGCTAGCTGCATTGATTGATATAAGACGCATGTCCTTTTTTATTGACGTGTAATACGTGGAATTTGTGAGACGCAGGCTGTACCTGCCCGGCCTCAGCCTGTAGTCAGTCACTCGCGGTGCAGGATGAAGGTTGTGTTGTGCGCGCTCCTCCTTGGGGTTTGCTGGTGTGCAGGTTTGTGAACGACTTGTTTTGTCTAAATAGGTATATTCCTTCCAGTTGTTTCGTGTTTTTAGGCTAGACTATAGACTGATACGACAATTACGTTTTGAAGGGTTTGTACGTTTGTTTGGTACGTTTGCTTTGTTTCTTAGGTGATCGTTTTGTGTCCTTCAGAGTTGATGCTGAAGAGCGACCTCGCTGATATTTTCTTAACTAAGCTTCCCATTTAGTGTTATTTAGTATTCATGTGTTCCGCTTAAGGCTTAACCACAGATTTAGAAGAAGACTGCAATCTAAGACGTTCATTTTGTTGCGAAACCGCCTTTACAACGACGTTTTTTCCCGCGACCCTATGATTTGAGTAGCGTAAACAGAGTAGGTACTTAACGTAGCCTTCATTAAAAAATAATTTCAAATTGTTTAACAAATTGTTGGTTTGACCTTTTTTATGCTTAATTTCACATAATTATTCAATTACTAATATAGTCTCTCAAGCTTGGTCCAAATGTAGCCCAGTAATGCAGCGCTGTCGGGCCCGCGGGGTACAGGCGGGGCTGCGCCGAATTATGTTATACAAGCAATCTAGATTCAGACTAGCTGCATCGATTGGTTTAGTACGCAGGTCCTGATTTATTGATGCGCCATATGCGCCGTCTGGACACTGTCTGTCTGGCACCGCCTGTAGGCAGTTGTTCGTAGTACAGGATGAAGGCGGTGCGGGCCGCGCTGCTGCTAGCGCTCTGCTGTTGTGCAGGTTAGTTTTAGGCTTAAAGCTTATTCTTCATCAACGGTTTTTATTGTATATTGTATTTTCCGCAAGTTGTATCGATTTTTTTTGGCTACGGTGCGAACTTTTTATAACTTTTCAATTTTTTTTGGCTACGGTGCGAATTTTTTATAACTCTATTAAAATTTGTTTTGTGTGTCCTTTGACTTTTATGTGACCTTTTCTGATGTTTCGACTGATGTGGTTGGTTCTGTTTTACTGATAATAACAGTTTTATAAATAACCGTCTCATTAAGTGCTTCATTTGGTGTTTTTGATTATTACTGCATTGTCTAAGCTATAAGGTCCGTAGCAGACTGGAGTCGGCAGAGACGGCCATATCGTCGCAAAGAGTTGTTAAAACAAAATATTATAAAAATGAAAGATATATTTAAAGTATGAACATTACAACCTTTTCTTGTTTGCAACAGGTAATCATGATAACAATTCTATTATGGCTACTCATTCTCAATGTAAAAATAAAAACAAACGCAAATTCTTCACGTAAATTCTTATCAACATTTAAAGATTAATCTGAACAAATAATCCGATGTTGTATAATACTCGTAAATAGCTAAATTTTCTGGCCGTTACGTATCACGATTAAGAACAAATGATATGAAATAGCTTGCTTAAGCTCACTTAGTCAGCTCCGAATAATTTAGGCATCTAAATCGATTTCTGCGCATTGGTGGCGGGCGCCATTTTGTAGAAAGATTGTATGTCTATTATTCGGAGCGCCCTCTGAACATGTTGCGCGAACCACTTCAGTAAACAAAGGTAGATGGCGCTGTCTGTCGTTTTGCCAGAACCAGACGAGTTAAATTCAGTCGCGTGCTGCCAGCGCTATCTATGAGAAATGTTTTGCGTTAGAATTGTACGACGCGCTCGGCCATAATGGCTTTAGCCGTTGTGTCTGATTGTTTTTAAGATATTATAAAATCACAAAATATACAATATTTCAGATAACACCTGTCGAATTTAATAAGTTTTGTCATCTGTAGGTTCATTAATTGAGCTAGTATATTGTAAAAGAGTCTTCTCGGAGTCTATAACCTTAGCGTTTGAGTAAGAGTTTTCAATATCAAACTTCTAAAAACTATAATTTTATAGTTGTAAAGTGTTGGATTTCTCTCGCTCTTAGTTTGCTAAGTTTTTCGTTAATGTTCATATCACTCTTCCACTATCTGCATCGATTGTTCTAAGACGCATCTCCTGATTTATTGACGTGCAATACGCGAAACCTGCCGCCTGTACCACGCCCAGCGCACTCTGGCTCGTTCTGTTTATAGCGCCTTCTGAAAATGTTGTGCGAACGACTACAGACAGCATAAACAGATGGCAATGTCTGTCGTTTTACCAGCGCCATCTATAAGAACGATTTGTTATCTGCGCCATTTGTGTGTTGCCTTTAGAATAGTTGTAAAGATTGCGCAGATGGCGTGGCCATAAAGCTAGGCTTTCTGGATATGGGCTAGCTGCATCGATTGGTTTAGTACGCATGTCCTGATTTATTGATGCGCCAAACGCGCCGTCTACACCGTGCCCGGCGCAGTCTGGAGGTGGTCGCTCGCAGTGCAGGATGGAGGCGGTGTGGGCCGCGCTGTGGCTGGCGCTCTGCTATTATTCTGGTCAATTTTAAGCTTATTCATCAACGGTTCCTATTGTATATTGGTTTTTTCCGCAAGTTGTTTCGATTTTTTTGGGCGAAAGTGTGAATTTTCAACGTCTTTGATTGAAAGATGTGTCCTTTGTCTTTTTCGTTACTGTTTTATGTCCTTTAAAGTTGTAACTGATAGACTTGGTCCTTACTGATATTTTCCTCAACGACCGCCTCATGAAGCATTTAATTTGTTGATTTCCATTATTACTGCCTTATCTCCGTATTAGCTAAAAGGTCCGAAACGGACAGCACTCTAAAACGTCATTTTTGTTGCGAAACCGTCATTACAACGTTAAACGATCAACACACTTAAATATACCTTTCATATTATCATGTTACCGAATAAGGACACTAATTAGCTTGATTAAGCTCAAGCGTCTGTTTCGAACATTATAACTAGGCATCCGAATTGATTTCTGCGCATTAGTGGAGGGTGCCATTTTGTAGAAAGCCCGTTTTGTGACTCAAAACGCCTTCTGAAAATGTTGTGCGAACGACTACAGCACATCAAAAACAGATGGCAATGTTCGTCCTTTTGTCAGCGCCATCTATGAGAATAATTTGTTAACTATGCCATTTTTGTGTAGCTTTTAGAAAAGTTATAAAAATCGCGCCGACGGCCTGGCCGGTACGAAATAGGGTCACCCAGGCAACCTAGATTTGAACTGGCTATATCGATTGGTGTAATGCGCATGTCCAGATTTATTGACGTGCAATACGTAGAATTAGAAAGACGCAGGCTGTACCTAGCCCGGCCGCAGTCTGTAGTCAGTCACTCGCGGTCCAGGATGAAGGTTGTGTTGTGCGCGCTCCTCCTTGGGGTCTGCTGGTGTGCAGGTTTGTAAACGACTCGTTTTGTCTAACAAAATTTTCTGCCAGTTGTTTCATGTTTTTAGTCTAGTGACTGTTCATTATTACGTTTTGAAGGGGATGTGCTTTTTTTCTTATGTGATCGTTTAATGTCTTTCTGAGTTGATACTGATGGGCGATCTCGCTGATTTTAGTATTCATGTATTAAGCCTACGGCTTAGCTATTTAATTCAAAGCGGAGTGCAATTTAAGACGCCCATTTTGCTGCAAAACCGCCATTACTACGATAAACGATCAAAGCTTAAATAACCCTTTTGCATAATGTATTTATTATTAACATAAATACAAACAAGGGAAACTTTCATAATGAAACCTTTTCGTTGCAACATTATATTCTTGATAGACTTCCCTCCAAAAGTCGGCATAACAATAAATAAATTACAATGGCAAAGAGGCCAAATCACCAAAACAAGGGTCAATAAAGTGTATCGAACGCACATACGATGAAATTTTAAGTGTTCATGATAATAAAAAAGTCCAGTCTTTTTTGATTTGATTTCCAAGGTTCGCCCGCGGAGCCGCGGGATTCTGGCCGGGTCGAAATAGGTTATCTAGGCTTTCTGGATGTAGGCTAGTTGCATCGATTGGTTTAGTACGCATGTCCTGATTTATTGATGCGCCAAACGCGCCGTCTACACCATGCCCGGTACAGTCTGGAGGTGGTCGCTCGCAGTGCAGGATGGAGGCGGTGTGGGCCGTGCTGTGGCTGGCGCTCTGTTATTAAGTCCTCGCGCGCCATATGAACGCACGGTCGTACACAAGGTGGCCCGCTAATTATACCTACAGCGCGGGACGGGTTAATCAGGTCGAATTAGGGTCACCCAGGCAACCTAGATTTGAGCTGGCTATATCGATTGGTGTAATGCGCATGTCCAGATTTATTGACGTGCAATACGTGGATTTAGAAAGATGCAGGCTGTACCTAGCCCGGCCGCAGTCTGTAGTCAGTCACTCGCGGTCCAGGATGAAGATTGTGTTGTGCGCGCTCCTCCTTGGGGTCTGCTGGTGTGCAGGTTTGTGAACGACTCGTTTTGTCTAACTAATCTTTCTGCCAGTTGTTTCATGTTTTTAGTCTAATGACTGTTCATTATTACGTTTTGAAGGGGATGTGCGTTTTTTCTTACGTGATCGTTCAATGTCTTTCTAAGTTAATGCTGATGGGAGATCTCGCTGATTTTAGTATTCATGTATTCTGTCTACGGCTTAGCCATATAATTCAAAGCAGACTGCAATTTAAGACGCCCATTTTGTTGCGTAACCGCCATTACTACGATAAACGATCAAAGCTTAAATATCCCTTTTGCATAATGTATTTATTATTAACATAAATACAAACAAGAGGAACTTTCATAATGAAACCTTTTCGTTGCAACATTATATTCTTGATAGACTTCCCTCCAAAAGTCGGCATAACAATAAATAAGTTACAATGCCAAAGAGGCCAAAATCACCAAAATAAGGGTCAATAAAGTGTATCGAACGCACATACGATGAAATTTTAAGTGTTCATGATAATAAAAAAGTCCAGTCTTTAGTTATTTCCTCAGGAAGTGTTTATTGAGGATGACGGTTTTTTCTGCGATCTTTTGATTTAATTTCCAAGGTTCGCCCGCGGAACAGCGGGATTCTGGCCGGGTCGAAATAGGTTATCTAGGCTTTCTGGATGTAGGCTAGTTGCATCGATTGGTTTAGTACGCATGTCCTGATTTATTGATGCGCCAAACGCGCCGTCTACACCATGCTCGGCGCAGTCTGGAGGTGGTCGCTCGCAGTGCAGGATGGAGGCGGTGTGGGCCGTGCTGTGGCTGGCGCTCTGCTATTAATCAGGTCGAATTAGGGTCACCCAGGCAACCTAGATTTGAGCTGGCTATATCGATTGGTGTAATGCGCATGTCCAGATTTATTGACGTGCAATACGTGGAATTAGAAAGACGCAGGCTGTACCTAGCCCGGTCGCAGCCTGTAGTCAGTCAATCGCGGTCCAGCATGAAGGTTGTGTCGTGCGCGCTCCTCCTTGGGGTCTGCTGGTGTGCAGGTTTGTGAACGACTCGTTTTGTCTAACTAAATTTTCTGCCAGTTGTTTCGTGTTTTTAGTCTAGTGACTGTTCATTATTACGTTTTGAAGGGGATGTGCGTTTTTTCTTACGTGATCGTTCAATGTCTTTCTAAGTTAATGCTGATGGGTGATCTCGCTGATTTTAGTATTCATGTATTCTGTCTACGGCTTAGCCATATAATTCAAAGCGAAGTGCAATTTAAGACGCCCATTTTGTTGCGTAACCGCCACTACTACGATAAACGATCAAAGCTTAAATATCACTTTGGCATAATGTATTTATTAACTTTATAATAATTAGCTACCAAACAATCAAGGCATTTCGTTGATAATAAATGCAAGTCTTTACAAAGGCCGAAATCACCCAAAACAAGGGTCATAGAAGTCTATCGAACGTGTATACGATTAAATATATAAAAAAAATCATAATATTGAAAAGTCTTCAGTCTTAGTCTATCCCTCATGAAGTATTTTTTTAGGATAATGAATTTTTCCACCCCATGATTTAAGTATATTCATTTACAAATGAAATTTCCCAAGGCACGCCCGCGGGGCAGCGGTGCTCTGGCCTAGCCGAAATAGGTTAGCACTCTGTACGCAGGCTCGCTGCATCGATTAGTTTAGTACGCATGTTCTGATTTATTGATGCGCCATACGTGTCGTCTGGACTACACCCGGCGCAGTCTGGAGGCAGTCGCTCGCAGTGCAGGATGGAGGCGGTGCGGGGCGCGCTGCTTATTGGGCTCTGCTACTGTGCAGGTTAGTTTTAAGCTTACAGCTTCCCCATCATATGTTCTTATTTTATTTGTATATAATTCCGCAAGTTGTTAAGATTCTAAGGCTAATGTGGGAATTTTCGATATCTGTTCTTTATTAAGATTTGAGAGGTGTGTCCTTTGTCTCTTCTGTGATCATTCTATTGTTCTTATTGATATTTTCTTAAATAACCATCTCATTCAGTGTTTTTTTTTGTTTTTAATTATAGCTGCCTTTTTTTCGTATAAGCCATAAGGGTCGCAGCAGACTGCAATTTGAGACGTCCATTTTGTTGCGAAAACGCCATTAGAACGTTAGATGATCATAGTTCTTAAATATTATAATGTTAGCAAACAAGGACACTAAATAGCTTGCTTAAGCTCAAGCTGTCTGCTCCGAACATTATAGGCATCCTTATTGATTTCTGCGCATCAGTATCAGGCGCCATTTTGTAGAAAGCCCGTTCTGTGGCTCAGAGTGCCCTCTGTACATGTTGAGCGAACTGTTCAGTCAGTAAATATAGATGGCGCTTTCTCTCATTTTGCTAGAGCCAAACAAGTTAAAATTAGCCGAGTGTTGCCAGCGCTGTCTATGAGAAATGTTTTGCGTTAGAGTTGCACGACGCGCTTCGCCATGATGGCGTTGGCCATGTTGTCGATATCCTCTTATGTTATATTACGGCTTTATTTATAATAATAACTTAATATTACTGTATCGCAAACGTAACATCTTACACCGTGAAGACCCAATTTGAGTGCTTTTCTTATCTTCAAAATCAATAATCGCGGTCCCGCCCTTTTTAGATTATTGCGCGCGCAGCTTTTGTTTTTTGTTCGCCGCGCAGCCATTGCGCAGCGGGGCATAAATTAATAGACCACCTGTTTTGAAATGAACTTCTCTTTATTTACCATTAATAGATAACAATGGAACGCTAACCAAGTAATAATAATACTCAAAATAAACAAGAAAACAAATTATTGCAGTTTATGACGTAGCCATTTGTACCTAATGTTTATTTCGACGACCTCCTTGGTCGAGTGGTTTGTACACCGGTTTTCATGGTGTCGCCATCTCTGAGGTCCCGGGTTCGATCCCGGTCGGGTTAATTTAGACATTACTGTTTTTCTATATTGTCTCGGGTCTGGGTGTTTTTTATGTATAATAAGTATGTATTTAAATATTTTAAGTATGTTTATCCGTTGTCTAGTAGCCATTTAACGAGTTTCATAACGAAGCTTCTCGTGGGCTAGATAATTTGTGTGAGTGTAGGAAAGTTTATTTATTTTATTTTATTTTATATTCTGTCAAAACTCAAACCGCTTATCAGTTTGTCGCAGTATTTTATTAATTTATAAAGAGTTGTAAAATAAATGGCTGCTTTAAAATATAATATAACAACAAGATTAAACGGACGGACTATGTATCACCCTTAATCTGTTCTTACTATAAAACATACTAAGTATTTACTAATCAGCTTTAAATACTTACTTTGTGTATATTACAAACGAGCAAACATTTTTTTATGTAATTTTCATACAAATAACAATTTAATTGTGAATTTTGAACCTTCGGCCGCTGGTTAGTAAGGCGAGGCAAACACCATTCGGCCTACTTGGCATAGTCCGGTGTAAAGCTCTAATATATCTTGACTGAACTAAATTGTTACTGCACACAAGAAAAAAAGCAAGTTTTTAGTATAAAAGTAATTTTTATTACTTTGAATTTGGCATTTACAATGCTTTATACAGTTACAAGATAAAATTTTACGAGAAAAAAAACAAAAAGTATATAGGTATTATAAGTATTTGTAACTATTGTATAATACTTAAATGTTTATTATGTACTAAGAACAAGAATATTATACCATTGCCGTTACCAGACCCAGAACATATTCCGCATTATCCGCTTATGTATTTCAGGCACAACCATTAACTTATAACAGTCTTACATTTTATTATGTGAGAATGGAGAGACAGCACATTGGGGTATTGTCGTACCGCAAACCCCACCCCTTGTGCGTATGGGCGTTTTATTTATTGATAGTAAGCTGCCTGCCTCAACCACGCACAGTTTTACCACGAAATAAGGACACCTAGAAAGTAAGCTTCTTATTGGGTCCTTACCTATGAAATTACGTTTTCTTCCAACTTAATAATAGGTGTATTACTTCTAAAAGTCAATACCGGTTGTTAATTAGGACAATGTTACTTAGACTTCAGTGAAAAAAATAATTATTATTAATTTTGTGTCTTTATCGCCCAATTTTTTTTTAAATTGACTTCTTTTGTTTGTTCGCACAACTGACCTTTTGTTTCATTGGCTTATTCCCAAAGGTCCACGACTCTATTGTAGCTTTGAAGGGACTTGGTTTTTGAAGTGAAAACTTCTTTAGCGGCGTTGTGCACTTTTTTTGGAATGGGTAAAATATGTTAAACTCGCGTCAGGACACGTGACCTGATCGAAAATTCGTAAGACGGATGGAGAGTAGAGGAATGGGTAAAAAATGTTAAACTCGCGTCAGGACACGTGACCTGATCGAAAATTCGTAAGACGGATGGAGAGTAGACAGCTGGCGCGGCGTAATATAAATTTTTAATATAACTTAATATAACTTTTTAATGTAATATAAAATGTCATGTTTGTGTATACGGTAGCCCAATAAATAAATATTGTATTCTACCACATAAATGAGAGTACTTTTATACTGATAATTAAAGCAATTCGTGCAAAATTATTCCCTAACCATTCCAAAATATCAAAAATGCACAACGTTAATATTCAAGTTTTCACTTCTGCCGGCACTCCCAGAGTGCAACCCGTCGTTTTTTTTTTGTTATATTTTGTTAGTGAAACAAACACACTACTCTACAGTTTTTATAGTGTTAACATAAATAGATGCTAAGAAAATTAGAAAAACGTTAGTATGAAAAATATAATTTTATTAAAAATACGTCAATTTCATACACACCGCGCTCAAGTTCTGCTGCTTATGCCATCAGAAAAGTAAGACAACTGACAGACGTTGAAACTGCTAGAACAGTTTATTTTAGCTATTTTCATAGTGTCATGTCGTATGGCCTCTTACTGTGGGCTACAGCGGCTGACGTTAAAACTATATTTATTTTACAGAAACGAGCAATAAGAACCATCTATAGACTAGATTCCCGTACTACTCTAAGAACTATTTTTAAAGAAATTGGTGTTCTTACAGTTGCATCTCAGTTTATTTATAATTGCATAGTCTTTGTGCGTTGCAATGTCAACTCATTTACTAAACACGGTGACACACACAATTTCAATACTAGAAATAAGAAAAAACTTGTAATGCCACTATTCAGACTGCAAAAGGTTCTTGGCTCTTTCTTGGGGCAAGGTATACACTACTATAATAAAATACCTAGTACTGTACAAGATTTACCATTACATAAGTTTAAAAATCATGTAAAATCTTCTTTACTTAAGAAAGGTTATTATACAGTCAAAGAATATTTAGATGATAAAACAGCCTGGTTATAATAAAAAATCAGCATTTTGTTTTATTTGGATCAATTATTATACTTTAATATCTTAGCGCTGATATGATAGCCTTTATCAGCAGTGTCCTACAGTTTACAAACAATATTTATGTTGCGTTAAACAATTTATTAAATTCTTATTTAGAGTAGCTTGAGTGTGGCATGCTCTCTTTATTGTCTCTGCGGTGGTGGCATGTGCGTCGGGTCGTTACATTCCCTAAGATATGGTTGAGTGAAGCGATGGCTGATTCATATGTCATACTCGTGAACGGGTGCCTCCTGTGGAGGCAGGTCTGCTCTTGCTTACTTATCTTATTTTTATTATTATTATACTCGTATACTTTAACTTTGTTTTCTTAGATAATTTTTGACTGCTATTAGTACTGTATGACATTGCGAAAATTGAAATTGGTAGTTACCTGATGTAATTTTTGCAAACTTATTATTATTATTATTATTTTTTGTATTATTTTTGGGTGTTGTGATTGTCCTTTTTTTGTGTGTTTGTTTGTGATGGAAAGTGTCCTTTTATGATAGGGCATTTTCCAATATTTTTGACGCTGTAAGGGAGAAAAGAGCTGGACACTTGCTGAGTTTCTTGCCGGTTCTTCTCAGTACAAGTTCTCCCGCCCAGAGTAGACTTACGAACCGATGGCATAATGACGTTCATAAGAGCTATTTGTAGCCTAAACTGAATAAATGATTTTGAATTTGAATTTGAATTTTGAATTCAAGCAACGCCTACATAAACCCCTTGCACGGACGCGGAACTCAGAACAGCTCGAGACAGTCCAAGCACAGCTCGGCTGGACCAAAATAAAACACTGAATACGCCACGCTAACTTTACACCAGAGACACTTTTAAGAAACATATAGTACAAGGTCTATTGGGTTCACAGACATGTAATATACATTTTTTCTAGAAGGTGACAATGTAATAAATTATGCTTATAATAATTTGTTTTGTGCAACCTTTCTGTACATGATTTATTTAATATCCAATTTAGTGGCGTATTCAGTGTTTTCACACTTCTGTAGTTAGTTATTAGGGAAGATATTTAAAAGAGGGTCTTCAATTCTGATACAGTTGACCACGGTATATCCATTTGTCAAAAAATGTTAAAAATTGCAAAATGGTATATTCAGTGTTTTATTTTGGTCCAGCTGAGCTGTTGCGCGATACCGCGTCCGTGAGAGGTTGTCTATGTGTGCGTTGCTTTAGCGCGTTTGTATAAAGCTTACCTTCTGTAGTCTCGTTATGCTGTGGCTCCACTCCCCTAGCACTAGCGCGACTAATAGCTAACAATTACATGCAGGGGTTACGTCTAGTCTCCGTGACGTCACAATAGCGAAACTAGTTCCGTTTGGTCCAATTACAAAAAATATTTCACTGATAGAATACTACATTTCTTGCGGGTAACATGGCTATTTTTTTTTTTTAAGTTTATTTTAAAATCTCGTCGTCGCGAGGAAAGTCGTGAGG
>OY720022.1:29986413-30095591 GCA_963082485.1 Eudonia mercurella
AATCGAGCCCTTTTTTCATCCGGAAGCTGTCTAATTTTTCTTACTGCGTAAGCAGCGGAACTGAGTCTCCCCCGCAAGAGTACTAATATGACCAATATTAGTACTCTTGCGGGGATCCGATCGGGGAACCTCATTTTTATCGTCGGAAGTAAGAGATTTTCTGCATTCACGTGGCATAGCAACAAGCAGAACAACAGCCTACAATCCTCAAGGCAACGGCTAAGTTGAGAAATTGAACTCCACTTAATGGAAAACCATCCAACTTTCGCTGCGTTCGCACAATATGCCGATTGAAAATTGGGAACATGTACATGTACATAAATGCGGCTCTCCATTCAATAAGATCACTGTTATGTACAGCGACCAATTGTACACCGCATGAGCGGATGTTCAAACACCCGCGTATTTCATTGAACGGGCACAGTATTCCAACATGGCTAACTAATTCTGAACAAATCCTAATACGCCGATTTGACCGCACTAACAAAATCCAGCCTGTGGTGGAAGAAGTCCAGCTGCTGCAGGCAAATCCAAATTATTCTTATGTGAGACTTAGAGACGGGAGAGAAACTACCGTTTCAAATAGACATCTATCTCTACCGCAATTATCAAACATTCGTTTCTCTCGGCACATTTGCACAAACAAAGGTTCAGCTGCATACTCGCTTTACGGGTTCGCAGACGCCTCTGAATCCGGGTTTGCCACAGCCGTTTATCTCCATGAGCTCGATGTTAACAGAGATACTAACATACACTTGATTGTTGCCAAGTCGCGAGTCGCACCAATCAAAAATCACCTCACATCCCCAAATTAGAGTTGTCGGCCGCTGCCCTACTCTTTCAGCTCATGACCTGTGTCTCAGCTCAATTATCAGCTCATATCAATATACAACAACATAAATGTTGGTCAGACAGTACGATAGTCCTTGCCTGGCTCGATACATTGCCTCACCGTCTTCAACAGTTTGAAGCCAACAGGGTGGTTAAAATCAGCTCAAGCTCACCCACATGTACCTCCAGAGCTCAACCCATCAGATTGTGCAAGCAGAGGAATGTCTGCGCAATCCCTGTCCGGCCACGACCTTTGGTGGTCTCCTACGTGGCTCAAACAGTCTTGTGAAACATGGCCTACGATGCCCTCAACCCCGGGTCATCATGCCCTACCAGGCCTTAAGCCTAAACACATTCCGCCACTAATAACGATACCCGGTCTGGATTTTGATCTGCTCACTCGATTCAGCTCACTTGATAAGCTCGTCGGAGAACAGTTTGCGTAAAGCGATTTATTTATAATTGTACACACAACTCAGATTCACGGCGCTCAGGCCCCTTTTCTGTCAGTGAACGGAGGGAGGCTTTATTTTACTGGATACGCAGTGTTCAGCACAATGAGTTTGCACGGCTTTCACCTTTCATCAAAGACAAGCTCCTGAGAGTTGGTGGACGCCTTTCCCATGCGTCTATCAGATATGACGCTCAGCATCCGCTCATACTTCTCAGCTTTAGCTTACTTGTGGACCTCATCGTCAACCACTACCACAAAATACACTGCCACCCAGGCGCTAACACTTTGCACGCTATTCTACGCCAATATCTTTGGATATGTCCGCGCGCCGTATTATTAGGCACCGAGTATTTAAATGCATTAGGTGCTTTCGATGCCCGCCTCAACCGCAAGCTCCCTTCATGGCCGATTTACCAGCCGAAATAGTCACGCCTCAACCCGTATTTAGTTAAGTCTCAACTGACTTTGCCGGCCCATTTTAATACAAAAGGTTCAAGGCATATAGGTATGCTGATAAAATACTTTGGCAAAGATAACCTTCAGTCCGAGGTGGGCAATAATCTGTTTCTGAAAAGCGAAATCTAAAAAAGGTTTAAGAAAAAGACGTCATTAGTAAATATTGTAAGTATTTAATGACCCATTCGTTAAACAATAATTATAATAGTAAGTATAAGAAAGATTAAGTTCAAAATAACATTTAAAAAAGTAACCTCACGAAATTTATATTCCTCGAAATGTAAATTAATAAGTGGTGACAGTATAATTAGAAAAGTTTTTAAAATATTCAACAATTTATAAATCTCTAAAAGAAGATAGAAATACGGTTCAAACCAAGTTCTGAATTGCGAGAAATATATTGGTAAACTAAACAATATATTCGGTCAAGTTCTAAGTTAGGCCTTCAACTCCTTAGGCGTTATATTCTCTATTAATTCTACACACGTAACCCATTTCAGTTTACGAGGCAATTTTAAAATAGTCATTGACGGAACATCCAAGACTCCAAATGCTTCTGCCATATTCCAAAATATGTTCAAGACCGTCGCAACTTTGCGGAGTTAAAAAAAACTGCCAAACGGATAAAAATCCAGCACACTACTCAAGTTGGACACAAAACTCTCCGTCAATAAACCTACGTCATTTGGACGTGACCGCGCCTGTTTGGACGTACCGTCAGTGCCTACCCTTCACATGTTGTTACCTCCAACGACTACAGTTTGTTGTACAGTAATTCGCAATACATCACACAATTCACAGCTTCCTTCTAAGGTTATAACGAGTGGATCATATCCCGAAAGGCAGGTCAACCGTTAATCCAAAAAAATAATTAAACAAAAGAAATTAATAGTGACGATACAGGCCGGGTATATGATGTAATGCTTAGTAAATGACATAGAGAGAGAGAGGGACAGCGAGTGCTGTCAAATTTGAAAGTTCAAAATTATACATTTTATTTGAAATTAAACGACTTGAAGGGTCATTGCTTACATTACATGATTAAATAGACACCGACTTATCAATAGAAAGGTTAGTCATTATTTTAGACATCCTTAAATCTATGATAGCACTTATTCTAAAACACTCAAGTAATTATGTCCATACTTTATTTACCGGCGACATTACTATGCGCATTATCAGTTCAGCATATTCCGTTCAGATCGTATTCAGTTCACATCGGGTCAGCGCAGTAAATAATGCAAGACAGGTATACTTTCTAGTGTTGCGATGGTTCGTAAGTTTCGAGGTAGTACATTGTTTTTAAAGACACACTATTTTTCTCTCTCCGTCATGTTGAATAAATACCTGGTGTGGTGGTCGAGAGACCAGCCGAATACATCGTCTGTTAAATGTTTCTTACGAGCGCCTACGAGAGAGAGTCGAGGGTGCGGCGAGGCCGTGCCTAATCAGCACCTGATCGTGGTTGACTTTAGTTCAGTAAATTTCTTAACAAAGACAAAAGTAAAAGCTGATTTACGACGCCACCCGTGATGTTACGATTATGGCGTGATAGATCTTGATTTTGATACCCGAGAAGAGATGATGACTTGCATTAAACAGATGTAAGAGCGTTCGAGGGATCCGAAGTAAGCGAAGTGAGCCGCGATTTTAATAACGGCGTAGCTGGTAACATCCGTTCGCTCCGCTCCGCTCGGTCCGGTTGAATTATTTTTCAAAATAATACAGAAGGGCTCAAATAGAAAATAAAAGTAAAAGAACATAAAGAAGTGTCTTGAAAATAATAAAGAAATCTATGTAAACGAATGAAAACAAATTAAATGGGTTACAATTGCAACGAGTTTCTACACTGGCGAAATACGCGCAGTTCGTAAGTGCGCTTAGATGGAACGGCACTCGCGTCGGAAACGCCTTCAAGTCAATGGGATTAATTTAGCAAATGGACATGATAACATTGCCTCTAAGGATTTTTTAAAGACTGCATCATATTCAATGTTGGCGCGTTTCAGAAGTGATTACAGTAACGGCTGATAATATGTATACATATTTAACGGCATGTTACAAGTTGTTGTTGTCTTATTGCAACAGTGCAAGTACAGTAAGGGTATCAATGGTCAAAATGGTTTACATATTACTAAATGTGACTGTACAAAAATGTATGCCAAATGAAGCTCATTCGCTTAGACAGTGAACCAGATATGTTAATGATAACGGCCTAACTTACTATCGCGTAACACAAGGACATCGAGATGGAACCGACGTATGCAGCGGTATGACAAAAAAGTGTTGAAGAAGCGACAAGTATTGGGAATACACAGATCCGAGATTATTCGCACAATCGCAGCCTGCGACCACGTCAACGAGTTCTGCATAGCCAACGTGACCTGAGGAAAGCAACGGGGTTCAATGGCCTGCAGAGAAGACGATCATACTGCCTTTATGGGTTTTTTATTTTTAGTACATTTTTTTTCAAGACAGTTGATCTTTTTAGCTTACGTAGTTGGCGGTTTAGCCTCCGAAAATTAAATAAATTGACAGACACAGAAAAGGAAGAATTATTAAATTATCAAATATAATTATAGAAATTAAAAATAACTTATTACAAAGTTTTACGAAAGACAAAATAAGAATAATAAGAATACGACAATCGAAATTACAAGAAACGAAGCAATTATTGAAGATGCCGTTAAGCCTGTTGCCTTAGTCAGAGAAGCAAGGTGACGTGGCCCTCGGCCAGTGATACGAGTGCGAAGAACCGGATCTATGAAGGTACAATGCGATTGGTTGATGGTTGAACTAGTTTAGTTAGTCCGGCTAGCTCGCGGCATTGTTGTCATAGAAGTAAGTTAGCCAGTTCCTCAGTGATGCCGAGTGAAGGGCGCTTCCACCTTCCTCCTTATCGTCACTTAGCACCAGGTGGGATGGGGGCAAGCGTTTCCTCGTTGCGGATCAAAGTTCGAAAGAGAAGAAAGGGGACGAAGATGTTGTAACAAATTAACTGCAGTAAATACAAATTACGTAAAAACTATAATATTGATAGATTAAGAAAAAAACCTGCTACAAGCTGGGCAGGGTCCCGGCCACCCGCCCAACTGTTCGTCGATGTTATTGCTCCCCCGCTTCCTGCTGTAGCACTCCCGTTACGTAGCAGTTTATTTACTTTTGTCTTTATCTAGAATTTACGATTTCTAAACTGTTGGCATCCGAGTGATCCAGGTTATAAGAAGCCGTCAACAAGTCGGCCCACGCGGTCAACGATACAACTAAATAACACATTCCTTATAGGTTAGCGCACGCGACGGACTGTCCTCGACGCACCTATGCGCCTTAAAAATAGATCACGTAAACTTACACTGCAAGTGTTCATTATTACCAAGTTCGAACTTTATTAAATATTAAGACATACAATCTAATAATTTTCAAATTTCTTGCAAGCATTTCGGTGAGGTAGAGTTCAAACTTGGTATTAATATGGTATTGATGTGTAACGCAACGCAAGTCTTAGTGATCCATTTGGACTGATCAAAAAGTAAGTACGCCGGGTACCGTCCGCCGTGTGCGCTGGCCTCATGTGAAAACACATTCAAACGTCCCACAACTTAAGGCCACGATCTACTGCGCCGGCCGTACGCTATAACTACGTTTCCATACAAAGCACCAGCTCCTGAATAATGTTATAAATCAAATACGATCTAATAAAAATAAAAAAAATAAGTTTAACACTGTAAAATAAAAAACTTTGCATTGACCTTGTGATGAACCATGACGAACTTTTCCATACAAATACCGTTTGGGTTATTGTAATCGAATTTTGAATCTCGCACTTCGCACAGTGTGTAGGCATGGTGTTCACCACGCCCGCCCGTGCGCACCTCCCGAGCGAGCACTCGTGGTCGCAGCACGTCCTGTGCACGTCCGCTCGCAGACCGCACGCGTGCGCAGTGCTCTACAATGAGTGCTCCGTCAGTATCCGCGCGAGGTGAGTCCCGTGCCGAGCGAGCCGCGTCATACTGTTCTAACGCCAGACCGCGTCCGCTCCAAAGGTCCGCGCGGATTATGCGCACTGCTCTGCAACCAGCCTTATGTAGGTATGTGATATTAGTCGGCCGAGGCACAGCGCGGTGAGCGAGGGCTCGCTATAGCCTGGATCACCCTTCACCCAAACTACGTATTACGTATTGCAGTGAGTATAGCCATCTCTCCGTTCACGTCGCTCTAAGTGTTGATATCTTGGTGCAATAAGGGAGATAGCGACACCTTCCAAACACGTACCTTGTGTAAACTGCTACACACAATGATGTTCAACAGTTTTACAACAACCAGCGCCTGCCTTCCCTTCCTGATATTAACAATTCAATTTCGAAATGGTATTTCTGCGTCTTACAAATATATCCTAATGTACTTAAGCTTAGCTTAATACAAAAAAAATGGATTTATATTTTTTCTACATCAAACTTACAAAACATCGGTTGATAGATACATGATCTTACGTGATAAATGTATATGCTAGGTGTAAAAGAACAATCGAGATGAAGTGTAAAGTAGTTATAAAATTATAGTTGTGATAGTTTCAGAAATATTTATTTTAAAAATGTCTTCAATGATGGCAAAGCCTAATTTTAGAAAAAAAGAGTTTCCATCACAGCGCTTCACCAACAGCTACAGACTTTTAAAACAAATAACTACTCCTATCAGAACTCTTTAACAGGGCACAGTGCCGAGTTATCTTAAATTCGATAGATTTCAGGGGATAATACTTCCGGAAGGATAAATTTAAATAATTTAAATTTCTAATGATTTTACGTTTCGGCGGCGATTGAAAGAGCTGTCGCCGCCTCCTCCGCCCCTACGACCGGTCTAGATCTAATAGCACGTCACTCCATTCCTTCCCTTCCTTAGCACTTTTGAACAGTCTTCATTTGCTTATAGCCTTAAATTGTTAAAACATAATAACTAGTTACACATCATTCATGTTGTCATAATAAAATATGTTGAAACCATGCATTTAGATTTCTTTCCACAAAAATATTTCATCTATCTGTATTTTCCCAACCTCCCTACCTGCTTATCAACCTAGAGCTCAGTTTTGGATCCGCTTAGCTAGTTTTTCAATGCTTGTTTCAACGTATTTTCCTATGAACGTATGCGCATGTTCAACATTAAGTCAGGCGCAACATTTCTACCGGCCTCTCTATCTATAATATAATACCTTCATTTCAACCCGAAGGGCTACGCCTGGCCAACTGTCTACACAATTGCATAGATATTATTTTTATTAATTTATTATTAAGAAAAAAGAACGTAGGAAATAGACCCTGTCTGAATTTTGGCCAATAATAAATAATTATATCCTAATATAAATAAATAATAAACAATGTTTTAAACATTTCTTACAAATTTGCCAAATATATCGTTAAGTCTCAAAGATCTAAAGATATTTCGAATGCTCTTTCAAAATCAGTACTGTTGAAGACTACCTTGGAATGGACTCAGTTACTCTCCTTATCCACATTAAAATCATGTTTAATAAATTAAGTATCATGATTTTAAATTGATAGTCAGAAGATAAATAATACTTAAATTAATTTTATATAACGCAAGTGTTAGGATACTTATTTATAATTTCCTTATGCAGCTAGATGTAGGTATATATGATATATTGTTTATTCCAAAAGTTCATTCCATTGCTACCAGCCAGCTACCAGTCGAACACTCCAATAATAAACGCACTCATAATGGTGGCGACTGACCGGAGCGTGTCGTCGCCGCGGCGAGCGATGTGTTACGTTACGACATTGCTGATCGACGCATGGCCGGTGCCGGTGCAGCGAGCGACACCGGCCGCCATCGAGCTCCTGCGAATGCTCGCCTCGAACATGTTACGTTGCGGCAAAGTGCTCCGGTCAGCCTCCGCCCTCTTCGATCGAAATGTCAAAACTGCAAGGTTGCTAAAAACCTTATTTTCCATATCCGCCATTCATTTAGTAATTTGAGCACTGTAATACATTGAATACTTACTTTCTCAACGTTGCCTTCAAGCACACCTATCTAATCATCGAGCGAGCCATAATACAACTCCTCTAACATTGGCATCGACCAAAACCTTACAATGTACAAAATACAAGTCCAAATCACTCCCTAAATTCTTATTCCAGTCAAAATCATCATTCCTAGCTTATCATCTTCTTTCGACAACAGTTAATTTGGACAAACTTCCAAATATTATCTCCGTTCTAAAACTTTTCGGCTCAGATTTGCATGCTTAAATCTCATTTCGGTATCACTCGTATAAATATAACTAGAAAGGCATAACACGCCTACCAGAAGACAAAGGGAAAATTAGTTAACCAATAAAGCAATTCCAATGCAGAAGTAAGCACAAGCAGCCGCCAGCCGCCCACACACTAGTGACGACACCGTAAGCACAAGCAGCCGCCAGCCGCCCACACACTAGTGACGACACCGTAAGCACAAGCAGCCGCCAGCCACCCACACACTAGTGACGACACCCGGCGCCAAACGGGTTGACATTACAATCCTACATTAGGTGATGCTCGCTAGTGTATACGCGGCTCCAAAACGAACCACGTTCGTTAGCCCATTTCCTTAGGTGATTTTTAACATAAATAATTAATTAATAATTTAGTAGTAAGTTTATTTAGTATTAAGTATTTTAATTGAATGGGTACGTATTTTTTTTTTAATATTTATAAATTGGAATTGCTTTATAGTTATTAATTTTCAGAGGAGACGGTTACATGGGCAGTTGCATCCATCGCAACCGTACGCGGGGGTGGGAAACACAATCTTCCCAAATTCCCTGCAAGCTCCTTAAGGTGTCGGACGGCCATTCGCGCTCCCGGGGGCGGGGCGCCTAGCATGAGGCAGGTTCGAAATAGCCAACGCGGCAGCCACGGAAGTACCGAACCCGGGCCGCTCGGAGCCCCGCCCAGCGAGTGAGGGGTTTTCAGGGGTTTCAGTGGAGGGGACATAGAACCCGGTTCTCCCACAGACTTCCCGGGTTGCAGCGCCAGTCCGGGTGAAAGGGTTCCCTGGGGAAATTCCGGTCGGACTTCGGTTAGGAAGCGCCATCCTCGGGCTGTGGAAAAAGAAAGGCCGAGGTTTAAGTTATGTTAATATGTACCACGTACACGTGTTATATGCAAAAGGTCAAAAGTTGTGTGTTTTCTGCAAACAAATACGTACGGTTGTACGGTTTCTCCGGAGCGAACTGCTGGCGGATCAAATATATCAATTAGTTGAAGTATCTGCAAAGCAAAATAAAGTAATTTTTTTAAATTGTACAACTGTTTTCTATGTCAATGACAACTGCCCACTAGCGTTTAAAAAAAATCACTTATATTTTTCTACGAAATCTTACCATTTCGATGTCTACGCCGGGCTTCTTAATAATCATTAGACTCGAATTGGCAGAGCTCGCCAAAAACTGGAAAGAAAGAAACAGTTTTTAGATAAACACTGCTGAAATATCGAAATAATTATGCTTAATGATAATATTGTTATGGTGTGTGTGTGTGTGTGTGGGTGTGTGTGTGTGTGTGTGTGTGTGTGTGTTTGTTTTAAGTACCATACGAGGACGTAGGCCTGAATACACAAGGCACATCCGAGGACGTTTTCAATCCGAGGACTTTTTTGTGAGTCCTCGGTTTGACTTGATTACTGCATCGTACTCTACGTGCGATTTTGAACCTTTCTATATACTTAATAAAGAAAAGTCAAGAAATCCTCGGATTGGTCTTGGAAATTTCTGTACACACCCCGACAGAGTGTGAACACCAGGCGGCGCCACTATCGATTTATACACACTTGCTATACACATGAGTCATGTATGTTGTACTGTCTGAGGACTAATGTGTAAATTTTACACTCAAGACCTCGGTTTAGTATCAGTATCTGACAAAGTGTATTTAGGTCCTCATATGGATAGATTTTCACGTCGTTATCAAAGAGTGTTGTTTTTCCGTCCTCGTTTTGTAAGAACAAGGAATGCAAGCAAAGTAAGTATTTTTTAAATAGATGATCATTACTTTTAATGCAACCTTCGTTATCAAAGACCTCCCTATTCGAGTGGCTCGCACACCGTTCTCTGATGTCACCATCTCCGAGGTCATCATATAGAAAAACGAACTTTTTCTATATTGTCCCGGATCTAGGTTGTTGTGGTACCGTCGTTGTTCCTCATTTTCATAACACAATTTAGGAGGTTATCAATTCGGTTGTACCTATATGTTTTTTTTATGTGTTTGTTCGCGCATATCTCCGTCATTTATGCACCGATTTGGATGATTTTTTTTTGATCGATAGCTAGTTTTCCCGAGATGGTTCCATTTTTACAAGCTTTTATTTAGTTTCATTCACCTGTCCCGGTGTCTGTAATCAAATCTGCAAGTTAAATATGATCCACTTCCCGGTTACCGATTGAGCTAAAATTTTGCATGCATGTGTAAATCGGATGACAATGCAAAATTATTAATACATGAAGCTGATCTGATGATGAAACCAGAAGGTGGCCATAGGAACTTGGTTGTTAAATGACACAACCCCATCGAGTTTGGACTCGTTTGATCCCTCTTGACGAGAACTTTGGTGCTAAATGGTAACTAGGGTCTGATGATGGAGCTGGAAGATGGCCATAGGAACTCGGTAATTAAACGACACAATCCCATCGAGTTTGGGCTCGGATGGTTCGTCTTGACGAATACTTTGGTGATAGATGGTAACCAGGGTCTGATGATGGAGCTAGAAGATGGCCACAAGAACTCGGTAATTAAACGACACAACCCCATCGAGTTTGGGCTCGTATGATTCGTCTTGACGAGTATTTTGGTGCAAGATGGTAACCAGGGTTTGATGATGGAACCGAAAGGTAGCCATAAGAACTCGGAAGTTAAACGACACAACCCATCGAGTTTGGACTCGTTTGATCCGTCTTGACGAATACTTTGGTGCTAGATGGTAACCAGGGTATGATGATGGAGCTGGAAGATGGCCAAAGGAACTCGGTAATTAAACGACACAACCCCATCGAGTTTGGGCTCGTATGGTTCGTCTTGACGAGTACTTTGGTGCTAGATTATAACCAGGGTCTGATGATGGAGCTAGAAGATGGACACAGGAACTCGGTAATTAAACAACACAACCCCATCGAGTTTGGGCTCGTATGGTTCATCTGGACGAGTACTTTGGTGCTAGATTGTAACCAGGGTCTGGTGATGGAGCTAGAAGATGGACACAGGATCTCGGTAATTAAACGACACAACCCCATCGAGTTTGGGCTCGTATGATTCGTCTTGACGAGTACTTTGGTGCTAGATGGTAACTAGAGTATGATGATGGAGCTGGAAGATGACCATAGGAACTCGGGAAAATAAGTTTGTTCGTTTGTTCGTTCCGTTTGTTATGAATGTGGATTCTGTCTTTGTTAAATGCTCCTTTGCTCCTTTCAGAGTAAAAATCTCCGGTCCTCAAATAATCATCTCCATTTCTGTCCCTCTCATACATATGGTTTTGTTCATTCTTTTTTTCAATCCATTCTCCTGTAGAACGCGCTGCCTCTCGAAATCAGGATGGCTACATAAAGAAAGTACGCGAGCTCTTGTTTGATATAATCATGGCAGAATCATCTTAATAACGTCCTATTAGAACTACTTATGTATTTTATGTATGTGTATTTATTGTAGTTTACGTATTTACAATACACATAATTATATGTTTATGTATATACAATATTTATGCATGTGTTATATACTTACATTTAAATTATTTATAATATATCTTATTGAATAAAATGTTATCTTTGCACCACCCTAAGGTTGTCTGGTAGAGAATGCCAGGCGTTAAGTCCGCCATGTAATACTTGCTGTTGCTTTATATGTTGCAAAAGTTTAAATCAATAAAAATAAATAAATTTAATGGATTAGATGGATGACCCAATGCTTAGGTGAGCACGTGCCGAGGGCTGAATGGTATGAGGGTGTATAAACATGTCATATTGCTAACGTTGCGCCTCAGGGTACCAGGTGGAACCCTGTTGTACTGAAGCCCTTATACCCCTACAAAGGACCTCTGGGGATGGACCGTTTTTGTCCTATACTCGAGGGAATAACATGAACAAAAAAGAAACTACTACACAAAGAAAGAGACGTTTAGAGAAGGCGAAATTGAAGCAACAGAAATGATTGCTATGAAAGCGATATCCACCAGCGACATTGCTTCTTAGAAAAAAATAGTTTAGCACTAGCTAAACATAGAGAAAACGAAAATATTAAAAAAGTAAAAATAAAATTAAAAAAAAAAACATTTTTAAAAACAAGCGTTTTAATATGCAATACGAAATAAACTAACTGGTTAAGTACCCATCAATAAACAAACATCTCAGACTTCGGAGATATCCTATGGATCTCCTGAATGACGAACAGTACACATATTGTGATTAGTTAATGTATTGAATACAAATGAAAGTAGTTGGTTAGGTATTCATCAGTGGACAAAGGATCGTGAACTACGGAGATACCCTATAAGAACTCTTTAGTTATCAACAGTACACATATTGTGGTTAGTTATTGTATTGAATACGAAAGAAAATAGCTGGTTAGGTACCTATCAGTAGACAAAAGATCGTGAACTACAGAGATACTCTATGGAACTCCTCAATAAAGAACAGTACACATATTATGATTAGTTATTGTATTGAATACGAAGAATAGTAGTTGGTTAGGAACCAATCAGTGGACAAAGGGTCGTGGATTACTGAAATACCTCATAGAACTCCTCTGTGACAAACAGTACAAATATTGTGATTGGTTATTGTGTTGAATACGAAGAATAGTAACTGGTTAGGTACCTATCAGTGGACGAAGAGTCGTGGATTACTGATATACCACATAGAACTCTTTACTTATCAACAGTACACATATTGTGGTTAGTTATTGTATTGAATACAAAAGAAAATAGCTGGTTAGGTACCTATCAGTAGACAAAAGATTGTGAACTACAGAGATACTCTATGGAACTCCTCAATAAAGAACAGTACACATATTATGATTAGTTATTGTATTGAATACAAAAAATAATATGTAGTTGGTTGGGTACCAATCAGTGGACAAAGGGTCGTGGATTACTGAAATACCCCATAGAACTCCTCAGTGACAAACAGTACAAACATTGTGATTGGTTATTGTGTTGAATAAGAAGAATAGTAACTGGTTAGGTACCTAGCAGTGGACAAAGGGTCGTGGACTACTGAGATACCACATAGAACTCCTCAGTGACAAACAGTACACATATTGTGATTGGTTATTGTGTTGAATACGAATAAAAGTAGCTGGTTAGGGATCTATTAATGGACAAAAGATCTAGCCGTAGTCAACTAACAATCTCTTCGAAGACACTGACACCCCATGTAAGTTCGCATTGTAGAAGAAACAAAAATATGTGATCAAACATTATCATAACAAAAACAAAAATGTATAAGTAATTGAAAAGAAAAACGTGTTGAAAAAAATCCACGAGCGGGATTCAAATCCGCTCCATGACATGACGAGTCAGGTGCACTACCAACTACGCTATCGTGGCTCAATCCAACTCGCCGAAATTAATCAACACTATCTACTTTTACTTTATAAGCCAAAGGAGCTCTATTCAATGTCGACAACTACGTCATCAACATCCGATCTTAATATTTTTACAAATATTGAAAGATCAGTTAAGAATTAGGCAAGCTATATTTATGATAATTTACATATTATTTTACTCATATTTGCGAAATATTGTTGTGATTGAGCCACGATAGCATAGTTGGCAGTGCACCTGACCGGGCATGGGTGCGGGTTCGAATCCCGCTCGTGGATTGTTTTTCAACACTTCGTATTTTTCAAATTCTAATTTGTTCGCTCGTTGCTTATTGCGTAAAATTATATGTAAAGAATCATAAATATAGCTTGCCCAATTCTTAACTGATCTTTTGTAAAAATATTAAGATCGGATGTTGATGACGTAGTTGTCGACATTGAATAGAGCTCATTGAACAGAGAGTCATGGGGTACGGGTTCGAATCCCACTCGTGGAAATTTTTCAACTCTTTGTCTTTCGTCTTACCATATTTACTTTTTATTTATTTAAATGTAAGTGCATATAAAAGAAGAAATAAAGTATATAAGTTGCGAACCCCCCGCCCGATCCTCTAAATGCCACTAAACATTTACAGAATACACTAAACATGCACACTAGCCTAGGCCCAAGACACCGTATTCGTAGAACAAGGGTACGACGAGCCGGTTCACACGCGTTCTATACCAGGTACAGACATGTACCTGGGCGCTTCTCCCCACCACCACGACCCGGTCAACCCGAGCCGAGGTTCGAGCCTTTAGAGGCGCCCTCGGGTTGATCCCCCGATCCGATCCGAACCCCTTGAAGAATCTAGTAGGGCACGGGGACACGCACTAGTGCGTGATGCCTCTAGAAAACCTCAGAAGGTGATAAGTTTCACATGGCTTGAGGAACCCTTTACGTTTCTCGCCGCCCTCGAAAAAAAGCCAGGTGAAGCTGAAAATGCCATCGGCAAACTCTCCAAAAAAAACATACCCTAAATATATATTTTTTTAAATCTTAGAATTTTTGTTTGTCCGTCTGTCTATTTGTTTGTTAGGTACTCTATCACACATAAACCGCTCAACAGATTTTGATTAAATTTTCTTTGTTAGAAAGCAGAATTATCTAAAAAAGTACGGTGTTACATCTAAATCAGTTGGGTCAGATCATAGACACAGCTTGACTTCTCTGTGGTACACCACCACTATTCATAGTGGTGTATACGAACTTCTTATGGTAAAAAAAATATTTAATATCCTTTATAATCATTTTTATAGCTCTTACGAACGGAGTCACGGGCAAATTTTAATTATCCATAACTAACTTTTTTTTAGAAGTAGCCGTTACTTAGAGTCACTCTAACTAACTACCTTTACCTTTAGGTTTACCAGAACTTCTAACTGCCGGAACACAACAATGTTGATAGCATGGTTGTTATGGCGACATATTTAGATAAGATGGTGGTAGCTAGCCAGGCGGAATTAGAACAAGCCCTACCACCGACCAAACCGAGCACAATCTGTACCCCCGCTGGGAATCGAACCAGGGACCTCTGGGTTTGAGTTCTTACCACTAGACCACAGGTGCGGTAAAATTTCTTAAATATGTTAATATTTTTTATGACAATTCTACAACCAGTTTTACCGCCTCTGTGGTCTAGTGATAAGACCACCGGTCTCAGACCCAGCAGTCTTGGTTTGATTCCCAGCGGGGGTTCAATTTATCGCGGTGGCGCATTCTTAATTTAATACCATAAATATAAATAGGATAATTTATAATAAAGCTTCCCCGTAATATTAAAAAAAAATACGATCACTGATTGTGCATTTCGCCTCTTTAACACAATCAAAAATTTTGGTCTCAATACGAAAATAGCAGTTCACATATACCCCAACGCGAGTTATTGTAAACTTCGCCGCGCCAAGTCGAAATTACTTAATCCTTACAATTACAAGTCCTGACTAGGTATGACTAATCCCTACTTCCATAAATAGATCAGAGAAAATAAATCTAAGCATTTTACTATTAAATGTTACATTGTTATTACAATGTTAACTAAACCTTTAAGATTTAAATGTATTATAATATTTTTAATATAAAATCATATATTACGTAAGTGAAATAGGAATCATAATAAATTATCACAAGAAGTTACCCGTAGACTGCTGTAATACGTCCGCACCGTATTGGAGTCTTGTGTGCAATCTGCGGCTACTGCAATGCGTGCGACTCTAGTCACAAGCATCGCTAGGTTTCTTTGATAAACAAACGCCTACACTTCCACGCAACAAATTATTCGCGATTGGTCATTTTGTCAGCCAATAGTGAAAATACTGTGTTGGAGCATTAAAAAATAAATGTTCTCAGATGGTACTTCAAACATGTTATTTTTACACATTAGTGGTCCTCGTATTGTATACGCGGGACTCGGGAAAACGTCCTCACATGGTTTGTGTAAAGTCTAACACAAGGTCCTCGCATTGTACTGGGCTCAAGAAAAAGTGTGTGAAAGCGAGTCCTCGGATTGTCATGTCTAGTCCGGCCATTGGGTCCTCGAAAGGTTAACACAAACGTCCTCGGAAGGATGTCTCCATAAGCGTTGGCAGTGTATTTTAAGTCCCCGCATTGGTCAACGAAAGTTAATAAACAAAATGCTGCGATAACGCCACAAGAATAGACCTGTCAATTAGCAATGTATGTTCTGTTTCTTTCCATCGTATTAAAAAAGCAATACAACGTCATTAACATAGTTTTTGAGAGAGTCCTCGGTTGGGTGATATAAAACCATAGTCCTCGAAAGGCCGTCTGTACAAACAGGGGTGTGTGTGTGTGTGTGTGTGTGTGTGTGTATATATTTGACTGTAGTAGAGTGCGCCACGTCACATCATAACGCCATGCAATGACTCACAAAGACAAAACCGTTTTATTATAAATCAATATTCCATTTAAGGCGATCCATATCGACGCTCCCGAGCAATAAGTCGGCAATGTGTTATCACGGACTTTTTGCTGTTATGGCAGATTTGGCATCTATGGACTAGAATACACCATGTCAATTTTTTTCAGATCTGTCCTAAAGATATTTACAAAGATATGATGACAAAAGCGTTTATTGTAGGGAAATTTAAAAACAAAATCATGTCAGCAAAAATACTGTAATAGATCTGTACAAAGAAACATTTTATATTTTATTTTGGTAAGATGCGTTTACCGGATTATTGGCGTAAATAATCTTCACAAAGTTTTTGGTAAACTCCAATACGAGTTTTTTGTTGAAATAATTGTAATAAAGGTGTTTCGTAATATACACTAACAATGTTATTGAAGTCTAATATTGTCTTATTATTAAACGCAACACTGTATTACTGTAATTTTTATCCTAACTTGAACACACTCAGCTCGGTTCTGGATATTACCATATTTGGCGAGCCGCGTGACCGTTGGCAAAGTGCAATTATCTCTTTCTTTTATTGGTTATTAAACAGTAATAGACATATGCCACGCCCCCATCACCTGACCTGTCCTTGTCTATTAGCCGGTAAGATAAGTTGTTTACAAACAGTTGCATCTTGGTTGTAGCGGAAACGGGACCTCGCAATAACAATTTTGGAACTGGACGTTTCAGTGATAAACCGATACATAGTTTAGTGACGAAATTGTTGCGTTTATACTATTAGTTGTTGTGTTTTGCATTATGAGTTTTAAAAGACAGAGACTGTTAAAAAATGAACGTGTGAAACGAATGCTTCAAATGGTTGATGACACAGTTCAAAGTAAGTACCTATAGTACCTTATAACTATATTAACTCACAATTTCAGTTTATTGTCTAAAGTGTTTCTATAACGTTTTTGTTTATTATTTGATAGGCGCTGACGAAGAGTTAGTAGACACAAATAATGTTTGTCCGGAAACAAGTCTGAAGGCATCCTCCAGCACAATGTCTGACATGCAAGAAGTATCAAAAGGTATATACTTTTAAATATTTACTTTGTTTTAATTATACCTACCACCACCACATCCTATTTATGTCACCACTGCTGGGGCACAGACCTTCCCTGTGGATAGGTATTTATTAGGAGTTCGGGCCGTAACCCCCACGCGGACCCAGTTCGGGTTGGTGGTTTTTTACGACTACTAATGCAACCGGGACCAACGGTTTAACGGTGCCGAAGCCCGAAGGAGCTCCAGACTTAAAATTTTTGGTCACCCACCCAATAACCAATCACTGGTTGCTTAGCATACGAAGTCGCAGCAGAATGCGCTTACCATTGCGCCGCCGAGCTCCTCAACTCCTCATACCTAACAACTTAGTTCAAATAAGTAAGTTGTAACCTTCTGGTTATCTATAATAATGTAATTACTACTTAGGTTGTATTGTTTATAGTGTTTTATACTGTTTTTGTTTATAGGTACTGATGAAGAGATAGAAATAAATAATTATTGTCTAGAAAAAACTCCAAAAGCATCCTCTATTACAATATCGGACGTCCAAGTACCTCTAGTATCGAAAGGTTTGTAGAACTTTAATAACATCCAAATAATTATTTTTACACATTTTTCCGAAATCAAAAGTAACTAATGAGGTATTTCAGACTACGAGTATAATCTGTTCTGGCGTGATTGAATATCAAAAAAAAAATCACATTTTATTTTATGATAATTATTTTAGTGAGAATGCCATTGATATTTTTTTGTTGTTTCAGAGAGTGATTGCGATTTTATTGTTAATCCCGAATCTAGCGTAAAAGACATTCCTTTCAATCAAGCTGTAACGAGATATGAGTTGCGAGGTACGTACCTACCTATTAAAAACTGTGAGCAATAGAACTTTTTAAATATAAAGTGACGACCTCCTATACCTACCTATAAATTAAATTGTTGTTTATGAAATTTTACTTTCTGTGATATAGTCTTGAACAACTGATAAATTTTATGTTTTCTTCGTTCATTCTGGTTAAAACAATAAAAACAAAACTTGTGATATATGAGACGTTGTATCAATCAATATCTAACATAAAATAAATACAAAAAGTCAAGTAATCTTTTTTGATTACAGACGCACAGAAAAAGAAGTACGTAAATGCTGATCACGAATCAACTGACGAAGATTTTTCACCAGACTGCTCGGAATATATTCCGAGCCCACAGACAAACAAATTGAACAGTCCTTTCAGTACCACTTCAAGTCTAAGCGTCGACTCAGCATGTTTTAATAAAATCATACCAAATCCAGGAAATATTAACACTCCATCAACAATTTCAAATTTATCATTGTACTTGAATAACGCTAGCTTTGTGGCTTCTTCATCAGAAATATATATAGCAAACTTAGATTTATTTCAACAGACTACTGAAACGGAAAACCAAACCAGTCCAAGCGCAACAAAAACTATAAGTAACCAAAAAGATGCAGATGAAACATTAAAATCAGTAGAAATTTTAGAAAGTAATCTTGATGCAACATTGACCTGCAAAACTTCAAATAATATTTTGAGTACTGATGAAGTTGTAAGCGATCGTGAGGACAGTCCAAGTTTAATAAGGAGAATAAGTGGCCAAGAAGATAAAAATGAAATTTTAGAACGAGAAGAAAATTTAGAAACTAATCTTAATTCATCATTGAATGGTAGAACTTCAAACGATTCTTCGCATGTTATGGAAGTTGTAAGACGTGATCATGAGGACAGACTTAAGGAAGTACACAATTTAACTATTGATATTGAATACATTGATAATGATAACGACGATAATGAAGTGAATTTACAAAATCAACCCTCTACATCTTCGGAAGAAGAAAAAAGATTGACTAGGAAACGCAAACAGAACAGAAGTGAGTGGCGTTGTAAAAAAAACAAAATCCTCAAAAACTCTGGAAAAGCCTACGAGGGTTGCAATTCTAAAAAGAAATATCCTAAAAAAACTGTAGGCTCCCCATGTTCATGCAAAAAAGGTTGTGGCCAAAAATTCAGTCTGTCAGAAAGACAAGCTATATTTGACAAATTTTACAGTCTTGGTGATCGCGAACATCAATGGTTGTTTATCGGTAGATCTGTCCAAGCCAAAACTATCAAACGAATGACTTTAGACCGTAAAAACAACCGCACGCAAACCTTTAAGTACTCTTTAACTTCTAATAAAGAAAACATTTGTGTGTGTAAGAAATTTTTTTTGAATACTTTACAAATTGGGGAACAGGTGGTTTATACAGCAATGGACAAAGTTATGAATTCAGATGAAGGACTTAAAGATAAAAGAGGGACACATGATAATAGGCCTAACAAAATGAATACTATGACAGAGGCTACCATTAAAGAACACATAGAGTTATTTCCTAAAGTGGAGTCGCACTATACGAGGAAGAATTCAAGCAGAAAATATCTTTCAGAAAACTTAAATATTTCAAAAATGTACCGCTTTTATACTGAGTGGTTTACCCATCAAAATTACACTGATGTTGTAATGGCAACAAGACGGCAATATGAAACAGTTTTTAACGGTCACTATAACTACTCATTTTTTAAACCTAAAAAGGACCAATGCCCTTCATGCGCCACTTATGAACAATCAGACGAAACTATAAAAGTAACTTTAGAGGAAAAACACTTCATTTACAGAGAAAAGAAAATATAAGATCATTAAAAAAAATAGAAATAGAGACAGCCGACAGAAATAATACCACAGTAGCAATATTTGACTTGCAAAAAGTCTTAAGTGTACCTCAATCTGAAGTGGGCACGTTTCATTACAAAAGGAAGTATCCATGCTACAATTTTACCGTTTTTGATGCTACACGGAAAATAGGATATAGTTATGTATGGCATTACCAAATTGCTAAGCGAGGAAGCTCGGAAATAGGGAGTGCTTTGTTATTATTTTTGCAAACTGAACGTGAGAAAGGTATTACCAAGTTTTCATTTTATTCAGATGGGTGCTACGGCCAAAACAAAAATCGTTACATCTTTGCCCTTTATCTTTATGTATCGAAACTTCTAGGAATTTCCATTACACATCGATTTTTTGAAACTGGACATAGCCAAAACGAGGGAGATTCGATGCATGCCTGCATTGAAAAAAATTTAAAAAACAAAGTTTTGTACACCCCTGACCAAATTTACAGTATAATTTTAAATTCGAAGGTTACAGGCGAAAAATATCGTGTCAAGGAAATAGAACAGTGCGAAATTTACGATTTAAAACCACTCGTAGATGATAGGCATTGGCGGTGTGATGAAGAAGGAAATGTGATCCGCTGGGCTGATGTTATGGAGGTTAGCGTGTCTGATTCACAAGCAAATAAGTTGTTTTTCAAATATAATTTCGAAGACACTTATTCAGAGCTTGACATAAATAACTCTAGCTCAGGTAAACGAAGAGGACGAAAGCGTACTCAAGGTGCAGGTACATACCTAGACAATGTGCAGTTGCAACGTGCTTACCACGAACCTATTCCAATTAGTAAGGCTTTACATACAGACCTTTTAACTTTGTGTAAAAGTGGAGCTATTCCACGGTTTTACCATCCTTTTTATGAATCACTAACCTGTTCTGAAGCAAATAATGAAAATATCTCTGAAGAAGAAGAGTAGGATGATTAATTTAAATGTTTCTAATTCAAATTTTATTGATTTCAGGATATGTCTTATTCCATCTATTGAATGTTGTTGTTGATTAATGTTTCTTAAGCCATACATTTTAATTAGTGATGAATAAACTTTGATTTAATAATCTATTCGTTTTTCTTTCCTTAAAACCTTCACAAAAATAAAATCGGTAATGGGTGGTAACAATAATAATGTTAATCTATATTTCCCTACAATATTGATGTTATGTATCAATACAGTTTCTATAATTATTTTTATTACAACAATAATGTCGTAATGACACGTTGTGGATCATCGCTACAATCAAAAATAGTACTGTAGAAGTCCATAATATAATGTTACAAAATGAATCATTTCAAAAATTTACTACAATAATCCCGTAAGTGCTATTGCCGTCATATCAAAACTATAGAATTTCAGGTAAGATGAATTTTCTCAAATTGCTGGGTTTTGAATGATAATATTTTCATATTAAGAGTACGGTTACATTCTACAAAAAAATAGCTTTCATTTGATACAACAATCACTTTGATACTCCCATTCGCTGATAAGATATTGGACAAAAACAGTAAATATTTTTTCCTGTAAAATTTAGTTTTTTCTATTACCGACTTATTGCTTGGGAGCGTCGATATGTAAACATGTGTAGCCATATGATCGGATACTGGGAATTAAAATTTATACTTTACTTGTTCTATGAACAAAGGAAACGTGACTATAAAAACCCTGTTTCCCTCAATAAATGAATCGGTTAAGAACCGACATCCGTTGCATTATTTCGTCTCCCGACTCCACACATCACATAGCGACCGACCCTGCCAGTCCACTGCTTCTAGGCAGTGCTGGCCCGTCCGTTTGGGTTCCGAGCCACAGTGCCAGTCGCAATACGCGTTTATAATGTTGCCGCTGCACCTGTTTGCATTGCATGGCAGCCCTGCCAGTGCTGCGCAGCTGGTTTAGTAATAAATATATTATTTTATAAAGATATAAAAAGTGGTGAAATATTCAAAACTAAAATACGGGAAACTGAGTGGGAAAGATAAAATATGGTGAAGAACAAAGAACGACAATATGTTAAAAATGAGAGACAATAATAGTGTTTTTAAAAAAACATAATACTATTTGTTGATTAAAAATTAAAATGTAACTAATAAAATAAGTAAACAAAATAAATTCCTTACGTACTACTAAAGAAAAGTAAACACAGTACTAAAGTAAGTAAAGTGAGTAAGTGCTGCGTAAAAATGAAAATAAAGAAGAAATTACAAAAATGTAGAAAAAGTTATTGAAGAATTAAAACATTTAAGGAATACTTAAATATTGTGTTGATGAACAAAAGATGTTGAAAGAATCAGAAACTATAGTGGAAAGTGTAAGCTGGGCGCTGCGAGATGCAGGAGTCGGATGTGGATGGAGCCGCGTGAAATCAGGCCAGTTTTCCAACATTTCGACCGAAATTAAACGTTGTAAATTTAATCACGCATTAGAAATAATTTTAAATAGAATGAAGTCAACAGTAATTGTTCAGAAAATTTGTTTAAACTCAATAATATATTGACAGTTTTTTTTAACACTGATAATAAGTAGCCTGTTTTTGAAGGTTGTCTTTCAAGATACATTTTATCAAATGTTAATGTTATTGAGCACTTAACAAGTTTTTTGGGACAACATTTCCTATTATTATATTGTTAAAGTTATTACAGCTTTGTAAAAGCGGGTTTTAAGCTCTTGTCATCTATAGATACATATGAGTATAATTAAATTGACTTATTTGTTATTCGATAGGAGCTAAATAGTTATCTTAATATTTCTTAAAAGTTTAATGCAGACTCGAGTCTGTCTGTTAGTAAAAATAATGTGCGTAAGATGGTTTTATGATAAAAAAGTACTCATATAATTGAAATTAGATAGATATAATAATAAGCACATTTTTTTTTGTAGCAGTTGTTGACGATACTATAAACTGAACTAGATTTGATAAATAAGAAATCAGTGACTTTGAATAATGGTGGCTACTTCAAGATTGATTATTGTTCTCATAGACGAAACAAAATGAAGATAAACGTAAAGTAATATATTTACATAGATTGATAGAGTTAGAAAATATTTAATGAAAAATGTTTTTTTAGTTTTGTGATTTGGATGAAAAATAACTAATATAGAAAAAGAAATTAGAGTTAGTATTCCTAAAATAGGATTTCGCTGCTATTGTTTATTATATTATTTTTCCCGAGCGGGATAACAGTCATAACAACTGAAATAGAAGTATTTTTTTTAAATTGCGTTTTATCTGACCTATTAAGGTTTTAGGTATGTTCCGGTATTTGTTTCGCCATCTTCGAGTGTAAGTAAGTACCTACCTACCTATTTAAAAGTGTACATTGTACAGGCATTAGAAAAACTAAAATGGCCTTAGAACCGTTTCATTCAAAACATATTTTGTTACTAACTAAAGTTAAATATGAAGAAAGTTTAATAATAATTTTTATTTTTATTCTATATTTTGGAAATCAAAAGTTACATTGCCAGCGTTAGGTAACATGCGTATACTCGTACGTAAGTTATATGCCAAAAAAATAAAATAAAAATAAAACAAAATTAAATTCATATTTTGTTTAGTTGAAACATATATCAGTAAATATTTATAAAAGAAGTTTATTTGGAAGTTAATAGTAAAAGTGTTTACTAAGTTCATAGAGTTCATTAGGAAATTGGATATTTTAAAGTGATATCATCAGCATCAGTCAAATTAGTCATAAAGACCACACAAACGTCGCAAGCTGGTGTAGTATTCAGTCAGTCAGTTGCATTGCATGCTACGCAGTTCGCGGAACGTAGTAATAACATATTGTTCTAGATACATAGACAGTTACTTATTCGATGATTCATTTTACTGATTAGGAAGCATAAGTTAAATTGTAAAAATTTAATCAGAAGCTTAGATGCAAAAATTAAATAACATTACGTTTTGATAAAGTAAAAATTATAAGTACCTACTTAGTAGAAACGTGTTATTGGTTTATATTAAAAACAAAATAAAACGTACATAACTTTTAATAAAAGAGATTTATTTTACAAAAATAAATGATAAAAAGAATTGATTCGGTGTTAAATGAATAAAAATTAGAAGTGCATAATAATAATAATATAATCTGTGTTAGAATAAATAATAAGGATAAATAATTCGACTTGTAACAGTTAATTTCAGAAATCGTATTAAACAAAACACAAATTATGTAAAAGTTAGGTCATACACTTGACACTTGTTTTAAAATTAAAATTAAAACATCAGAATTTGGTTTATATTATTATAGTGAAAGTGTTTATTTGATATTCTTAAATTTTTAGTTATTGTTAATTAGAGTTATTTAAAAAAAGTTGTTAAAAGTAATGTTTAAATAATCTAAAGGCAAAGTTAATAATTGGTTTGGTTTTGGGTTCGTTTTTCTTTTATGATGTTATACATATAAAAAAAACTATGATTATAGTTTTTTGACGTGACAACGTCTTATAATTCGATAGAGCCGGCTGCACGCACGAAAAAGTTCGGCGTTACCTCGCTCTGAGGCGTTCCATGTAAGGCTTGAAGTGCAGGGGAGAGCGCGGAACGAGCGACAAAGAAGCACAATCGGCTGAGTAGAAATTTAGCCGTGCTGCTGTGCAAGCCCGTGTCCGGCATCGCCACCGCGGTACTTACCCCCAACACCCCCCGACACCCCCAACACCTCCCGACACCCCCAACTCCTCCCGCCTACCTGTTCGACGGGCTGCTGCAGGCTGCTGTGCAAGCCCGTGGCCGGCATCGCCACCGCGGTACGTACCCCCAACACCCCCCGACACCCCCAACACCTCCCGACACCCCCAACTCCTCCCGCCTACCTGTTCGACGGGCTGCTGCAGGCTGCTGTGCAAGCCCGTGGCCGGCATCGCTACCGCGGTACGTACCCCCAACACCCACCGACACCCCCAACACCTCCCGACACCCCCAACACCTCCCGACACCCCCAACTCCTCCGGCCTACCTGTTCGACAGGCTGACGATTGGCACGACCCAAACCCCCTCTTCTTAAGACGTTGTCACGTTCAACTATCGTCAGTAAACCGACTTTACAGACAACCAATTTTTTTTTTTCGTAAAATTTTGCCTTAAGTCTTTTATTTTTATTTTTCACGGTGAGATAAAGAATAAGTGCACACCATGAAATTACGCAACGCACATTTATCTAGATAGCACTTGTGATTGAGACACGGTGCTGTAGAACTCTTTAAGAGACGTTGATGACAACTGACACTAATCGATAGTAAATAATTAAAAGAAATAAAATGTATCAGTGAATGTAATAAGAAGCCTATATTACAAGTTAATACCTATATCCAAAAAAAAGAAAAGGGATCATCATCTTTCATAGTTTAATCATATTATATGGGACAACCGTAACATAAGATTTTTACCATTAAAAATTGTTATCAGATGCAAATCGCCTGAGACGTATTTTTGGCCATAGCTCCGAGAATTTTAGGAGAATCGAATTTATCAAGACACGTGAGCGTTTGTGTTTGTGTACTAAATTGTAAATATTTAAAAAAACTGACTTAAGAAAAAATTAAAAAAAACCCCTAGTTTAATTACAAAATGGCGAAAAATTTTTGAAAATCGGTTAATAATAATTGTGACCTAGGTGGTCCCTTAAGATTTGGTATTGTAGAAAAACGGGTATTTCCGTATATAAAAAGTGATTAAGCTTCTTTGATTATTGACCGATCGTCATGATAATGGTGAAAAAAGATGCGGATGCAGGCGAGAAGTGCATTCAAGTTGGAACTGTGTTATTTAAAATAAAATGTTTTTTTTTCGTAAATTGTTGTATTCAATTTCAATGCTCCGATTCTTGCGGGGACTGCGAAATCTGTGAAATTTTTTTTACCTACTACTCTCACAAAATATATCATTATAAAAAAAATTGTAGAAATGGAGCTGATTTTCGATTGATACTTTTAAGGCACAGCAAGTTAGAGGTGCCGGCTCGTTAAATATGTATATCCGCGAATACGGTTACGAATACGGATCATTAGTGTCTAGATTCGCGGATACGGATACGGACCTCAACTCTTTTACTTAGTCTGTGCCGTTCAGCAACGGTGCACCCGACGACAGTTGACGCTTTGAGTTACTAACACGACTTGTTTCCGTTTACACTGCACGTCTTTTGGTTATAATATAGTGTGACACGGGCAGCATAAATAAACAAGTGATTTTAAGTAATAACAATTTATATAAATTGAATTTCATAAACTTAATAAAATTTACTAATGTAAAAGATCCGCCAGAAAGTAACGGATACGGATACAAATATTTTTTTCCCAATTACTTATATGCGCAGATACGGACATCCTGCACATCACTAGTATCCTGTATACTTTCCTTTATTTTCAAAAATAATTAAAACTACATTTATAGATTTTTGAAAAATTACCTGTTTGAATCGGGAATCGAAAGTGCCCATTAAGCGTAAAAATATTTTTCTTGATCTTTCTTTAATTTAAGATACTATGTTGTTTAAAGTAAATTGATCCTTATATGAATGACTCTTTCAGTTGGTATCATAAAATACAGGAATTTTTTTTTACATTTTGCGGTTCGATTCCCGGCTCAAGCAGATGATTTTTTTAAAATCTTTAAAATAATTTAAGTTTTAATTAATTTGAAAATAAAGCAATGTTTCCTTTCAGTAAAATTTGCCATCATCAATATTCAGGGTACTTTTCCTTCAACCACAGTCTTTTTTTTTTCCACCTGTATATGTGTGTATGTCGTTGTGGTGTTTGCGAGGTGTGTGTGTGTTACAGTGGGAACTTATATTATAATAATTTCACAAGAAAAACAATAATTCAAAAGCTGCGCATGAAAATAAGTGAATGCCCTCCGGGTTGGAACGCGCATGCCTCATCTTCGACCCGGGGGATGGCGAGCGACGCTAGGGATGGGGGGCGCTCCAACTCCCTCCACCCACTCAATCCGAACCCGGGGGTGGGGGTGGGGGTAAAGTCGACGGCGGAAGAGGAACGTGAGGAAGGAAGTAGAATAAATTACACAAAAAACATATTCAGCAACACTGCATGTGCTTAATGGAAAATCGATAGCTGATAGTGAATAACAGCCGCCCATGAAAATGATAAAACTCAAAGAAAAGTGAATAATTCGTCATTGGCACACAAAGGCGTAGCACACACAAAATGAAAAGAAGGAAAAAGGGCGTGGTCGCCAAATGAAAAAAATTACGATCCATGTCTTTGTTCAACCCTCCACTTTAGGTTGCTACTTCAGCATACTTACAGCAGAAGACGCGGGCGACCATCTTGATGTCAGAGACCTAGACGCGAATAAAAATGGCTTCGGTACTCACGTGAGCGCGCGCGAACACTCGGCCGTCCGAGCGAAGACGTCGGGCGTCGCGTCGAGCTCCAACGAGACGAGACCTCGCTTACCGTGTGAACGCGAGTGCTAATCCTTAGCCTCAAAACTACAGTCACTCGGCAACGGACCTCTTTACACAAAGAGAATGAGTCCCGCACTCACCTTGTTATATGCACCACAAAGTTCTCAGAGTCAGTTTCCAGAAAGTAGTCGGTACTATTTGTGACGCCGCGAGCTAGATATCTAGGGCGTCTAGGATCAATCAAAAACAGGATGCGTCGAACCCCCTACCCCCGAACGTTATTGCGCATACAGTTCACGCAGCTGTTCCGGGCAAAGCTACCCCCGCGCCCCGGCGCGACCCTCCGCGCCCCGCCGCCACCTGCCACGCCCTGACGCTGATGCGAACCTCCGTGCCGCTATGCTACCCCCCGTGTGTCCATACCCTCGCCCACGCCCTGTTTATTGATTTTTAGGAACGTTACACAGTACATACCAAAATCACAGAAAATATACACAATTATTGCATAACGTTATAGTTTCATTAGCTTAGCTAAATTTAAGAAATGTTAAATGTAAAAACAAGTTAGTTGAAACTGTAACGATAAAACCTCGCGATTGCGTTTACGGACGTTTTGCATAAATTGTATAAAACACGGAACACACAAAACAAAGACATGTTCACATAAGCAAAGGCGAAATTTTCTTTTTCTATATTAGAATCTTACCTCTCCTCAAGGTTCTGCTCACCAACCGCCTCTCTAAACTCCAAAATTTATTCACAAATCAACTCTTCACTCTTAAAAGAAGTTAGTACACTGCAAACGTCTTTCCCGTCGAACGATGTTGCCGAAACTGGACCGCTCTTCTGGTCCAGGCAGCCTAGGCGGGCGGCGCGGCGCACGGGGGCGGGCGCGTGGGTTGGGGCAGGGGCGAGCGGCGCGGCAGGGCTGCCAGCCTGCCATGAGGCGCCTCGCTGCAGTCACAGGACCACTATTAATTTATTTTGGATTCCCAACAAACAATACACGATACAGCCTTTTTATAAAAGTTACATACAATAAATCAAAATTTTTTTAATGATTTCTTTACGGTGAAACTGAAGTGTTGATGAACTTTTAGCAAACAAACGCTGCTCGTCCTGCCCTAAGCCGGACTGCCGGTTACTGTTCACTTTTTGGTCGATGGTATTGTATGCGATTCACGAGTTGCCTGATTTGATGAGGCTCTATCGGTGCGCTTCCATCTTTGGCCTATCGTCACCTGCCATCTGACTGTTAAGTTATAGAGACCATGTGCTTTCCGCTGTGGGACGAAAATTAAATAAAGCTTCTGACAGACCTATGTACCTCAGCGTGTTTTACCGCTTATACCATGGCGAGTACTCTGAAGAGCTCTCTGACCTCATCCCACCTATTCCCTTCCTTCATAGGAGACAAGTACTGCTCTTCGAAGTCACCACTTCACTGTCTCAAATATCCCATCGCACACAAAGAAATTTGGTGACTCGTTTCTTTGTCACACCTCCAAAAGTTGGAATAATCTACCAGCACACGTTTTCCCTCCTTCCTATGATATGGGGTCCTTCAAAAGAGGCGTGAAGAACTACCTTGTGGGCCGGCAGAGTGAGGTTAACTGATGCTACGTTTGTTTTCACGCTGCACTTCTATATATTCTAGCGTCTGGACTCCACTTCCACTTAACATCAGGTGGGATGGAGTCATTTGCCGAGCTATCTATAACAATAAAAATAAAAGTATCGTGGTTACAATCCTTGCATCGTTCCGACTAACATAGGCTAGTAAAAATTTGGAAATACAACCCCTATGTGAGTTAAACCGGGGATGAAATTTTGTATGATGAAAATTCGTCATTATTGGAGTTAGAGACTAGAACTTGATGTTTAGCAGAAGAAGTTATTTTTTGTTTCTTCTTGTACAAAAATGCTTACAAATTAAATTACCTATATAGCATGACATATTTTATTAAAATTAAACTTATCACTAAAAGGTACCAAATAAAAATAAATACCTAATTAAAAAAAATTAAAAAACACGACTGCCATGACCAAAAAGGCAAAAAACAGTCAAGACAAACAGGCAGTCGAGGGACCTTATAAATAAGAAAGAATTCCGCAAAGCGGTCCCCCGACTGCGATGAAAATTTCAGTTTCATTAATCAAGCAGTTTTTTTTTATCTAGAGAGAGTGAATGAGTGATATTTCACTTTTATAAATACAGATAAATAAATACACGACATCTTGTTTTTTGCCTTTTAGCTCTTTTTTTTGCCTTTTTTGTCATGGCAGTCGTGTTTTTTAATTTTTAAATAAGATGGTGGTAGCTAGCCCGGCGGAGTTTTAACAACCCCAACACCAACCAAACCGAGTACCTACAAACGAATCGAACGCAGACACGGTTAAAATACTAGAGCACAGCACTGCGACGCGACGTGTATTTATCAATGAATTATAATTTTGAAACTAAAAACAAAATTATCCCCTTTGAACGAGCGGTCGGGAGGCAGCCCTGCTTCCAGGTTACCTAGGACACGACGTCAATAAATGAGAGACTGCGCTGTACGTCCCTATCAATAATCGATTCCGATGACGACCCCACCCCACCGCGCCGTCTGGTGCGCGAAAGCCTTTTGTTATCAACATATACGTATATAAAAGATAAAAGTTATAATGTCCTAAATATTATTCAACATCCGTGTTGAAATTAGCATAATAATTACGTATTATTAGTCATAAAATACATATTGACGAAAAAAACAGCTAGGTATATATATATATATATTTATTTATTTATTTATTTTTACATAAAGGCACAATAACGGACATCAGACAGAAAACTTACAATAATAACATTAAACAAACAAATAAATGTGCACGCCTTAAACATAAGGCGTTCGGAAATTTGTCTACAGTGAAAAAAGACGATCGGAATGATTTATACAAGAAAATAAAAATATCGGAAAAACTTCATCACCAATAACTTCATCCAACACCAATACTTCATCACTATCTTAAAAAACTCAGTATCTCCAACACCAACTTCAACATTTAAACAGACTTCTTTTTAATAACATTATTCGCCTCTAAAAATCTACATTGCCTTCTAAATTACTAATTCAGCCACCACAATTAGCGAGCGTCTGAATGATACTATCTTAGCCACTAGTTATCATATTCATATCATATTCATATCTTTATTGCACTCCATAAGTTACATAGATGTTAAAAATATAAGTAGGTACATTTATGGACCCTGTAGGGCACGGCAAGTAGGAGAGGCGAGGAGTCACCTTATGCTCGTATTCACAAATTTTTAATTTTTTAGTTTATTATATTGATGGATAAAATTGGTCTGAAATAAAAATTTATTATTATTATCTCCTTTATTTATTTTCTTTCTTAAAACTAGATTTTTACAATATTTTAATATAAAAACAATAAAACATTATAAAAACCTAATCCTAGAGTACCACCAGTAGCGGAGCAGGGCCCAAGCTACCGGTGGTCAGGGCTGCAGAGTGAAGAACCTCCTGACAATACGTGCTGTGTCCAGGAGTGTTGCCTTCTGTATCTGACCCTTAATCCAGCTATCCAGATAAGTCTGTTGAGATGTTGGTCGAGACTCTTCGCTATAAGGCTGTTTGCAGATACGACTATGGGGACAATGATCGTCAAATCCACATCCCACATAGCGGTCACCCCGTGAGCCAGGTCAAGGTACTGCCCTTCTCGGCTTTCACAAGGTTCTCGTCATGCGGAATGGTGATATCGATGAGCATTATTATTATTATTATTTTTTATATAAATCATGTATAGATAAATCTATATATTTAGCTTATACATAAATTAACAATTTTAATATGATAAAATATTATTTGAGGTTTTTATCATCTAAAAAATCTTGTAGGGAGTAGTAGTTTTTATTATTTAATAATTGTTTTAATTGTTTTACAAAAGTTTTTTCTATTATCAAAAGTTATATTTTTTATTGTTTCGGGCAATTTATTGTATATTTTAATGGACATTACTAGAGGTCCTGAGCCCGTAGCCAAAGTAACATTACAAAAACGATAGCGAAACGATAGCGAAGTTAGAAAAGAATAAATGTTTGGGATTGACCATTGATTGACCAGACGTTGACCACGTGATTTAGCGCGGCTTATGTCAATCCCATACATTTTGTTCTTTTCGAACTTCGCTATCGTTTTTGTAATGTTACTTTGGCTAAGGGCCCTGATGCGTGTATTTTTAGGCAGGAAATAGAAATGTTTATTTATTTTTGTATCGTAGTGTATATTTTAAGTTTAATTCCTCTCTTCGTTTATAAAATTCAGGGTATTTTTTTACAAATTTGCATATTTCTAGAATGTATATACAGGGCAAAGTAAGTATTTTATATTTTTCAAAGAACGGTTTACAACTTTCTGTATTTTGAATGTTGAAAATTATACGAATAAGCTTCTTTTGCTAGTTATCTTTAGTAAGTTTTAGTTATCTTCTATGTAAGCTACTCTAAATACAACTCAGCATGGTGGTTATTTTTTAGCATCTAAATTAGTACATTACATACACTAGTACAGTACATTAGTACATGCATTCAAGCAGTAAACTTCTAAAATATATATTCTTTAAGCTTCTAATTTTTTAACTCAGTAGTAGACAACGAGTGTCGCGTTCGTCAAGTTAATTCAAACTCGCCGACGCCTGAGAGGGATCCTGTGGCTGAGGAAAACTCTTCAAACACGGACAGCTCATCCGATGAGGAAGAACCTGCTTGTAAGAAACGAAAACCGGACTCTAAAGCAACGGTCGATCCTCAGGTCATCCCAGGTCAGTCTACTCACAAAAGTTATATTGCAACATCAATATGCAAATAACGCTGCGAATAGGTACATGTGAAGTGGTTGTACAAAACGATAAAACTAATGCGGAATTTATGACCAACCCTTCAACAACCACTTCAAAATTACTCGAATTAGGTACATCTAAGACAGATTTTGATGATAAAAAATTTATTAAACCAGCTGACGAGCTCAGGTTAAGACTTTTGGCCGACCTTCAACATTTTGACTCGCCAACATGCAGCATGTTCGGTACAACAAGGTGTTGCATGAAATGACGGCCCAACCCGGTTTTTGTAATTTAAAAATTAACGAGGAACTTTGTTGTCTTAATAAAGGTAAAGACTTTCTAGCGTCTACAGAACTAGTCATAGCTGCGCTAACTAATGAGTTATTACATCAAAAAGAGTTATTGCAATTGGGTTTACAAGGTATTATCGATTGGGCCCATAAAAACCCAACAGAATTAAATACTTATAACCTATTTACTAAATTCTCTGAAACTTTTGGAGAATCATCCCCGTTGTACAAGCTTTCTGAACAGTCATTACAAATCGTTTGTGGGAAAAGAGCAGAATGCATAGAATCGAGACGTCATAGATTGATTTCCGAAATTCCGGATAAAAATCTCCAAGCTGCTCTTTCTAACATACCACCAAGTGTAGAGTATCTTTTCGAGAAAACTAAACTCGCTTCACTTATTCACTTTTTTGGTGGCCCTCAGTTTTGGCTTTCCCAATCACGATTATATAAAAAAGATAAACCGAGTCTAAAAAGACTGTTGTTTTTACTGTTGTTTTGTCGACAAACCCAACCACAAAACGACTTATAGTTTATACTGACACCCCCTGCCAACCGTCAGGTTACAAAGTAGGAGTCAGACATCCTTATGCAAACGCAAGGGACCATCTACGTCAGGTCATGACGCCAGATCAGGACGCGCCGGAGCGCATTCTTCATCCGGTATTTTTAAGACTAGTGTCTCGAGCTAGTCGCCCCGTGGACACGTATAGTCCACTACCTATTATCCAAATAGGTTACCGGAGCTGTAAGCTCGCTCACTTCTCGTTGCACTAAGAGCACAACTCGCAGATTCCACTGCTCGGGTCGTCGGCTCTAAAGTCGACTACCCAATGTCCTCTTTGGTGGCGGAGTTGTAAGCCCACTCACTTCTCAGTACCCATCCAGGCACCTTGCCAATTCACAATCCTACGCGGTTGGCTGACCGGAGGTATTGCATCTAGCGGGCACCTCTACTAGTTATCCAGACTAGTGCCGGAGATGTCGGAGTTCTGCTCAGTGAAAACCACCGAACATAGCAACCAACTATGGGCAACTCACGTGCCCCGCAAGTCCTTTCGCATCGGGCCCCTCGAGACCGCTACACAGACACGCTCGCTGTGCACGAAATGGAAGCCTGGCCAACAACAGCCAGGCAGACGAACATTCTCACTTCTACAGCTAACCACATGCCACCACGAGTCCAACCCATGTCCGGGGCCTGCCGGAGACGCCCGCGAAGGCATAACCGGCAGGGGGCCCAGGATCCGGAACTCCCGTGGTACCCTTGAAAAGACAGCCGGACCCTTAGTTCCAGCTGCCATACCCTACCTATCAGGGTCAGTAAATAGGGACATATATAGTAGATAGGGATAACCTGACGGTTGGTAGGGGGTGTCAGTATAAACTATAAGTCGTTTTGTGGTTGGGTTTGTTGTTTTGTCGAGATCAGATTTACATGATGTTTATATATTGCTTTGGTTGTTTTTTATAAGAAATGTTAGAATAGATAGTTGTGATTAATGTGTGAAGAAGTAGAATAAATTATGGTCAAGTGCATTCAAGTATGTTTTAATCAAATTGATCCCAATCCCAAAAGTATCAAGAATGCGCCCCTTGCGCAATCTTGATACTTTAAGAAGTAAGTATTTGTACAATACATCAAGCTAAACATGTAGTTATAGGGTAGTGGCTCCAGTGTTCAACACTTTAAGCACAGTTTTCGAAATATTATTTCTCGTCGCGCAAAAATATCATAGATTTTCATTGAAATTTCACGGGATGACAGTGATGGATGACAGCTAGAAAACAGGTAGTCCGGTCACATGAGTAAATTATAGTTACTCATGTGGTCTGGTTGCTAAAGATAACATCAAAAGAAAATTTAGTGGTTCCTGTCGATCAGTGGCGCCACTACCCTACGTGTTTGTTTTTAAAATTGATTAGTATACCACGGTGTATATACCCTACCACAAGTGCGGATCTGATCCGCATGCGGGTGATAGCACGCTCCTGGCCACACGCAGGACAAAGATTTCGTTCGCCGCTGCAGTGCAGGCAGGCGGAGTCAACTTTGTATGGGCTGTTGGCGACTTACCCAGAGGGGTGAATCTTCCATACATTGAAATATTACAAAAAATCATATACGGCAGCGCCATCTTCCGTAGGAGGAACCTCAAGTTACTAACTGGTTATCCATATAATGTCACTAGATGGCGGTAGTATAGATAGCATTTTAAATTAATAAGTTACTTTTAGTTATTTTCTAGTAACTTTCTTATAACCATATCTTTCGTCAACTCCTTAAAAAGCTCGGCAGCCGAGCGCCTGCGACGAACGCATCGTGCTATAATAATAGTGAGAGAAATCCTAAGTTCGATCCTTCAAATATTATTATTATTTTTTTAATGTTCATTTATAAGTTTTTAATAATCTTACAATAATATAGTACACAAAACAAAATGTTAACTAGTTTTTTGTAAATATTATATACATTTTTAGCACCATCTATTGTACAGGGAACCTAGTTTCCCATCTTTTTTTTCTATGAGAGGCACATCTATACCCAATATTATACATAGTCTATGAACTTACCTATTGGGAATTGCCTTGTGTTTTTTTTTTGGCAGTTTTTTTTTAAAACTTATTTAATGTAAACAGTTCAAATTAACTATAAAATTAATAATAACATCTTCAAATAATATTCTGCTCTACAAAAAGTAGATTTATCGGATGTAATAATTTTATTTCATAAAATAGTTACATAACAATAAATTGAGTAGTAGAATATTTTTTATACAGTGGCAACACTTTGGTTGGAAAGCAAATGGCGTAGACTTCTTGGCGGGAAAGTGAAGAGTCATGTCTGCGGTTTTGTTTTATTTTCTAAAATTTGTGTTAAGTCGAATATTAATGTGAAATAATGGTGGATTATTAACCGTTAAGTGTTCGTGAGTGTGCATGAGTGTTGGCAAATGAAACAAAACAGTGCAACGTCACTAATCAAATTCTCTCAAGAAGTCCGCTTGAGGACTTAGTAAAGCCCCACATCTTTACTGAGATACTCGAGGGGTTGGGGGTATATCATTTCTCACTTCTCATTTCCATTATCATTCATCATCATCATTTCCATTATCATTCATCATCATCTTTAGGATTATAATACTAATGAAATTAAGAAACTAATGACATGGCAGCATGGTCTATGACCTTAGCCGGTTCCTCAGAGAACAAACTATTAAAAAAAAAAAAAAAAAAGCAAATGGCGTAATGTCAACAATATTAGTTGTTGTTTTCGTCGTTCGTAACAACACGTTTTGCTGAAGCTGTTTCGGTTTTATTCATGTTCATAGACTCTTCTCCATTATTTTCTTCGAGTCGAGCCCTTGCTCCTCAGTCCTCAGAAATAGTGTTGAGGTTAAAGCTGTGCGTGCGTGCTACCGGATACTTGTGAGACAGTGACTCTTTGTGTTGTTTTTTGTTTGTCGTGTAAATCATGGCAGATAACTTTCGACGAAAGTGTCTGAAATGTGGGCGATTACCCAAAGATGATTCAGATTCAGATTCATTTATCTGTATAGGTTTCCTAACCCCGGGCCAACAAACATAATTATTGCGGTTAGTATCTACAACAATGGTACCTGTGGAAGTTGTTTTTATATTTAATGTAAGGTTTATTTACAAACATTCTACATAGAGTTTTCACATTAAAGTTAAGTTTGCTAAGTAAATTATAAGGTCTAGAGTATTATTGTAGTTACCTTCTTTTAGATTTAATTAAGTAGTACCTGGATGACCGAACTTTGCTCGTTATTTTTTTTATAATGTTTTCTAAAATGAAACCTAGCTAGATCGCTTTATCGCCCGTACGTTAGCCCCGAAAGCCCTTGCATACTAAATTTCATAAAAATCGTTGGAGCCGTTTCTGAGATTCAGATTATATTTAAACAAGAATTACTCGTTTAAAAGTTTTAGATAGTTTATTTACAAATGTTTCACATAGAGTTTTCACATTATAGATTAGTTTGCTTTACCTTGCAAGTAACAATTAAATTATAACATGTGTTTTATTTGTTTTAGATGTGAATTATGGGCCAAGTTTTGTTTTCCTGGGGATGCTTGGCATTCTAATGATTTTCATAAAAAATTATATGCTGAGTATTATGCAACAAGCATTTTAAAGAATCTGCATTTATTGATTTTGTGGAGAAAACACTTAACCAAAATGCAGTTCCTGAAGATGAATGTGATGAGGTAATTACCTACTAAACCATTTTTAAATGAAAAGCCTGTAAATCGTAATACAGTTCAGGGCACCAGAAAAAATTCATTACTAATAATAATAACATTACTATAAACTCAATTCCTTAACTGTTAATAACGTATAACAATGGTTAAATCAATTACGTACGATAATACGGCGCTTCGATAGACTAGGGGGTATACTATTAAAAATTAACCTTGTTTTTTCAGCAGCCGACTTTATTACCTCTCATAGGTGATAATATTTCACCTAAACCTGCTTTGCAATGCCAAGATTCATCTCCAATATTAATGGACATTACTAATGTCAAAAGGGATCACAAGGTACTTGAAAATTATCTCAGTTTCTGGTTAGTTTTACAAGTCACTTTATATTTGCACTTAAATTGAACTTTCTCACCTTGATAATTTAAATATGAATTATGTACCAAACTATGACATTGATTTTTCAGCATGTACTGAACAATCACAGCATATTATAGAACCTGCCCCAGGCCCATCAACATGACATGTTAAAACCTCATCCAAAGCTATCAGAGAGACTTAAGGACATAACAAATATTGAATCAGTTGCCAAGGTATTTACATAAATATTGTTTCATTAGATAAAATATTTAGTAAAATTATTTAAAATTAAATAAATACACATATAGTATAGACTCGCCACAAAACTTTAGAAACAATGAAGTCCCTTTGCAAACTTACTTTCCTTATGCAATATTGCAACATAGACATCCCACAGATATAGGAGTTTTTAACTTAATGGGATAAAAAAATTATTGGCACACAGTCACCGTGGCCCGCTAGTTTTACGTAAATTATAATAATTATTATTTAATAGTATAGTTTTTACATAGTCAATATTACAATACTTACTATAAAAGCTAATAAAAATTTTCATTCTTTTTCAGTCTACGTCTGAAATTAGTGCCACAAATAGAGTTCAGTCAAAAAGAGATGAAATTAAATAAAAAATGTAGACTTTATGTGAAAAGGATCTGGAAGTTGAGGAACAGTATCAAAAAGCAAAATAATCTTGATAAGTTAAATATTCTTTATGAAGATTGTTCTTATCAAAATCTTGTGAAAAGATTAACCCCATCATTTACAATACTTTTGCAGTCTCAATTGAAAAATGTAAGAAGGAAAAGAAAAGGTAGATGATAGAGCTTTGATGTAGAAATTATTGCCTTAAGGCTGTACAAAAGGTCTCCTATGTGCTATTGCCTTTTAAGAGGAATGTGGTGCTTACCGACTCCAGCAACACTTATATATTTGTTAGGCCAATTTAATATAACAATTAGAATTAATGAAAAAATTCTTAATGCATTAGAGGATAGTGCGATAAAAAAAACGCGCAGTGATTTTCAATTTAATTTGGAAAGTCATATAACTTGTTTTTTTACGGGTCATGCCCCCTGCCGCGAGTTGCGGATATATCTTTATTCCTACTGGGTCGGCCAAATCTGCCCATTGTCCTTTAATTTTCTAGCCAAGTCTAGGTGCGTTAATAATGTTGAGACTTAGATTAATGTATAAAACGTAGGTGTTGTTTTTTATTTGTATTTTTTTATTACGGTATGACAAAACATTATTACACCAATTAATATATCATAATATGTATATTTTTAACTTGTGTAAACTAGATAATAGCTTTCTTTGCGCATATAATACATTATATTTATATGGAGCAGTCATTTGTAATCTTGATTTATAGATAATGCGCTTGTGTTATATCCTATGTATACATGCCACAATTATTTTGATGTAAAGTAATATTTTTTGTGAAACAAAGATAATGGTAGTCTCTGCAGTGTGCAACAATCATTCAAAGAAGCAATAGTATTGTTCAAAAATTTATGGTAATACACAATATGAATATTGTGAATTAAATTGTTTTTATTTTGTACTAATTTTAACTAAAGTAAAACTATTTTGGAAATCTGTTATAGAAGCTATGTGTTTAGAAGATATATATCAAATATGTATGCACTTTTATAAAAATGATGATTTATTAATTAATTTTGCAGCTTTACTTAAGAGTAAAACATGATTGGGGTAACAAAGAATATTTAATTATAAATAAGTATAGTGCGTAGATACAATTTAGAATTTATGCTACATATTTTGTATGTTTTCAATTCTAAAAATAAATAAAGTCTTAAAGTCTTATATCAAAAATCTACAGCCTGATAATGAATTTATTTTAATGTTTGATGAGATGTCTATAAGAAAACATCTGGAATATAAATTTAAACAAGATTTAATAGAAGGTTTCTAAGATCATGGGCCTCAGCATGGGCGGTCGAAACTGATAGCTACCCATGCGTTAGTGGTAGCCGGAGTAAGGAAAAAAGAAAAACAACCAATCACTTTTTATTTGTCCAGCTCTTATGTTACCGCAGATAGACTAGCAGTCCTCATAAAAGAGGTAATAATAAATAAATAAATAAATAAATAAATAAATGTTTCCCACACTCACACCAATAATTATACTATTTATTATTTTTATAAATAAGTTCTGTCAATGAGGGACTCACACCAACATACTCTCTTGACACAATATCAGATTCTAATTTTTTTTTATTTTTTATTTATTGAATAAGTGTCTAAATCATTCCTTTTTAAATTACAGATTTTACATGCCTGTTTTAATATTGGCCTGACTATAGCAGAAACCATATGCGATATGGATGGAGTTAATAGAAGAGCCTTAACAGTCCTGGGTGCAACTAAGGAGAAGCCATATTTTTCATTTTTAAATAATGAAGTGGTCACTATATTTGACCCACCACATTTGCTCAAGTGTTTTAGAAATTTATTCTTGAAGTATAATGTTAAGTGCAGCACAAATATAATGTCAAATGACCAAACAGGACAAGGTAATTATTATCGAAATTAAGAAGTACTCTTATTGATGTCTATAATAAAATTATTAAATTTTTAGAAAGGTTACCCTATAGTTCATCAGAAGGAAATAATACGAAAGATGTTCAGTTCATTCACTTGTGTAATTCTAGGTTGCATGTAGATCTAACACGATGTCAAAATGACTATAAAATATGTTAACACTAAATTAATTAAACGACCTAGCGAGGCGGTGCTCTGTAGACGACTGGCGGGCTCCCCCGCTACGCCGGCCGGGTTGCAGATCGCTGAACCGACACATTTCTACATTGTATGCCGCTACATCACACCCCCTCTTTTTCAAAATTTTTGTACAAAAAAAAATTTTACAATAAAAATAATACATGTATCCAAAAAAATAATAATAAATTCATATACCAACTATTCTAAGTGTTTGGTTTACCTTATCATTAATGTATGACAACCGAACCGGTACGTTGTATAAATGTTGTTATAATTGAAAACAATTTAAAATAGCAAAATGGATCTTGTTTTAAAACCGTGCGCCCGCCGACATCGATTTGCAGGAATTAGCTGACTCGATGCCTACTGCCTGATTGCGTCACCCTACCGAGCGCAGTCCATACAGTTTATCGCTTGCCCAAACAAAGGTACAATCGCACACATACAATTGATGACCACTTATCTGTCTTTACAAAAAAAAAACATTACGAACTCCATACGTATTACTTAATATTAGCTATTACACTTAGAATACATTAGCTTCAGTTTAGCTTACTTTGAGAAAACAAAACTTCACGCGGGAATCGAACTTCCGCTTAACTACTAGTATAACAAACCCACTTGGTTTTTACAATATTTACTAACTAACAAAAAATAAACACTACTTGAAATATTCCTATATGAGGAACAACACAAAATAAAATATCAATTAATGGTATATTGTCCGAAAGGCCGGCCTGCTATAATAAAAACAACACCCCTAAGGGCCTACTTTACCTCCTCTCGCGACAATAGTCTACTAGCTCCTTCACTTCACTATAGTACAACTATACACGGGTGAAATTTAAAAAAAATATTATCACTATGTATAAACAACTTGCTGCGGTGGTTGCGACTGTGGCGTTGGGCCGTTTGTATTTCCGGTTACTTGCCAGATGGCCCTAATTCTTTTGTCAACCCAGCTCTGGGTATTTTGACGACATTTTCCAACGCAAAATTATACAAGTTAGTATAACCACCCGCCAACTGCGTTTCGGCACTCTCTTCGTATACAGCCAACAAACGCTCTTTCAGCGCCTCATACTTGGCGGTCGCCGGCGGGGACTGTACAATATCGTTCACTTGCCGCAACGCTTCTTTGTTAAGTTTTGCCAACACCAGGTCAAACTTCACACTGTCGCCTTGTTTTTGTGGCGCCATAATTGATTCAACACGGCTGAACCACATTCTTGGCATATCTGGCCAAAACTCAGGTGTCCGCATTTGAACTGTCACCATTGACACGTCGGCAAAGCCCTCCGACAAAAATCCAGCACTGCTGCGCGATAAGCCCGCCGTTGCTTCTTTGTTACTCGCCGGCGCGAGGCCTGATGCCGCTCCGTGGTTGCCCGGAAACATCTTTACTCCCGATCGCTATTACACTTATTACGTAACGTAAATTTCGAACTCGCTAGGTCCGCGTTTAAAATGAGTCGCCTACGTATCGGGGTCACCAGTTTAGAAAGGTTACCCTATAGTTCATCAGAAGGAAATAATACGAAAGATGTTCAGTTCATTCACTTGTGTAATTCTAGTTTGCGTACTTAAAGTTGATTTTTCATTGGTTTTTTTTGAAGCGGTCTCTTTGCGGGTCGGGGTATGTTTGTGTTTGTGTGGTTTAGTTTTGGACAGATTTTGCTAAGGAGTTAAAGCCTTACTGCCTTGACTTACGTTTTATTTTCGTTTGTTTTGAATTTTTATCGATGAAGTGACTGTAATTTTAATAAGTATAATTTTTTTGGGGAAAAATATAACCTATATTTTTAATATTTATAATCGATTGAGTAGCCGATTTAGAACAACTACTTTCATGGAGTGCGCTTAACCTGTTACAGGTTGTATAAATGTTATTCAGAAGTTGGTGTAAAGAGACTACTCTTTTTCAAGTTAAAGTTTAGTAACAAAACATGTGTGCACTTTTATTCAGCATTATAAAACAAAAATCGATCGCCATTAAAAATCTTTGTAATTTATACCAAAATGCTTATTAACTCTTACAACTACAAATTTTTAACTCGAGTTATGTTAGGGAGTGACGTCTGAAACGGCATATCGTTGGTCACAAACATAAAAGAACAGACACAGTGTCAACTGTGTCTGTTCTTTTATTCACTAAAAATACTATTACGCGCTAAATCGCTCTATAACCGTATAAGTTTTGTTCGAGTTGTGTTTGTGAGTCTGTGCAAGTGTAGGCGTCGATATCTATACGTGTAAAACTGAGAAAACTTAAATTTTAATAAGTGATTTAATCGTTTTTCGTTTTGTGGTGGGTGTCCAGAAAATACTTTCTTGTTCTCAACTCACTTACACATCACGGATTCGCGCCATCTGTCTGGGAGTGGCGGCATCACCAATAGCAGAGACATCTAACGTATAAGTGCGTAAACTTCATGTGGTGCTTTTAAAGAGCGGGCTACTTCGCGGACTCGTGGGTGCTATATAGTGAAGTTGTTTCCGCTGTGCTGCTTTTGAAAAGCGTGCTATTGAAAAGTTTTAAGGTTGCTATCTGGCTGCGTCGGGTTCGTTGCCGTGTTGCTTTTGAACGTGCTCAAAGATGGTGAACTGTGGCGCTTGCGGCAAATTTCTTTCGGCGGCGGGCAGTGCTGCCTGTGCAGCGTGCCCGTTAAAATATCATAAGGCTTGCCTTAATATTTCAGAAAAGGCACATATTAGTAAGGACTGGATTTGCCCGAACTGTAAGAAGAACAGTCGTAGGGGTGACAATAGTCACACGCCGGTTAAGGGCATCTGCAGTTCGCCACCGCCGTCGGCGTCCGCTTCTGCTGTGTCACCTCAGGCCGATGTGGATACTGACGCCAATAACGCCAAGGAGGAGCGCCGGTATCGGGAGCTCGCCGACTTCATGACGGAGATGCGCCAATTTCGAAATGAAATGAACGAGTGGCGCGAGTCTCTGTCCGCTAGAATGGACAGCCTTGAGGAAAGGTTAGACGTACTGGAGCAGCGCAAGCCTGATGCTGAGATGGGTGGGACTGTTGAGCTTGAAAGCACAATCCGAGAGCTGAAGCTGGAGCTGAACGACCGCGACCAGGAGGCTCTCCTATCCGACCTTGAGATCGGGCAACTTCCAGAAGAAAAAGGTGTTAGCGTCGCTCAGGCCGTGACCGTGCTGGCCGCGCGGCTGGGAGTCACGCTGGAGGAGAGAGATGTGGTGTTCGCCGAGCGTGTGGGGGCGCCACCGGCCGAGGCTGGGGGGCGCCCCCGCCGCGTGGTGGTGCGGATGGCGCGGCGCCGCCTACGTGACGACCTACTCAGCGCGGCGCGCGTGCGCCGCAACCTCACCTCTGAGGCGGGCGGCCGCGTCTTCCTCAACGAGCGACTGACCCGCCTAAACCGCCAGCTCTTTCACCGGGTCCGCGAAGAGTGTCGCAGGCTCCAGTGGCGTTACACATGGACCATGGGCCGCGTCTATGCTCGCCAGGCGGAGGGTTCTTCGGTTTTCACGCTCCGATCTGTAGCGGACGTTGATCGGGTGTTCGGCAGCAAAAGTTGACTTTTTGTCTGGATTGTATCGACCTATTTGGTAATTTTTTATATTATTTATTTTTTGTTTTTAGTGAGTCTTTTAAATAAGAATTCCTTTTTTACCTATAATGTTCTAGTTGCTAGATTAACTGCGTTTACTCCTGTAAAGCACATAATAGAGTGCAATGAAAGTGCAAATATGTTATTAACGGAACTGTTTATTTTAATACACATTACACTGATTCTGTATCTTACATTAGTTGTTAGAAGTATTATGGTGTTAGGCGTGATCACATATCGCATGATTAAAGAGCAGCTTTCGCTCTTATTAGGAACGGCTGAAGTAATAGCTGTTGTAGTAGAAAATAGTCATTTAATTTTGGCACATAGTTGTTCTATTGTATTTATATTTGGTTCATATGGAAATAAAACTATTGTACATTTTGTTTTTACCGAAAACACTGTTATATATTATAACGCCTACAAATACACACTTTTTTTATATACACAAATACACGTATATTTAAACACACACTCAGATTCCTCTTTACTACATAACAATAACACTACACAATCACATTATAATCCAGGACTACTAGAGCTTCTCCTATATAAACAAATAATATTAATGAATGGCTAATTCATTACATAAAAATTTGAGACTTGGTCTTCTCAATATACGATCTCTTAATACAGGCAGGGACGAATTGGAAGCAAGTATGGAGTCTAATAAACCTGACATACTAGCACTTAATGAAACATGGATTAAAGAGGGCCAAGAAATGATCGCTCCGATTCTTCCTGGTTATATACTTAAACATAGAGCTCGTAAAACTAATAAAAAAGGTGGAGGTGTAGGGTTTTATATCAAAAAAACATACGCGCGCGAGTTCATGCGCATCCGAGTTCACAACTGGAGCAATTATGGTTGGAGGTGGCTCTCCCAGGCGCGCGTATGGCTATTGGTACGGCTTATAGACCGGAGAGTGTCAGGGTTACCACGGCTTTAGATGCGTTAAATGAGTCCTTGGGTACATTTGCCCACTGCGACTATGTCTGTCTGCTGACCGATTTTAATGTAGACTTACTGAAACCCGACTCCCTGAAGGCTCGTGAGCTTATAACGTTCTGTTCGCAACAAAATATTGTTCAGTTGATAAAAGAGCCCACTAGAACGACAGATGGGTCAGAAAGTCTGATTGACCTCGTACTAACGGACGTGCCTGAAAGATGTAAGGCAGTTACGGTATTGCATAACCAATGTATGAGTGATCACGCCTTGGTATTATGTGACTTTAATATTAAAAAACAAAAACCAGTGACACGTTTTTTGGAGTATCGTTCAATAAATCAAATCAATTCTGATTTATTTATTTCCGACCTTAAATCGGTAGAGTGGAGGGATCTCCTTAATCTACAAGATGTTCAATCCAAAGTGGTAATGTTTAATGAAAAGCTAGTTAATATTTTTGATATGCATGCCCCCTTAAAGAAAAAACGGGTAAGAGAAACTCCAAAGCCATGGATCACCAATATGATAAGGTTCATGATGTCTCTTAGAGAAAAGGCTCTAACAAGATCACTAATTAAAAAAACTGATTCGTCTAAAAATTATTACAAAAGCTTAAAAAATTTAGTCACAGGTGCAATAGATAGAGAGAAAACAGCATTTTTCACTCAATATATAAAAACCTGCACCAACCAAGTAAAATGTGGCTGTACTTTAAAAAAACGAAGACTGTTAATTATTATTATATGGTGCAGCAATATTATTATATTGCTGCACCTATACCTAATAACCTAATGAAACCGAATCATATAAATACACATTTTCTAAACATTTCTGGCGATGGAAGAGTTGATAGCAAGACAAGTTTATTATTTTTTATTTCAAATAAAAAAACAATGAACGTATTTTCCTTAAGCCCAGTGTCAGAGGAGGTTGTTGGTAAGATTATCTTTAGTATAAAAACAAATGCCACTGGACATGATCACCTTAACGCCGAGATGATTAAACTTGCAATGCCTGAGATACTTCCAATTATCACAAATATCATCAATTGTTCTATATCGACCAGTACATTCCCTGAAGCCTGGAAGTTGGCCTTAGTTAAGCCAATTCCTAAATCTAACAATGTTAAGACTTTAAAAGATTTGCGTCCAATTAGCATACTTCCGGTGTTGTCCAAAGTGCTGGAAAGGGTAGTATTAGCTCAGATGGAAAAGTACTTAAGCCAAGAAAATTTAGTACCCAAATATCAATCAGGATTCCGAAGGAACTATGGCACTGAAACAGCGCTTCTACAGGTTACGGATGATCTTATTACCGCGTCAGACTTAGGCCTAAGCAGTGTGCTAGTTCTATTGGATTTTTCGCGCGCGTTTGACTGTTTTGACCCTGATCTCCTAATAGCTAAGCTCTCGTATTATGGATTCTCACAAGACGCTTGCAAATGGTTTAAAACTTACCTCTCTGACAGAAAACAATATGTAGAACTAGAAAATCCAAATGGAAGTAAAAACGTCTCTACTGCGGAGAGAGTACCTAGGGGTACGCCACAAGGATCGATCTTAAGTCCTATCCTGTTTTCTATTTTTACAGCGGATATGCCTGATCATATTAAGATTTGCAAATATCACTTGTACGCAGATGATACCCAGCTATATCACAGTTTTAAAGCAGAAGACACAAGTAATGCAATCGCGCAGATCAATAAAGATCTTGACGAAATTTATAGATGGGCTGATTGTAACTCACTGATCCTTAACCCGGCCAAATCAAAAATGGTGATCCTAGGCACAAAAAATCAAGTTGGTAGGGTCTTGGCTCATAATCCTAAGCTAACTGTACATGGGATACCTAGATATACCTATAGACACCGAAGCTAAAAATTTAGGTCTTATTATTGACAGTGAAATGAGATTCATTAAGCATATAAATAATAAAATCAAGAACGCGTTCTATAAGCTTAAAGTACTGTATAATATAAGAAAATATATTTCGGAAGAAGTAAGAGTATTATTATGTGATCTGTTGGTGCTCTCTCCATTTAACTACTGCAGTGCGGTGTATGGGCCTAGGCTATGGGCTGGAACAGAAAATGCCATCCAACGAGTGCAAAATGCTTGCGCTCGTTTCTGTTTTAGTATACCTAAGAGAGAACATGTCACTCCATATCTTGTTGGTAAAGGTCTACTTAATATGAAGTGTAGAAGAGAGCTTCATTTAGCGTGCACTGTACATAAGATTATTTGGAGTAAAAAACCAGAATATCTTTTTGAAAAATTGACGTGGACCAAGGATATCTTTAAAGTAAATACCCGGTCTAAGTACAATAATGCTTTAGTTATCCCAAAACATAATACGATACGGTTTGAAGGTGGCTTCAAATATCGGGCATCAAAGATCTGGAATAATCTCCCACCACCTTTAAAAAAAATAACTTGTAATTATACTTTTAAAACCCGGTTTAAGCTACACTTACTGGTTCGACAAAAACGTAACTTTGAAGCCTCTTTTAAAACTAAAAAAAGGTAATTTTATATAAACGCATATCACAATCTATATGTACACACACACACGCCCACACACACACACACACGCACACACCCCCACACACACACATACACTCACACACACATAAAAATGTTTGTTATTTTTCTGTAGGTTTTATTTTTATTTTAAACTAAATCTTAATCTCACAGTTTGATCGTGTCATAGTTAATAATGCAGTTATTGTCACCGCTTACTCCACACTATCTCGGCAAAGACCAGCCCGAGCACAGGGATAAATTGAAAAACAGCGCCGCGGGCACATATATTATGTGAGCGCAGCAAACGCTGAATTTACCCCTTTTGTCCTCCGAAAATTACATTATATAATAAGTGATAGGTACCTTAACAAAATAATAGAAATAGTTTAAATTGATCTTAAAAATGTTAACGTTACCTACTTATTTGTTTTTTTTTACTGCAAATTATTTTTTTTTCATGATGTGTTTTTTTTGGTACGGCAATAAATTGAATTTTTATTTTTATTTTTATTTTTATGTTATTTTGTTGGATAAAATTGCAATTAATTATCTTGATTATTCACGAGGCGCGTCATAAAAATGAAATAAAAACACATACTATTCACGACAAAATTACTTGCGCACTAATAATTAACATGTAGCGGACCTAACTTGTAAATTAAAATTTACTTACCGAATAACTTAAAGTTCACGTCAAGTCAAATAATTGTATCGACATTATTATTAAACCCAATTTATTTCTTCTTTTCACAATTTCTATGAATATTGCTTGCATCAATGTAGGTAAAGGTTTTGTCTTGCGTGTCAGTCGCCCCTTTTCGGATACTGACTGCATTAAGGTCTTATACTTTTCATACGTCCGCAGTGTTTTAGAATACTGCAGTAACGTGTGGAACCCTAATTACATGACATATATCGAATCAATCGAACGTCTACAATCTAGGTTCATAAAAGTTCATTAAATTATCGGAGTCAGCACAAGAAAATCAACTACGAGGAATCGTGTACGTTTCATAAGTTAATGCAGCTCAAAGATCGCCGTACTCTCCTTGATATGTTGTACTTGCACGATGTCTGTAATGATAAGATTGATTGTTCTGAGTTATTATCTCTCTTTTTACAAATCAGAACACCGACAAAGCGCACTAGACATACCCCTCTTTTTCATGTACCACTTAGCCATTCTAACTACGCTCAAAATTCAATTATTTACCGTTCACTCAACAGTTATAACAAAACTTTCTCATCTATCGATATCTTCCACCTTAGTAAACCATCTTTCAAAAAACAAATCTCGACTATATTAGTAAATAAAGTATATAACCTCACAAACACATATGTCTGTAAGCACATTTATAATTCACACTTAGACTTCTGAAGAATTGCCCCTGCTTGTCAGACTGATGATAAAGAGCACTCACAAGCATATTATACGCACATACATGCACCCTCATGCACCACATTTAATGTCATTTACACTACACACACACACAAACACACACATACCACATACTCACACAGTCACACGCTCAACTCGCACTCGCACTCGCACTGTTCGGTGCGTACCTACCTACCACTGATTTACTTTAACTTATTTGTTTTTTTAAATTGTTTTTGCCCTTTTTTAAATTATTGTGTTGTCTATCTGTTTTGTTTTCTAATTTGCTTAAGCGACATAAATTAAATATATAGTTTTACAAAGTAGGGATCTGTAATTGGCAGTAGGTTAAGTATACAATGTAATAACTTAGTTTATAAAGTGCTGTAGATTCCATGTTCATAAATAAAAAAATAAAAAATAAATAAATAAATTAAATGCTTAATAAATTCTGAATACTCTAACCAATTCGACCTAAAAGCTTAATAAAAACAATGTGTGCAGTTATTCAAAAGTTAGTAAGCTAATTGTAACGGTATTAAGCTCTTACTCAACTGTTGCTTAGATGTTATTCAGCGTTAAGCTTTCAAAATTGGGGCCCTTTTTGCTTGAGTAACAGCTGAATAGACGGTACTCAGGCGTTATTCAGCTTAGTATTCAGCTTATGCTCTTGATAATTGCTCTTAATCAATCTTTATTCAGCACGTCTGTGTTACTTGGGTTGTACTGGAGTGCGAAGTCGGGTCGGCATCAAATCTTCCAGGTCTTAACAATTTATCCATATTTATGTTTATTAAATTGATAAATACATAGACAGATAAACCAAACCTAGTAATATTAGGCTTAAATGAACATAAAAATTAAGCTAGGACATTCTTGACACAGATGATAAAAGTAATGACATACAAATCTTGACTGACGTCAAGCGATAGCATTCTCCCTTTGAACACCATAGAGGTTGTATAATAATATAATGCAATGAGGATATTATCTCAACTTCATTGATCAGGATTTTACATCGTCTTCTGTTTTCTATGGCTCTTTCACGTTCTAGGTGCAATCCCATCTTTATCTCGTGGGCTTTAAATTTCCTCCATTTTAATACAAAAGGATCAACAAAAAGGTTCAAGGCATATAGGTATGCTGATAAAATACTTTGGCAAAGATAACCTTCAGTCCGATGTGGGCAATAATATAGCTACAGAAGAGAAAATCTGTTTCTGAAAGCTAAATCTAAAAAAGGTTTAAGAAAAAGACGTCATTAGTAGATATTGTAAGTATTTAATGACCCATTCGTTAAACAATAATTATAATAGTAGGTATAAGAAAGATTAAGTTCAAAATAACATTTAAAAAAGTAACCTCACGAAATTTATATTCCTCGAAATGTAAATTAATAAGTGGTGACAGTATAATTAAAAAAGTTTTTAAAATATTCAACTACTTATATATCTCTAAAAGAAGATAGAAATACAGTTCAAACCAAGTTCTGAATTGCGAAAAATATATTGGTAAACAAAAAAATATATTCGGTCAAGTTCTAAGTTAGGCCTTCAACTCCTTAGGCGTTATATTCTCTATTAATTCTACACACGTAACCCATTTCAGTTTACGAGGCAATTTTAAAATAGCCATTGACGGAACATCCAAGACTTCAAATGCTTCTGCCATATTCCAAAATATGTTCAAGACCGTCGCAACTTTGCGGAGTTTAAAAAAACTGCTAAACGGATAAAAATCCAGCACACTACTCAAGTTGGACACAAAACTCCGTGAATAAACCTACGTCATTTGGACGCGACCGCGCCAGTTTGGACGTATCGTCAGTGCCTACCCTTCACATATTGATACCTCCAACGACTACAGTTTGTTGTACAGTAATTCGCAATACATCACACAATTCACAGCTCCCTTCTAAGGTTACAATGAGTGGACCATATCCCGAAAGGCAGGTCAACCGTTAATCCAAAAAAATAATTAAACAGATGAAATTAATAGTGACCATACAAGCCGGGTATATGATGTAATGCTTAGAAAATGACACAGAGAGAGAGAGAGAGAGAAGGACAGCGAGAGCTGTCAAATTTGAAAGTTCAAAATTATACATTTTATTTGAAATTAAACGACTTGAAGGGACATTGCCTACATTACATGATTAAATAGACACCGACTTATCAATAGAAAGGTTAGTGATTATTTTAAACATCCTTAAATCTATGATAACAATTATTTTAAAACACTAAAGTAATTATGTCCATACTTTATTTACCGGCGACATTACTATGCGCATTATCAGTTCAGCATATTCCGTTCAGATCGTATTCAGTTCACATCGGGTCAGCGCAGTAAATAAACCAAGACAGGTATACTTTCTAGTGTTACGATGGTTCGTAAGTTTCGAGGTAGTACATTGTTTTTAAAGACACACTATTTTTCTCTCTGTCATGTTGAATAAATACCTGGTGTGGTGGTCGAGAGACCAGCCGAATACATCGTCTGTTAAATGTTTCTTACGAGCGCCTACGAGAGAGAGTCGAGGGTGCGGCGAGGCCGTGCCTATCAGCACCTGATCGTGGTTGACTTTAGTTCAGTAAATTTCTTAACAAAGACAAAAGTAAAAGCTGATTTACGACGCCACCCGTGATGTTACGATTATGGCGAGATAGATCTTGATTTTGATACCCGAGAAGAGATGATGACTTGCATTAAACAGATGTAAGAGCGTTCGAGGGATCCGAAGTAAGCGAAGTGAGCCGCGATTTTAATAACGGCGTAGCTGGTGACATCCGGTCGCTCCATTCCGCTCGGTCCGGTAGAATTATTTTTCGAAATAATACAGAAGGGCTTAAATAGACAATAAAAGTAAAAGAGCATAAAGAAGTGTCTTCAAAATAAGAAAGAAATCTTTGTAAACGAATGAAAACAAATTAAATAGGTTACAATTGCAACGAGTTTCTACACTGGCGAAATACGCGCAGTCCGTAAGTGCGCTTAGATGGAACGGCACTCGCGTCGGAAACGCCTTCAAGTCAATGGGATTAATTTAGCAAATGGACATGTTAGCATTGCCTCTAAGGATATTTTTTAAATGTTTTTTTAGACTGCATCATATTCAATGTTGGCGCGTTTCAGAAGTGATTACAGTAACGGCTGATAATATGTATACATATTTAACGGCATGTTACAAGTTGTTGTTGTCTTATTGCAACAGTGCAAGTACAGTAAGGGTATCAATGGTCAAAATGGTTTACATATTACTAAATGTGACTGTACAAAAATGTATGCCAAATGAAGCTCATTCGCTTAGACAGTGAACCAAATATGTTAATGATAACGGCCTAACTTACTATCGCGTAACACAAGGACATCGAGATGGAACCGACGTATGCAGCGGTATGACAAAAAAGTGTTGAAGAAGCGACAAGTATTGGGAATACACAGATCCGAGATTATTCGTACAATCGCAGCCTGCGACCACGTCAACGAGTTCTGCATAGCCAACGTGGCCTGAGGAAGGCAACGGGGTTCAATGGCCTGCAGAGAAGACGATCATACTGCCTTTATGGGTTTTTTATTTTTAGTACATTTTTTTTCAAGACAGTTGACCTTTTTAGCTTACGTAGATGGCGGCTGAGCCTCCGAAAATTAAATAAATCGACAGACACAGAGAAGGAAGAATTATTAAATTATCAAATATAATTATAGAAATTAAAATTAACTTATTACAGAGTTTTACGAAAGACAAAATATACAACAATCGAAATTACAAGAAAAGAAGCAATTACTGAAGATGCCGCTAAGCCTGTTGCCTTAGTCAGAGAAGCAAGGTGATGTGGCCCTCGGCCAGTGATACGAGTGCGAAGAACCGGATCTATGAAGGTACCTACAATGCGATTGGTTGATGGTTGAACTAGTTTAGTTAGTCCGGCTAGCTCGCGGCATTGTTGTCATAGAAGTAAGTTAGCCAGTTCCTCAGTGATGCCGAGTGAAGGCGCTTCCACCTTCCTCCTTATCGTCACTTAGCACCAGGTGGGATGGATCAAAGTTCGAAAGAGAAGAAAAGGGACGAAGATGTTATAACAAATTAACTGCAGAAAATACATATTACGTAAAAACTATAATATAAATAGATTAAGATAAAAACCTGCTACAAGCAGGGCGGGGTCCCGGCCACCCGCCCAACTGTTCGCCGATGTTATCGCTCCCCCGCTTCCTGCTGTAGCACTCCCGTTACGTAGCAGTTTATTTACTTTTGTCTTTATCTAGAATTTACGATTTCTAAACCGATGGCATTCAAGTGATCCAGGTTATAAGAAGCCGTCAACAAATCGGCCTACACGGAATTATTACGCGCGTATTATGGATGGATTCTAATGCCCTAAGGCCTCTGCCTCGAATTTTGCGGGCAGCGGGGCGACGGCGGCGCAGCAGCAGCGCGTCTTGACTGGAGCTCACCGCTGGAGCGGGCGACGAGCGGTGCACTCCAGTCAAGCCGCGCCGCCGCCGCTGCCGCCCCGCTGCCCACAAAATTCGAGGCAGAGGCCTAAGGGTGGATTCCACCAAGCGAGAGTAAATTTTATTCTTAGATTAAATCGCCAGTTATTCGAGTGTAAATCGAAATTTCATTTTACCACGAACTATTTTGATTGAAGATAGTGATTGTGATGAGTTCTTTTTCAGGATTTTTTTATTTTACCAAATGTTAATTGATTAGCAAAAATAACACGCGACACACACACACACACAAATTGAATAAAACGAATTAAACAAACAAAATAATAAAATGAACATAATGAATAAAATGAATGAAGTTAATAAAATGGATGAAATGATTGAAATTAATGAAATTAATGAAATTAATGAAATGAATGTAATGAATAAAATTAATAAATTAATCTAAAAAAATATGGATAAAATGAATAAAACGAACGAAATGAACGAAACGAATAAAACGAATACGATGAATAAGTCTATAGCCTGGATCACCCTTCACCCAAGCTACGTATTGCAGTGAGTATAGCCATCTCTCCGGACACGTCGCTCTAAGTGTTGATATCTTGGTGCAATTAGGGAGATAGCGACACCTTCCAAACACGTACCTTGTGTAAACTGCTACACACAATGTTGTTCAACAGTTTCACAACAACCAGCGCCTGCCTTCCCTTCCTGATATTAACAATTCAATTTCCAAATGGTGTTTATGCACATTCAAATATATCCTAATATCCTAATCCTACATCGAACTTACAAAACATCGGTTATTACCGTATTCTAACAGATTATTGACATTACATGCATAACGTATACATTATTATATGTTAGGTATAAAAGAACAGTCGAGGTGGAGTGTAAAGTAGTTATAAAATAATAGTTGTGATAGTTTCGGAAATATTTATTTTAAAAATGTCTTCAATGATGGCAAAGCCTAATTTTAGAAAAAAAAGAGTTTCCATCACAGCGCTTCACCAACAGCTAAAGACTTTTAAAACAAATAACTACTCCTATCAGAACTCTTTAACAGGGCACAGTGCCGAGTTATTTAAAATTCGATAGATTTCAGGGGATAATACTTCCGGAAGGATAAATTTAAATAATTTAAATTTCTAATGATTTTACGTTTCGGCGGCGATTGAAAGAGCTGTCGCCGCCTCCTCCGCCCCTACGACCGGTCTAGATCTAATAGCACGTCACTCCATTCCTTCCCTTCCTTAGCACTTTTGAACAGTCTTCATTTGCTTATAGCCTTAAATTGTTAAAACATAATAACTAGATACACCTCAATCATGTTGTCATAATAAAATATGTTGAAACCATGCATTTAAATTTCTTTCCACAAAAATATTTCATCTATCTGTATTTTCCCAACCTCCCTACCTACTTATCAACCTAGAGCTCAGTTTTGGATCCGCTTAGCTAGTTTTTCAATGCTTGTTTCAACGTATTTTCCCATGAGCGTATGCGCATGTTCAACATTAAGTCAGGCGCAACATTTCTACCGGCCTCTCTATCTATAATATAATACCTTCATTTCAACCCGAAGGGCTACGCCTGGCCAACTGTCTACACAATTGCATAGATATTGTTTTTATTAATTTATTATTAAGAAAAAAGAACGTAGGAAATAGACCCTGTCTGAATTTTGGCCAATATGAAATAATTATACCTTAATATAAATAAACAATGTTTTAAACATTTCTTACAAATTTGCCAAATATATCGTTAAGTCTCAAAGATCTAAAGATATTTCGAATGCTCTTTCAAAATCAGTACTGTCGAAGACTACCTTGGAATGGACTCAGTTACTCTCCTTATCCACATTAAAATCATGTTTAATAAATTAAGTATCATGATTTTAAATTGATAGTCAGAAGATAAATAATACTTAAATTAATTTTATATAACGCAAGTGTTAGGATACTTATTTATAATTTCCTTATGAAGCTAGATGTAGAGGTATATATGATATATTGTTTATTCCAAAAGTTCATTCCATTGCTACCAGCCAGCTACCAGTCGAACACTCCAATAATAAACGCACTCATAATGGTGGCGACTGACCGGAGCGTGTCTTCGCCGCGGCGAGCGATGTATTACGTTACGACATTGCTGATCGACGCATGGCCGGTGCCGGTGCAGCGAGCGACACCGGCCGCCATCGAGCTCCTGCGAATGCTCGCCTCGAACATGTTACGTTGCGGCAAAGTGCTCCGGTCAGCCTCCGCCCTCTTCGTTCGAAATGTCAAAACTGCAAGGTTGCTAAAAACCTTATTTTCCATATCCACCATTCATTTAGTAATTTGAGCACTGAATACAATGAATACTTACTTTCTCAACGTTGCCTTCAAGCACACCTATCTAATCATCGAGCGAGCCATAATACAACTCCTCTAACATTGGCATCGACCAAAACCTTACAATGTACAAAATACAAGTCCAAATCCCTAAATTCTTATTCCAGTCAAAATCATCATTCCTAGCTTATCATCTTCTTTCGACAACAGTTAATTTGGACAAACTTCCAAATATTATCTCCGTTCAAAAACTTTTCGGCTCAGATTTGCATGCATAAATCTCATTTCGGTATCACTCGTATAAATATAACTACAAAGGCATAACACGCCTACCAGAAGACAAAGGGAAAATTAGTTAACCAATAAAGCAATTCCAATGCAGAAGTAAGCACAAGCAGCCGCCAGCCGCCCACACACTAGTGACGACACCGTAAGCACAAGCAGCCGCCAGCCGCCCACACACTAGTGACGACACCGTAAGCACAAGCAGCCGCCAGCCGCACACACTAGTGACGACACCGTAAGCACAAGCAGCCGCCAGCCGCCCACACACTAGTGACGACACCGTAAGCACAAGCAGCCGCCAGCCGCCCACACACTAGTGACGACAACCGGCGCCAAACGGGTTGACATTACAATCCTACATTAGGTGATGCTCGCTAGTGTATACGCGGCTCCAAAACCACATTCGTTAGCCCATTCCCTTAGGTGATTTTTAACATAAATAATTGATTAATAATTTAGTAGTAAGTTTATTTAGTATTAAGTATTTTAATTGAATGGGTACGTATTTTGTTTTTTTTTTTAATATTTATAAATTGGAATTGCTTTATAGTTATTAATTTTCAGAGGAGACGGTTACATGGGCAGTTGCATCCATCGCAACCGTACGCGGGGGTGGAAAACACCATCTTCGCAAGTTCTCTGCAAGCTCCTTAAGGTGTCGGACGGCCATTCGCGCTCCCGGGGGCGGGGCGCCTAGCATGAGGCGGGTTTGAAATGGCCAACGCGGCAGCCACGGAAGTACCGAACCCGGGCCGCTCGGAGCCCCGCCCAGCGAGTGAGGGGTTTTCAGGGGTTTCAGTGGAGGGGACATAAAACCCGGTTCTCCCACAGACCTCCCGGGTTGCAGCGCCAGTCCGGGTGAAAGGGTTCCCTGAGGAAATTCCGGTCGGGCTTCGGTTAGGAAGCGCCATCCTCGGGCTGTGGAAAAAGAAAGGCCGAGGTTTAAGTTATGTTAATATGTACCACGTACACGTGTTAGAGATGCCAAAGGTCAAAAGTTGTGTGTTTTCTGCAAACAAATACGTACGGTTGTACGGTTTCTCCGGAGCGAACTGCTGGCGGATCAAATATATCAATGAGTTGAAGTATCTGCAAAGCAAAATAAAGTCATTGTTTTAAATTGTACAACTGTTTTCTATGTCAAAGACAACTGCCCACTAGCGTTTTAAAAAAATCACTTTTATGTTTCTACGAAATCTTACCATTTCGATGTCTACGCCGGGCTTCTTAATAATCATTAGACTCGAATTGGCAGAGCTCGCCAAAAACTGGAAAGAAAGAAACAGTTTTTAGAGAAACACTGCTGAAATATCGTGTGTGTGTATATATTTGACTGTAGTAGAGTGCGCCACATCACATCATAACGCCATGCAATGACTCACAAAGACAATACTGTTTTATTATAAATCAATATTCCATTTAAGGCGATCCATATGTAAACATGTGTAGCCATATGATCGGATACTGGAAACTAAAATTTATACTTTGTTCCATGAACAAAGGAAACGTGACTATAAAAACCCTGTTTCCCTCAATAAATGAATCGGTTAAGAACCGACATCCGTTGCATTATTTCGTCTCCCGACTCCACACATCACATGGCGACCCTGCCAGTCCACTGATTCTAGGCAGTGCTGGCCCGTCCGTTTGGGTTCCGAGCCACAGTGCCAGCCGCAATACGCGTTTATAATGTTGCCGCTGCACATCTGTTTGCATTGCATGGCAGCCCTGCCAGTGCTGCGCAGCTGGTTTAGTAATAAATATATTATTTTATAAAGATATAAAAAGGTGGTGAAATATTCAAAACTAAAATACGGGAAACTGAGTGGGAAAGATAAAACATGGTGAAGAACAAAGAACGACAATATGTTAAAAATGAGAGACAATAATAGTGTTTAAAAAAAATCATAATACTATTTGATGATTAAAAATTAAAATGTAACTAATAAAATAAGTAAACAAAATAAATTCCTTTCGTACTACTAAAGAAAAGTAAACACTGTACTAAAGTAAGTAAAGTGAGTAAGTGCTGCGTAAAAATAAAAATAAAGAAGAAATTACAAAAATGTAGAAAAAGTTATTGAAGAATTAAAACATTTAGAGAATACTGTTGATTATTATACCATAGTAATGAAAGAGAAGTTCCGTTGCTGCTGTTCAAAGATGAACAAAAGATGTTGGAAAAATCAGAAACTATAGTGGAAAGTGTAAGCTGGGCGCTGCGAGATGCAGGAGTCGGATGTGGATGGAGCCGCGTGAAATCAGGCCAGTTTTCCAACATTTCGTCCGAAATTAAAAGTTGTAAATTTAATCACGCATTAGAAATAATTTTAAATAGAATGAAGTCAACAGTAATTGTTCAGAAAATTTATTTAAATTCAATAATATATTGATAGTTTTTTTTAACACTGATAATAAGTAGCCTGTTTTTGAAGGTTTTCTTTCAAGAGATATTTTATTAAATGTTAATGTTATTGAGCACTTAACAAGTTTTTTGGGACAACATTTCCTATTATTATATTGTTAAAGTTATTACAGCTATGTAAAAGCGGGTTTTAAGCTCTTGTCATCTATAGATACATACGAGTATAATTAAATTGACTTATTTGTTATTCCATAGGAGCTAAATAGTTATCTTAATATTTCTTAAAAGTTTGATGCAGACTCGAGTCTGTCTGTTAGTAAAAATAATGTGTTTAAGATGGTTTTATGATAAAAAAGTACTTATATAATTGAAATTAGATAGATATAATAATAAGCACATTTTTTTTTGTAGCAGTTGTTGACGATACTATAAAATGAACTAGATTTGATAAATAAGAAATCAGTGACTTTGAATAATGGTGGCTACTTCAAGATTGATTATTGTTTTCATAGACGAAACAAAATGGTTTTTCTTTTTCATAAACAATATAAACGTAAAGTAATATATTTATATAGATTGATAGAGTTAGAAAATATTTAATTTATTTATTTATTTATTTATTTAATTAATTGGCACAACTACAGAATGCAATTCAGTACATTGTAATATAATAATATTGTAATATAATGTAAAATATTTTGTAGTTTTGTGATTAGGATGAAAATTAACTAATATAGAAAAAGAAATTGGAGTTAGTATTCCTAAAATAACATTTCGCTGCTATTGTTTATTATATTATTTTTATTATGCGTGGATTTTTGACGTGGCAACGTCTTATAATTCGATAGAGCCGGCTGCACGCACGAAAAAGTTCGGCGTTACCTCGCTCTGAGGCGTTCCATGTAAGGCTTGAAGTGCAAGCGAGAGCGCGGAACGAGCGACAAAGAAGCACAATCGGCTGAGTAGAAATTTAGCCGTGCTGCTGTGCAAGCCCGTGTCCGGCATCGCCACCGCGGTACTTACCCCCAACACCCCCCGACACCCCCAACACCTCCCGACACCCCCAACTCCTCTCGCCTACCTGTTCGACGGGCTGCTGCAGGCTGCTGTGCAAGCCCGTGGCCGGCATTGCCACCGCGGTACGTACCCCCAACACCCCCCGACACCCCTTACACCTCCCAACACCTTCTTAAGACGTTGTCACGTTCAACTATCGTCAGTAAACCGACTTTACAGACAACCAATTTTTTTCGTAAATTGTTGTATTCATTTTCAATGCTCCGATTCTTGCGGGGACTGCGAAATCTGTGAATTTTTATTCTTAAGTATAGTAAGATAAGAACGTTTTTGTGGTTTGCTATTGCCGGTCAACTTGAGATCTTGAAAGTATGCTTCTTTTTTTAACAGCTGAATAAACAGGAAGAGTGAAGGTTTCGCAGGTATTTTTGTATTAATCCTCCGGTGCCATCCCTCTACCATTCGTAGTTCGAAATTTTTCTTTAAAACAGCTAACAATGTCGTTTGTGATTTTGAAGATCCACCTGTTAAAATACTTTTGAAATTCGTTAAATTCTGGTTTTTCGGGACACATGTCAAATATAGCAAGATAAGCTTCCGGAATCAAAACTGCTGGCAATAGAGGTAACTGTGTGCACAGTGTTATTACTTTGTGACCATCTGTTTAAATTGTAAAAGCGCCATCTACACAGGCTTTGTTAAACTCATTCGAAAGCTATCCATCTCATCAATGCAAGCATGTAATTTCTAATTAGTACCATTAAAGCGCTGTAGATGTCGCTTGTATTGTACGTCTATATAAAAGGCCGATGCTGGCTTACTCGAGCCTCTTTTCCTTCGACCGACCACCACTGTACGCATCTCCCTACTGGACAATACACTCAGTGACACCGACCTGGCTGTTTCATTTTCAACACCATCTTCAACTTGAGTTAATCCAGTTTTTTACTCATCTTCCAGACATTCTTAGCAAAGTGATAATAACAGCTCTTGATTGTGGCGTGTGGATAAACGTATTTGACAGCATTTATGGTTGCCAATTCGAAATCACGTTTGTAGTGTAATACTCATTTTAAATAGGTCTCTAAGTATTAAGAAAAATCTTCTATAAGTACTTACGTATTTTTTTATTTGTTTGGTAAAAGAGTGTAAAGAAGGAGTACCAAACTGACAGTGTCTTCGTCATTACTTGTAATGTCTACGTGCAAGGTTTATAGCTGATAAAAGGGTGTCGGTGTTACTTTAAATGTTCCATCGCCGTAAAATACTTCATATTTTGTTAGCAGTTGCTTAGCCAAAGGAGTTTCAAAAATTATAATTCTTTCATCTACACCAGTCTTTCCCAACGTGGGCGATAACGCCCCCTTGTGGGCGCTGCAGGCCTAAAGGGGGGCGGTAAGAGACCCAGAAAAAAAAGGGGGCGTTGTGTAGGGCTTTGAGGTCGATTTATAATTTCATATACCTAGCTAGGAAGACTCTTAGACACCGACTGAGCTCTCGACTCTCGACTACATCTTGTGAACATCAACTAATATTAATTAAGATATAGCTCAAACTCGGTTCGATATAATAGACCGCGGGCAATCATGTTTTAACAAGTTTTTGTTAAATAATCCGATTTGTACATTCCTGTATCAATCGGCTGGTTCTATAATACTTGTTCTTGCTTGTCGAGTACGATTGGGCGTCGAATGAGATAAACGAGTTTATGCACGTTTGTCTTATTCATGTTGGTGCGTGCTGCTTATGCAATCCTATATAAACGACGTAAATTTATTTTATTTTCATTTGTGGTTTCGCGCTTAATAGATAAGCAGTACTTGATTTCAACACTTACGTATTTCTCAAAACAAAACAATGTCGGAAGTAAAAAAGAAGAGACGGCAATACTCTGCGGTATATATTAAATTCGGATTTATTGAAAATCCCACAAACCCGTCGTCGCCTTTGTGTCTTCTATGTCTAAAAACATTTTCGAACGAAGCAATGAAGCCTTCAAGACTGCAAGATCATTTGAATAAAATGCATCCAGATAAGAAAGACAAGAATGTAGCATATTTTCAAGACCTAGAGAAAAAGCATAATACTCAGCCAAGTGTATCAAAACTATTTTCGGCGGCTGCTAAGCAAGATAACGACGGACTTCGAGCTTCGTACAGTATCTCTTTGTTAATTGCTCAAAAAGGCAAACCACACAACATCGGAGAAGAGTTAATTTTGCCAGCAATAAAGGAAGTAATAACTACTGTGCTTCATAAACCGGCCGCAAATATTATCCGAAAAATTCCTTTGAGTAATAATTCTGTGCAAAGACGAATTGATGAAATGGCTGAAAACATTGAAGAATCATTGTGCAATCATCTGAGGAATAGTCAATTCTCAATTCAGCTCGATGAGTCCACTTTACCAACTAATGAAGCGTTGTTGCTATCTTACGTGAGGTTTATTAAAGATGAGAAAATACGTGAAGAACTATTGTTTGCCAGAAATTTGGAGACAGATACAAAAGGCGAAACCATATTCAATACATTGGAAAAGTTTTGTGAAGAGAAAGAGATTCCTTTGAAAAATATTATATCAGTTGCTACGGATGGCGCTCCGGCTATGACAGGGCGCCATAAAGGCTTCATAGCGTACTTAAAGAATAACATTCCAGATGTCCTTGCTATACATTGCGTTATTCATAGACAACATTTGGTTGCTAGAAACTTAAGTGAACGACTATTTCAATCACTGCAATATGTCATCAAAGCAGTCAATAAAATCCGTAGCAGCTCTTTGAATGATAGATTATTTCATCAGCTTTGTGTTACTAATGACGAAGATTTCAACCGTTTGTTGCTTCATACTGAAGTTCGTTGGCTGTCAAGAGGCAATTGTCTGATTCGATTTTACAACCTGTTTGACTCTGTGATAGAGTTCTTGGAAACTAAAGATACAGAACTGCGCAACAAGCTCATAACATCAAAGAATGATATAGCTTACATGACAGACCTGTATAAATTGTTCAACGACATGAACCTCCAACTGCAAGGCGATGAACTAAATTTAATTAAAACAAAAAATGTCGTTGCTGCTTTCGCAGCCAAACTGCTTCTGCACAAAAAGAATATGGGCAGACGTGAGTTTCACAATTTTCCGAATTTATCAGTATCCTGCAGTAACGACGACTTGTTTGCCTACTGCCAACATTTGGAAAACCTCCACATTGACTTCACCGAACGATACCAGGACATTTTAAATTTGGAAATACCAGACTGGGTGTTGGATCCGTTTTCAAATGTCAACACAGCAATGTCACCTCAGCTGGAAGAAGAACTTATAGAATTGACAACAAACGAAGATATAAAAATCAAGTTCAAAAATGGATATCAAGAATTTTGGCTACAAAAACTGATCCCGCAATTGTACCCTGGATTGTGGTTAATTGTTCAACGATTCTTGATAGCATTCCCATCGTCATATTTGTGTGAACGTGGATTTAGTGCTGTGGCAACGCTGCTTACTAAAAAGAGAAATCGTTTGCGTGTTACCGAACGTGGCGACTTGCGGCTATTTTTGAGTAAATTGGAACCTGATATCAACAAACTTATTGAACAGCATCAGATTCAACCTTCACATTAGTTTTTATATAAGAATTGATTATGTTTGATTTATTTTCAATAAAAGATACTCTGTCCGAATACTATAAAGTTGCGTTTCAATAATCAGTTATAAGTACTTAGCGGTTTTTAAGTATGTTTAAAAAGGAGGGCGTTAAAAAATAATTTATTCTTAAAGTGGGCAGTAGACAAAAAAAGGTTGGGAACCCCTGATCTACACCATCATCATATATAAAAAAAATCCACTAAACAGTGTGGCAATAAAAATAAAATATAATAATATTATAATTTTACTATAGTCAATTTTGCACTATATTGATTAGATTACATTGGTTTTTACGCCCTAAATCCGCTTAGAGTGTCAAGATAAACGTAGTTGCGCCGCATGCTGTGTTTTCTGAACAGGCGTATCCACTATTTCATTCAAATTTTTAGGTCCTAACTCCATAATAACTTTGAACTTATGAGGCTTGTTCAAATTCAAAGTATGTGGCGTTAAAATTCATTTAAAACCAAAGATTTAACAGTTTTTGTAATGATTATACCTATAAAAACAAAAAAGTTATGAGCCAAAACTTTTTTTGTCACGTTTTTTGCGTCTCCTGTAAAGTTGCGATTTTGGTGTTTACGACCTTTCTTCTCAGAGGTATCGTTATGTTTACGTCATTTCTGTAGAATGTTCTTGTTGATTTTTTTTTAAATGTTTCAATGTAGTAATGTTATTTTCTATTACAAATTTAAGGCTATTACACTAGGTGCAATTAAACCCACCTATTACTTTTTGCTAGAAAACTTAAATTACTAGTTTTAAGACAAAATGTGTCACTCATGTCGAAATACCAATCATTCCTGTCGATGCGATATAATCAAAATATGTGATTTCTTCATTATATAATGGCGATGATTATTGTGTTACAACGTATTATAACAAAACAATAAAAAGTTGATTTTGTAAAAACATTTTAATTTTTTTATCATTCGGTAGAACGACCCAAATAGTACCAAGAGTTAAGGAATTTATCGAGTCACGTGTGAGCGTTTGAATTTTGAAAATGGGCTGGAAACTTTTTTGAAATTTTGAAAAATGTAAAAAAATATCAGGTTTTTTGGAAGGTGTTTGTGTACTAAATTGTTAATATTTAAAAAAAACTGACTTAAGAAAAAATTAAAAAAACCCCTAGAGTATTAGTTTAGCTACAAAATGACGAAAAATTTTGGAAAAACGGTTAATAATAATTGTGACCTAGGTGGTCCCATTAGATTTGCTATTGTAGAAAAACGGGTATTTCCGTATATAAAAAGTGATGTAGCTTCTTTGATTATTGACCGATCGTCATGATAATGGTGAAAAAAGATGCGGATGCAGGCGAGAAGTGCATTCAAGTTGGAATTGTGTTATTTAAAATAAAATGTTAATTTTTTTCGTAAATTGTTGAGTTCATTTTCAATGCTCCGATTCTTGCGGGGACTGTGAAATCTGTGAAATTTTTTTACCTACTACTCTCATAAAATATATCATGAAAAAAATTGTAGAAATGGAGCTGATTTTTGATTGATACTTTTAAGGCACAGCAAGTTAGAAGTGCTGGATCGTTAAATATGTATATCCGCGGATACGGTTACGAATACGGATCATTAGTGTCTAGATCCGCGGATACGGATACGGACCTCAACTCTTTTACTTAGTCTGTGCCGGTCAGTAACGGTGCGCCCGACGACAGTTGACGCTTTGAGTTACTAACACGACTTCTTTCCATTTACACTGCGCGTCTTTTGGTTATAGTATAGTGTGACACGGGCAGCATAAGAAAACAAGTGATTTTAAGTAATAACAATTTTTTAAATTGAATTTCATATACTTAATAAAATTTACTAATGTAAAAGATCCGCCAGAAAGTAACGGATACGGATACAAATATTTTTTTCCCAATTACGGATACGAACATTCTGCACATCACTAGTATACAGGATGAAAAAAAATATCGTAGTTGGAGGAAAAGTACCCTTGGCAAATTTAACTTAAAAGAAACATTCCTTTATTTTCAAAAATAATTAAAACTACATTTACCAATAGATTTTTGAAAAATTACCTGTTTGAGTCGGGAATCGAAAGTGCCCGCCCACTAAGCGTAAAATTTTTTTTCCTGATCTTTCTTTAATTTAAGATACTATGTTGTTTAAAGTGAACTGATCCTTATAAATGACTTTCAGTTGGTATCATAAAATACAGGATTTTTTTTTACATTTCACCGGTTCGATTCCCGGCTCAAGCAGAGGATTTTTTTTTAATTTTTAAATGCAGTTTTAATTATTTTTGAAAATAAAGCAATGATTTCTTTCAGTAAAATTTGCCATCATCAATATTCAGGGTACTTTTCCTTCAACCAGTCTTTTTTTTCCACCTGTATATGTGTGTATGTCGTTGTGGTGTTTGCGAAGTGTGTATGTGTTACAGTTAAGTTATATTATAATAATTTCACAAGAAAAACAATAATTCAAAAGCTGCGCATGAAAATAAGTGAATGCCCTCCGGGTTGGAACGCGCATGCCTCATCTTCGACCCGGGGGGTGGGGAGCGACGCTAGGGATGGGGGGCGCTCCAACTCCCTCCACCCACTCAGTCCGAACCCTGCGGAGGTGGGGGTGGGGTAAAGTCGAGGGCGGAAGAGGAACGTGAGGAAGGAATCAGCAACACTGCATGTGCTTAATGTAAAATCGATGGCTGATAGTGAATAACAGCCGCCCATGAAAATGATAAAACTCAAAAAAAAATTCGATAATTCGTCATTGGCACACAAAGGCGTAGCACACACAAAATGAAAAGAAGGAAACGGCGTGGTCGCCAAAAGTAAAAAAATATGATCCATGTCTTTGTTCAACCCTCCACTTTAGGTTGCTACTTCAGCATACTTACAGCATAAGACGCCCGCGTCCATCTTAATGTCAGAGACCTAGACGCGAATAAAAATGGCTTCGGCACTCTTGTGAGCGCGCGCGAACACTCTGCTGTCCGCGTCCCGAGCGAAGACGTTGGGCATCGCGTCGAGCTCCAACGAGACGAGACCTCGCTTACCGTGTGAACGCGAGCGCTAATCCTTAGCCTCAAAACTACAGTCACTCGGCAACGGACCTCTTTACACAAAGAGAATGAGCACTCACCTTGTTATATGCACCACAAAGTTCTCCGAGTCAGTTTCCAGAAAGTAGTTGTTAATTGTTGCTGCTTTGAAGCTTTCTTGTGTTCTTTGAGTTTTCAAAAGCTATAACAGGTATTGACCGTGCCGCGTCGGTACTATTTGTGACGCCGCGAGCTAGATATCTAGGGCGTCTAGGATCAATCAATAACAGGATGCATCGGTCCCCCTACCCCCGAACGTTATTGCACATACAGTTCACGCAGCTGTCCCGAGCAAAGGTACCCCCGCGGCCCCCCGCACACCGCCGCGCTCCCGCGCGCCCCGCCGCGACCCTCCGCGACCCTCCGCGCCCCGCCGCCACCTGCCACGCCCTGACGCTGACGCGAACCGCCGCGCCGCTATGCTACCCCCCGTGTGTCCCATACCCTCGCCCACGCCCCGTTTATTGATTTTCAGGAACGTTACACAGTACATACCAAAATCACAGAAAATATGCATAATTATTGCATAACGTTATAGTTTCATTAGCTTAGCTTAAAGAATTAGACCTTACAAAGTTTAGCCCGTAAATTTAAAAAATGTAAAAACAAGTTAGTTGAAACTGTAACTATAAAACCTCGCGATTGCGTTTACGGACGTTTTGCAAACATTGTATAAAACACGAGACACACAAAACAAAGACATGTTCACATAAGCAAAGGCGAAATTTTCTTTTTCTATATTAGAATCTTACCTCTCTCCTCAGGGTTCTGCTCGCCAACCGCCTCTATACACTCCAAAATTTATTCACAATTCAACTCTTCACTCTTAAAAGAAGTTAGTACACTGCAAACGTCTTTCCCGTCGAGCGATGTTGCCGAAAATGGACCGCTCTTCTGGTCCAGGCAGCCTAGGCGGGCGGGGGCGGGCGCGTGGGTTGGGGCAGGGGCGAGCGGCGCGGCAGGGCTGCCAGCCTGCCATGAGGCGCCTCGCTGCAGTCACAGAAGCACTATTCATTTATTTTGAATTCCCAACAAACAATACACGATACAGCCTTTTTATAAAAGTTACATACAATAAATCAAAATTTCTTAATGATTTCTTTACGGTGAAACTGAAGTGTTGATGAACTTTTAGCAAACAAACGCTGCTCGTCCTGCCCTAAGCCGGACTGCCGGTTACTGTTCACTTTTTGGTCGATGGTATTGTATGCGATTCACGAGTTGCCTGATTTGATGAGGCTCTATCGGTGCGCTTCCATCTTTGGCCTATCGTCACCTGCCATCTGACTGGTAAATTATAAAGACCATATGCTTTCCGCTGTGGGACGAAAATTAAATAAAGCTTCTGACAGACCTACCGACATATTACAACTGTCGTTCAACTCGGCTTATTTTAGGCTTTAAGATACTATTTATCTACCTATAAAATTTATTGTTAATAAATAAAATAATAAAGTCACCTTGAATATATGCCAATGAAGTCTGGAATCCCCTATATCAAGTGTATATTACACGATTAGAAAATATACAAAAGAGGTATATGTATATATGTTTAGTTTTATAGTTTATAAAACTAAACAGTATTCCATTAACTATGAACATCGCTGTAGAAGATATAATTTCCTGCCATTAGTATTACGTTGTAATATTAGTGATACATGCTACGTGTCCAAAATCTTCAATGGATTAATAGATTGCCCTGATTTATTGAGCATGATGGGTCTACGAGCCAGCAACTTAGCGATTAGGCAGCGCCCACTGCTTCATATTCCGCGAACCAAAACTAATTATGGATCCAATATGTTTCTCACACGTGGTTATAAGTTATTGGAGTATAGCACAGAGCATGACTTCGATCTATTTACTACAAGAGTTGCATCTATCAGACGCACTATCACAAAAGCACATTTTTCATAAGGTTTTTGTTTATCTTAGAGTTTATACTGTATTTTATAAGTATTTAATTCAGCTTCAGTGCAGCAATTAGCACTTAAAAAATAAAAAAGTAAAACTTATTTTCTTTGTTAGTACATCTAAGTACATATATATATAAAAATCAAATGCTTTTCGTTAGTCTCGCAAAAAACTCGAGAATGGCTGGACCGATTTGGCTTATTTTGATTTTTAAATATTAGTGGAAGTTCAGGGAAGGTTTAAACGGTGATAAACATAAATAATAAGTAACGGAAAATACTAAAAACAACAATTTAATTTTTCAAGAGGTCAAAAAGTTCGCGGAATGGGGGGGAAGACGGTTGAAATTAAACACCAAATTATTTTTCTTTTTCAGTGTATTCCCCCTTAACCCTAGTACATTACTGAGATCGTTCAAATAATTAGTTAATACCATCATAAAAAAATGATTTGTCCTTAGCGTCAAAAAAAGCCGAAATTGCCGACTTTACTTCTTCATCTTCGTCAAATTTCTTACCACGCAGCTCTTTTTTCATTTTTGGAAACAAATAATAATCACTGGGGGCCAGGTCTGGACTATAAGGAGGGTGGTGGAGTTGTTCGAAGCCACACCGGTGAATAGCAGCCGTCGCAACATGACTCGTGTGCACAGGTGCATTGTCATGCAAAAGGAGCACGCCTTTGGTCAATTTTCCTCTTCTTTTCTCTTTAATAGCCTCCTTTAATTGTTCTAATATTGAAGCTTAGTATTGTCCCATTATATTAACACCGCGTTCTTTATAGTCGATCAGTAAAATACGGGATACGGAAAATCCCAAAATATAGTCGCCATGGTCTTTCCGGCCGATTGTGAGATTCGGTACATCTTGGGCGGCGGGGTGCCTTTTTTATGCCACTGCATCGACTCTTGCTTCGACTCGGGTTCATAGTGGTGAACCCAGGTTTCATCTCCAGTAACAATCCGGGGCATAACTTCTTCCCTGTTATCGCCACAGAGCTCCAAAAATTGACAAGAACATTCGACACGTTGTCGTTTTTAAAGTGAAGAAAGCATTTTCAGAACCCACCGTGCGCTGCCCTTTGTCATCCCAAGATGATGATGTAGAATGTTCAAAATGGTTGTATCGGATACTCCAACCATTGCTGCTAACTGCTTTTTCTTCAGATGGGAATCTTCCAATACAATTTTTTCTACTTTCTCGATGAATTCGGGTGTGGTGGCCTCAATTGGCCGTCCAGAACGTGGGTCTTCTTCAATTGAGTCTTTTCCTTGCTTGAAAAGGCCATACCACTTATTAACCATGGTTTACCACTTAACCATAGTAGAATGAAACAAGTAGGTCATCTTCATACATACGCACCGAGCGCGGCTTGTATGTGAGCGCAGCTGAACCAACCCGTCCGTACGCATCGTCGCACGCACACACTGACAAAGTTTATTGCTGCTAATGCTGCGCCAGTCGCGACTGAGCCGTACATAATGCCGCGCGCGCCTGCTTGTTTCGTCGATGTGCCGGCGCCGCTGCGGCTCGCTCGTAGATTATAATTTGTTAAACGTAAGTCGAGGTCAACGATGGTTACAAAAAAAACAAGAGATATTGCAGTGTTTATGGATGTCTTAATAGCAGCTTGTCCATCCAGAATTTTCTTTCTTTACTTATCTACCGAACAAGAACGGTGAGTTGAGTACCTTCTGCCTAACCTAATTACACAATTTTGTGTCAGTTATTTACTACCGAAAGAATTAAGTTCTGCTCCAGATTTCGTGGATTAGAGAGGTAAATGTTGTGGAGACGGTCAAAGGGGCAGATCGTCTTCGATATGCAAGCAGGTTGTCAGGAGCAAAGAAAACAACTTAACTTCTAGAATATTATATATTATTCGGATAGAAAGCTGTTAATCCTTACAATGATACTGGAGGTCGCGAGAAACACAGTAAAAGACTTCTTCATTTATTCAGTCTTCAAAAAGGTGCAGTTGCGTGGTAGAGAGAAAGGTTAACAAGAAGGAAGTGACAGCTCAAGAGTTGCCAATACTACATAATACAATATGTTGCCATTGGCAAAGAGATCCAATTAGAGAGCTTACCTAATCGATCGATTTCTTCAACAGTAAATACATGTACCTACGGATTTGTAAGTTTAATTTATTAGATTACACGGTATACCCTACCGCGAAAACAAGGGACTAATTAGGAACAGTCAGACGAAACAATTTGGACTTTGTACCGCTCTTATGTTGTGGGCATAAGTATTAATATCGAACTGCAAGTGTTTACCGTGATGTACTGTTGACCGTACCTACCTGTACCTGTTACCTATTGTAAGTTGTTGTGTTGTACAGTTGACAAACTACGTTTAGGTAGATCGGGGGTTCTCTGAAATCCATGAATTCATATTTCTAAGTATGTTCTTATTTTATTATTAAAAGCGACAGCCCTACAAGTTTAGGTGATTATCGCTTGCTCGGGGGCCGAGTCGACCTACTTGTTTCATTCTACTATGACTTAACACTTATTAACCACTTATTAACCGCTAACATCTCTTGAAAAATTGTCTGAGCGGATTTTCCTTGTTTGGTGAGGAATTTAATTACGGCGCGATATTCAATTTTCTCCATACTTGTTGATTTCTTCCCGATTTACTTGTTTGCACGTTGATAACTCAAAGGTTAATGACCCGATTTAAATTCGAATTTGGAATATATACTAAGGGTGAGATGCTCAATTAGTATCTATCTGGGTACAAGAACCTACCCCCACCACCCCCTCCATTCCGCGAACTTTTTGACCACCCCTCGTACATCACGTCAGGGTCACCATCTGTAGGGATGGTAATCGTAGGTAGAATGCCACATTGAGGAAGGCCAAAGGGTAGATCTTCCTCCGAGCTGGGTGGTATACCTCGGGGACCGAGGTCCGACGGATGTTAGTTGGAGGTGTTATATAGCGAAGGGGATGGTGAAACTTCGCTGCCGCGATGCAGGCTTCCCATACTATTTTATTGTCGTAGTATGGCGACGTTGTTGGTATGCGTTTGTAACGCCATCTGTTGAAACGATTGAGAAGGTGTTTGCTTCGTGTCGAATATGCGGCGTATGCGGTAGGTGTGGCGCCGCCACAGTTGTCATGGAAACGTCAATATATAAATCAATTGCTGTTCGTTTGTTCGTTCGTTGCCATAGATTCGGCCGAAACGGTCAACGGATGATCTTCTAGCGTACGTTGCACATCTATGGGGTGAGGCTATTGCAGGTGATACAAGCGTGGTGAGTCGGTGGCTGTTAGCCTTGAAATAGCCAAGGCTTTTGATCGGGTCTGGCACAAAACTCTTCTCTCCAAGCTCCCGGCATATGGTCTGCTTGCTCAGTTCTGCAACTGGTTCGCTGGCTTCCTGTATGAGCGCAGAATCCGTGTTCTGTCTGATGAATGCGCTTCGCGGCTCATGTCAGTAAACGCTGGGGTCCCTCAAGGCTCTGTTCTGTCCCCCACGCTGTTAATTCTGCATATCAATGAAATGCTTCCACTTGGAAATATTCATTGCTATGCAGATGATAGCACGGTGCATGGGGCATATAACGGTCACCCAGCGGCAGGACGGGTCAAAACCGAAGTGAATCGAGTGAATCTTGTCATTGAGCTCAATCGAGACTGGACCTCATATCTAATTGGGGCTACACTAAACTGGTTGAGTTCAATGCCAAGAAAACACAGATATGTGCGTTCACGGCAAAAAAGTCACCATTCAAGGGTACTTCCAACTCTTCAGGGTACATCTCTAAACCTGCAGAGCAGTATCAACATGCTCGGTGTGACGATTCGCTGCGATCTGAACCAAAGGGACTACATCGAAGCCGTGATCAATACAGCCTAATGAAAACTCGGTATTCTGAATAGAGTGCGGCGATTCTTTACGCCGGACCAGTTGTGCCTTTTGTACAAGACACAGGTACGGTCTTGCGTGGAGTATTGCTCGCACATCTGTAACGGTTCCGCAAAGTACCTTCTCGATGCCTTGGACAGATTGCAGCGTCGCGCTGAACGCATTATCGGCAATGCAGAAGCACAGATTAGGTAATAGTTACGCAGAAGTCGCAAATACTCTCGAATCTCTGTAATTGCGTAGAGATGTCGCGTCACTCAGCCTGTTTTACCGCTTATACCTTAGCGAGTGCTCTGAAGAGCTCTTTGACCTCATCTCACCTTCTCCCTTCCTTCATAGGAGACACGTACTGCTCTTCGGAGTCACCGCTTCACTGTCTCAAATATCCCATCGCACACAAAGAAATTTGGTGACTCGTTTCTTTGTCGCACCTCCAAAAGTTGGAATAATCTACCAGCACACGTTTTCCCTCCTTCCTTCATGATATGGGGTCCTTCAAAAGAGGCGTGAAGAAGCACCTTGTGGGCCGGCAAAGTGAGGTTAACTGATGCTACGTTTGTTTTCACGCTGCACTAGTTATTCTCGCGTCTGGACTCCATTTCCACTTAACATCAGGCCATCCCACCTGATGTTAAGTGGAAATGTCATTTGCCGAGCTATCTATAAAAATAAAAATAAAAGTATCGTCGTTACAATCCTTGCATCGTTCCGACTAACATAGGCTAGTAAAAATTTGGAAATTCAACCCCTATGTGAGTAAAACGGGGGATGAAATTTTGTATGATGAAAATTTGTCATTATTGGAGTTAGAGACTAGAACTTGATGTTTAGCGTGATATATGTAGAAGTTATTTTTTGTTTATTCTTGTATAAAAATGCTTACAAATTAAATTACCTAGCATGACATATTTTATTAAAATTAAACTTATCACTAAAAGGTACAAAATAAAAATAAATAATTATAACACGACTGCCATGACCAACAAGGCAAAAAAAGAACTAAAAGGCAAAAAACAGTCAAGACAAACAGGCAGTCGGGAGACCTTATAAATAAAAAAGTATTCCGCAAAGCGGTCCCCCGACTGCGATGAAAATTTCAGTTCAAAATCAAAAATCAAGCAGTTTTGAATTTTTATCTAGAGAGAGTGAATGAGTGATATTTCACTTTTATCATCATCATCATCATTATCATCATCTCAGCCAAAAGACGTCCACTGCTGGACAAAGGCCTCCCCCAAGGATATCAACAATAAACACATATAAATAAATACACTACACACTTGTTTTTTGCCTTTTAGTTCTTTTTTTTGTCTTTTTTGTCATGGCAGTCGTGTTTTTTAATATTTAAAGATGGTGGTAGCTAGCCTGGCAGAGATTAAACAATCCCAACACCAACTAAACCGAGTACCTACAAACGAATCGAACGCAGAGACGGTTAAAATACTAGAGCACAGCACTGCGACGCGACGTGTATAGGCTGATGAGAAATTATTTATTAATGAATTATAATTTTGAAACTAAAAACAAATTTATCCCCTTTGAACGAGCGGACGGGAGGCAGCCCTGCTTCCAGGTTACCTAGGACACGACGTCAATAAATGAGAGTCTGCGCTTTACGTCCCTATCATGATTGATTCCGATGAGGTCCCCACCCCACCGCGCCGTCTGGTGCGGGAAAACCTTTTATTATCGACATATACCTATATATCTAGAAAGATAAAGTTATAATGTCCTAAATATTATTCAACATCCATGTTGAAATTAGCATAATAATTACGTATCTAATGATAAATCATAAAATACATATTGACGAAAGAAGCAGTTAGGTATATATATAGTTATATATTTATTTATTTATTTATACATAAAGGCACAATAACAGACATCAGACAGAAAACTTACAAAAATAACATTAAACAAAAAAATTAATGTGCACGCCTTAAACATATATATATTCGCCGTAAAAAAATACAGGGAAAGAAGGCGTTCGGAAATGTTTATACAAGAAAATAAATATATCGGAAAATATGTCTATAGGGAAATAAGGCGTTCGGAAATTTGTGTACAGTGAAAAAAGACGAACGCAATTATTTATACAAGAAATTAAAAATATCGGAAAATGCATCTAACAAATCAACCTATATTTATATAGATAAGTAAGTAAGTTATACCTATAAACTGTCCCACTGCTGGACAAAGGCTTCAGAATTGAAATCAAGTCATCGCTACAAATTGATGGGTGGCCAAATGCGGTACCTACCTATGGTTATTACAACCTAATTAATAATAAAAGTAATTAATTTTAATTTAGTTAAGCCTGTTAAGTGTGACTAGTGTAAGGTTTGACTTTTATTTTGTTATTATTACATTAGTTTGACAGCCCAAAGCCTGTTGTTAAGTGTGATGGAAAGCTTATCAGTCACCTTTACTGTACGCGGATGACATAAACTGGAATGCTCTTTAACACCATGTAAGTACCTACACCTATTTTAAGCAGATTTTTAGGTACCTATTAACTTTGCCTTTAATGCAAGACATTTGTTTACTTAATTTAGTGTTATGTTATTAGATTTATTAGGTAAGGCTGAATAATAAAATAATGCTTATAACAACAACATAACATAGGTACTTAGAATTATTATAACGCAATAACGCATAGGTAATACGTCTTATCACAACGCTTTAGCACAAATTACTTAATAGTTAGTACGTAAGCTTTAGGCTGTTTATCTGTCATCGATCGGCCATTGTTTGGTCGTAGATAGATACCTACATTCGATTTTCAATTTGTAAAATGAAAGATAGTAGTAACTTCTTAATGTGTAAATTATGTTATTGACTTATTTTGTAATACTTACATAGCCTCGGTGGCCGAGTGGCAGAGCGCTCGGTCCGATACCCGAATAGAAGGTCCCGGGTTCAATTCCCAGGTCGGGTAAAATTTATTTCGGGTTTTTCGATGCATAGCTCGGGTTTGTGATCACCAACCCGTAGTTGGCAACTGGCAAGCGTGGTGATAAAGCCATTACCCATCAATTGTAGCGATGACTTGATTTCAATGATGGAGGCCTTTGCCCAGCAGTGGGACAATTATAGGCTGTTTACTTACTTACTACTTACTTACCTACATAAAAGTTCGGTCGTTGGTCGTACTTTAGATACCTACATTTTATATTTCATTTGTAATGATAATGAAAGATATTAGTAACTTCATATTCTTCATTCATGTGTGATAATAAGACTTATTTTGTAATACGTAGGAAAGAATTGGAATTGCGCTCATTCATACATAACACACTTATCATAACATAGGTAATGTTATCGATAGTTGTTAGACTTAACTGCGTACGCAAGACACTTAATTTCAATTCAGTTGTAAAGGGAAAATAAATGGGGTCTAACTCATTCCAGACTGAACGTAGGCATCGGCATTTATCGCTCTTAGCAGACGCGCAGCTCGCGCGTAGTAAATAATCGTTATTTTTATTAATTTTCTATTTATTTTTTTGTTGCTTTAAAATAAATTTGATACCTAACGAATAAACTAATTTAAATTTACTAAATGCGTTATATATTTATTAAATTAAAATTGAAAAAAATACACTTTTTTTTGTCACTTTTATGTTTAAAATCCTTGACCTGACCAACCCTTGTCGGATTTTGCATTTTCAGTCACCTTAAATAATAACCTAAAGTAACTAAAACTAATACAAAACTAAAATATGGCGTCAAAAAATTTCTCCGCGTCACAGTCGACTGGTAAAGTACCCAAGAGACTGGTGGCATTACCACGTTGAATGGCAATGCTTAGCCTCTGGCCAAGAAAAAGGCCAGCCTTTGGGTCATGGGAAGTGTCAACCAGCCGTTTGGAGATGTCTTTAAACAAAACATGAGCATTCGGACCCCACGGCACGAGGGTTTCAACCCCAAACGGCTCGTAAATATAATTACCGATAAGGTTATTATACTTTCGCCGCTTGAGGTTTTCTGCAGCCGCAGCAGTAGCACCAGCACAGCACACTGTGCTAGGAAGATGGGATGGCGCAAGAGTATCGACACAAGTTGCATCCCACACTAAAGGCCTACCCAACTTCCAAAAAAATAAAGACATGCCGTCCGGTCTCTTGCCATCGTCGCGTGCCAAGCCATTGGGTTCTAATACAGCTGGAACGCCGACGGTGACAAGAGCTCGTCGGATGATGTCATTAATGTTCGCGTGCCGTGCTAAGCGACCCGCACTGCGGCTGCAAGACAGGCCGTGGTGTCCGAGGCCGTTGACAACTTCGCCACAGAGACAGCAACGGGGAGAACAACAAGGAGCTCCTAAACGCAGGGAAGCAGCGAGGCGGAAAGAAGTGTCGTCGAACAAAGTACCTAAGTTCGACGACGGAAGTGCATGAAGCCAAAGACCCGACTCCCACTTGCCCACAGCCAGCAGGCGCGCACGCTCCGTAGTAGTAGCAGACGTGACAAGTAAATTATTCTGTACTATGCAAAGTGGCTCATCCCACCGTCTCTGGGAAAATGGATTGACGTGTGTATCTGAATTCGGGCAAGCGAGTCTCCAGGCATCCATAGCCTCGGTGAAACACGGCACATCAAAATTAATCAGTGTGGGGGCTAGGATTTTCCTGATTAATTTTTCGATGCCATGGACCCAGGATAAGAAAGTCGGTAAACTAATACTGGAAATTTTGCGGGCGCCGAGGCCTCCCATGCTAATGGAAGTAGCAAGTAAGTAGCTTGTGTCCATGATCGGTCGTCCAAGGCCACATTTAAAATCGTAAAAAAGTATGTCGCATAATTTGGTCCAATTTATCTAAAAGATGACTGTGCATCCATAAATGGGAAAAGCGAAGGAAATATATTAATTTAGGGCCGAAACAACAGTAACGAATTAAGGTTATAACCGAATGCATGTTAATTTCAAACAATCTTTCCGAAAAGTCATCAAAAAAAATTATTTTTTCCTCGATAAACACGGGATAGGAATTTTCAAAGATCCAATCTTTAAAAATTCAAGGAGACGAAGCGAACTTTTTTCAACAATCTTGATTTCCGGAGCTATTGCGTTAAATTTGGGAAGTGTCAGAAGTCTGTCAGTACCGTCTGTTAAGTATAGTTCAAATTTATATAATCTCAGATATTAATTTTGTAATTTTCAATAATATAATAGGAATAATATTATACGTCATGGCCAATAATAAGGTCAACGCATAAGTTTTGTACAATCAATAGATTGACATTCTCATACAAGTTGTCGCCAATTTTAACGTTTTGAAGTGTTGAACCATTGACTTGCGACTTGTGAGACACAAGAAGCCATTGAAATAGTTTGATCGCATCTTCTCTTCTTAAGTTGACAGAGATTGGCAAAGTTAACGAAGCTTAGAGAACTCCCAGTATCAATCAATGCTTCCGCTCGAAGGCCCTTAATAAATGCTGTGATCATGGCCCTTCTTAGTGATGTTGGTGCAGCAGTAAATATTACCCAATTGCAGTGGTCACAGTCTTCTGTCGCTGTTGTCGAAGCAGAAAAGGTCTGTCGTAGTGCTCTTTTCTATTGCACTTTACGCATGTAGCATATCGAGCAGGACAGTCCCTACGTGGATGGATAGATGCACCACAAAAGATGCATTTTCGTATGGACGCGGCGGCAGCAACAGCAGCTGTAGTAGTATAGGAATCTGCGTTGGTAGGATTGTCGGTCTTGGAAACTGAATATACTTCCGCAATTGTGAAAGTTTGGCTGTTACACTCTGCTCTGTTAGTGTTAACATGGTTGATCAAGAGTTGCAACTTATTTTATTAAATTGATAAATATATAGACAGATATACCAAACCTCGTAATATTAGGCTTTAATAAACATAAAAATTAAGCTATAGGACCTAGGTCCTAGCCTAGTCCTAGCCTTAGGGCTAGGACATTCTTGACAAATAGATGATAAAAGTAATGACAGATACAAATCTTGACTGACGTCAGGCGATAGCATTCTCCTTTTAAACACCATAGAGGTTGTATAATAATATAATGCAATGATGATATAATCTCAACTCCATTGATCAGGATCTTATATCGTCTTCTGTTTTCTATGGCTCTTTCACGTTCTAGGTTCAATCCCATCTTTATCTCGTGGGCTTTAAATTTCCTCCATTTTAATACAAAAGGATCATCAAAAAGGTTCAAGGCATATAGGTATGCTGATAAAATACTTTGGCAAAGATAACCTTCAGTCCGATGTGGGCAATAATATAGCTATAGAAGAGAAAATCTGTTTCTGAAAAGCTAAATCTAAAAAATGTTTAAGAAAAAGACATCATTAGTAGATATTGTAAGTATTTAATGACCCATTCGTTAAACAATAATTATAATAGTAGGTATAAGAAAGATTAAGTTCAAAATAACATTTAAAAAAGTAACCTCACGAAATTTATATTCCTCGAAATGTAAATTAATAAGTGGTGACAGTATAATTAGAAAAGTTTTTAAAATATTCAACAACTTATACATCTCTAAAAGAAGATAGAAATACCAACCAAGTTCTGAATTGCGAGAAATATATTAGTAAACTAAAAAATATATTCGGCCAAGTTCTAAGTTAGGCCTTCAACTCCTTAGGCGTTATATTCTCTATTAATTCTACACACGTAACCTATTCCAGTTTACGAGGCAATTTTAAAATAGCCATTGACGGAACATCCAAGACTCCAAATGCTTCTGCCATATTCCAAAATATGTTCAAGACCGTCGCAACTTTGCGGAGTTTAAAAAAACTGCCAAACGGACAAAAATCCAGCACACTACTCAAGTTGGACACAAAACTCTGCGTCAAAAAACCTACGTTATTTGGACGCGACCGCGCCAGTTTGGACGTATCGTCAGTGCCTACCCTTCACATGTTGATACCTCCAACGACTACAGTTTGTTGTACAGTAATTCGCAATACATCACACAATTCACAGCTCCCTTCTAAGGTTACAACGAGTGGACCATATCCCGAAAGGCAGGTCAACCGTTAATCCAAAAAAATAATTAAACAAATGAAATTAATAGTGACGATACAGGCCGGGTATATGATGTAATGCTTAGTAAATGACACAGAGAGAGAGACAGCGAGAGCTGTCAAATTTGAAAGTTCAAAATGATACATTTTATTTGAAATTAAACGACTTGAAGGGACATTGCCTACATTACATGATTAAATAGAGACCGACTTATCAATAGAAAGGTTAGTGATTATTTTAGACATCCTTAAATCTATGATAGTAATTATTCTGAAACACTAAAGTAATTATGTCCATACTTTATTTACCGGCGACATTACTATGCGCATTATCAGTTCAGCATATTCCGTTCAGATCGTATTCAGTTCACATCGGGTCAGCGCAGTAAATAATGCAAGACAGGTATACTTTCTAGTGTTGCGATGGTTCGTAAGTTTCGAAGTAGTACATTGTTTTTAAAGACACTATTTTCTCTCTCCGTCATGTTGAATAAATACCTGGTGTGGTGGTCGAGAGACCAGCCGAATACATCGTCTGTTAAATGTTTCTTACGAGCGCCTACGAGAGAGAGTCGAGGGTGCGGCGAGGCCGTGCCTAATCAGCACCTGATCGTGGTTGACTTTAGTTCAGTAAATTTCTTAACAAAGACAAAAGTAAAAGCTGATTTACGACGCCACCCGTGATGTTACGATTATGGCGTGATAGATCTTGATTTTGATACCCGAGAAGAGATGATGACTTGCATTAAACAGATGTAAGAGCGTTCGAGGGATCCGAAGTAAGCGAAGTGAGCCGCGATTTTAATAACGGCGTAGCTTGTGACATCCGGTCGCTCCGCTCGGTCCGGTTACATTATTTTTCGAAATAATACAAAGGGCTAAAATAGACAATAAAATTAAAAGAGCGTAAAGAAGTGTCTTGAAAATAAGAAAGTAATCTTTGTAAATCGTTTTTTTTTTTAAACTAATGAAAACAAATAAAATAGGTTACAATTGCAACGAGTTTCTACACTGGCGAAATACGCGCAGTCCGTAAGTGCGCTTAGATGGAACGGCACTCGCGTCGGAAACGCCTTCAAGTCAATGGGATTAATTTAGCAAATGGACATGATAGCATTGCCTCTAAGGATTTTTTTAAATGTTTTTTTTAAGACTGCATCATATTCAATGTTGGCGCGTTTCAGAAGTGATTACAGTAACGGCTGATAATATGTATACATATTTAACGGCATGTTACAAGTTGTTGTTGTCTTATTGCAACAGTGCAAGTACAGTAAGGGTATCAATGGTCAAAATGGTTTACATATTACTAAATGTGACTGTACAAAAATGTATGCCAAATGAAGCTCATTCGCTTAGACAGTGAACCAGATATGTTAATGATAACGGCCTAACTTACTATCGCGTAACACAAGGACATCGAGATGAAACCGACGTATGCAGCGGTATGACAAAAAAGTGTTGAAGAAGCGACAAGTATTGGGAATACACAGATCCGAGATTATTCGCACAATCGCAGCCTGTGACCACGTCAACGAGTTCTGCATAGCCAACGTGGCCTGAGGAAGGCAACGGGGTTCAATGGCTTGCAGAGAAGACGATCATACTGCCTTTGTGGGTTTTTTATTTTTAGTACATTTTTTTTCAAGACAGTTGACCTTTTTAGCTTACGTAGATGGCGGCTGAGCTTCCGAAAATTAAATAAATCGACAGACACAGAGAAGGAAGAATTATTAAATTATCAAATATAATTATAGAAATTAAAATTAACTTATTACAGAGTTTTACGAAAGACAAAATATACGACAATCGAAATTACAAGAAAAGAAGCAATTACTGAAGATGCCGTTAAGCCTGTTGCCTTAGTCAGAGAAGCAAGGTGATGTGGCCCTCGGCCAGTGATACGAGTGCGAAGAACCGGATCTATGAAGGTACAATGCGATTGGTTGATGGTTGAACTAGTTTAGTTAGTCCGGCTAGCTCGCGGCATTGTTGTCATAGAAGTAAGTTAGCCAGTTCCTCAGTGATGCCGAGTGAAGGCGCTTCCACCTTCCTCCTTATCGTCACTTAGCACCAGGTGGGATGGGGGCAAGCGTTTCCTCGTTGCGGATCAAAGTTCGAAAGAGAAGAAAAGGGACGAAGATGTTGTAACAAATCAACTGCAGTAAATACAAATTACATAAAAACAATAATATTGATAGATTAAAAAAAACTGCTACTAGCAGGGCGGGGTCCCGGCCACCCGCCCAACTGTTCGCCGATGTTATCGCTCCCCCGCTTCCTGCTGTAGCACTCCCGTTACGTAGCAGTTTATTTACTTTTGTCTTTATCTAGAATTTACGATTTCTAAACTGATGGCATCCGAGTGATCCAGGTTATAAGAAGCCGTCAACAAGTCGGCCTACACGGAGTTATTACGCGCGTATTATTGATGGATTCTTAAGGGTGGATTCGACCAAGCGAGAGTAAATTTTATTCTTAGATTAAATCGCCTGTTATTCGAGTGTAAATCGAAATTTCATTTTACCACGCACTTTTTTCAGAGTAGCTTGCTTATTCGGGAATAGTCACTATACCACCGTTAAGCGTGGAATAACAGAGAAAATCCGAGAGTATTTTAATGGCGTCCGCGTTTTTTTTCGTGTCGTTTCCATTTTGCAAGTTTTATAAACTTTTAATTATTACTATATTAATATAAACGCTTCATGCGTTTAAAAAATTTGATTGAAGATAGTGATAGTGATGAGTTCTTTTCAGGAATTTTTCTATTTTACCAAATGTTAATTAAATAGCAAAAATAACACGCGACACACACACACACACAAACACACAAATTGAATAAAACGAATTAAAGAATTAAAAGAATAAAATGAACATAATGAATAAAATGAAATGAATGAAATGAATGAAATGAATGAAATGAATGAAATGAATGAAATGAATGAAATGAATGAAATGAATGAAATGAATGAAATGAATGAAATGAATGAAATGAATGAAATGAAGGAAATGAATGAAATGAATGAAATTAATGAAATTAATGAAATTAATGAAATGAATGAAATGAATGAAATGAATGAAATGAATGAAATGAATGAAATGAATGAAATGAATGAAATGAATGAAATGAATGAAATGAATGAAATGCATGAAATGCATGAAATGAATGAAATGCATGAAATGAACAAAATAAAAAGAATATGGATAAAACGAATAAAACGAACGAAACGAATGAAACGAACGAAACGAATGAAACTAATAAAACGAATACGATGTATAAGTCTATAGCCTGGATCACCCTTCACCCAAGCTACGTATTGCAGTGAGTATAGCCATCTCTCCGGACACGTCGCTCTAAGTGTTGATATCTTGGTGCAATTAGGGAAATAGCGACACCTTCCAAACACGTAGGTACCTTGTGTAAACTCCTACACACAATGTTGTTCAACAGTTTCACAACAACCAGCGCCTGCCTTCCCTTCCTGATATTAACAATTCAATTTCAAAATGGTGTTTATGCACATTCAAATATATCCTAATATCCTAATCCTACATCGAACTTACAAAACATCGGTTATTACCGTATTCTAACAGATTATTGACATTACATGCATAACGTATACATTATTATATGTTAGGTATAAAAGAACAGTCGAGGTGGAGTGTAAAGTAGTTATAAAATAATAGTTGTGATAGTTTCGGAAATATTTATTTTAAAAATATCTTCAATGATGGCAAAGCTTTATTTTAGAAAAAAAAAGAGTTTCCATCACAGCGCTTCACCAACAGCTACAGACTTTTAAAACCAATAACTACTCCTATCAGAACTCTTTAACAGAGCCCAGTGCCGAGTTATCTTAAATTCGTTAGATTTCAGGATATAATATTTCCGTAAGGATAAATTTAAATAATTTAAATTTCTAATGATTTTACGTTTCGGCGGCGATTGAAAGAGCTGTCGCCGCCTCCTCCGCCCCTACGACCGGTCTAGATCTAATAGCACGTCACTCCATTCCTTCCCTTCCTTAGCACTTTTGAACAGTCTTCATTTGCTTATAGCCTTAAATTGTTGAAACATAATAACTAGTTACACATCATTCATGTTGTCATAATAAAATATGTTGAAACCATGCATTTAGATTTCTTTCCACAAAAATATTTCATCTATCTGTATTTTCCCAACCTCCCTACCTGCTTATCAAACTAGAGCTCAGTTTTGGATCCGCTTAGCTAGTTTTTCAATGCTTGTTTCAACGTATTTTCCCATGAGCGTATGCGCATGTTCAACATTAAGTCAGGCGCAACATTTCTACCGGCCTCTCTATCTATAATATAATACATTCATTTCAACCCGAAGTGCTACGCCTGGCCAACTGTCTACACAATTGCATAGATATTATTTTTAATAATTTATTATTAAGAAAAAAGAACGTAGGAAATAGACCCTGTCTGAATTTTGGCCAATATGAAATAATTATACCTTAATATAAATAAACAATGTTTTAAACATTTCTTACAAATTTGCCAAATATATCGTTAAGTCTCAAAGATCTAAAGATATTTCGAATGCTCTTTCAAAATCAGTACTGTCGAAGACTACCTTGGAATGGACTCAGTTACTCTCCTTATCCACATTAAAATCATGTTTAATAAATTAAGTATCATGATTTTAAATTGATAGTCAGAAGATAAATAATACTTAAATTAGTTTTATATAACGCAAGTGTTAGGATACTTATTTATAATTTCCTTATGCAGCTAGATGTAGGTATATATGATATATTGTTTATTCCAAAAGTTCATTCCATTGCTACCAGCCAGCTACCAGTCGAACACTCCAATAATAAACGCACTCATAATGGTGGCGACTGACCGGAGCGTGTCTTCGCCGCGGCGAGCGATGTATTACGTTACGACATTGCTGATCGACGCATGGCCGGTGCCGGTGCAGCGAGCGACAACGGCCGCCATCGAGCTCCTGCGAATGCTCGCCTCGAACATGTTACGTTGCGGCAAAGTGCTCCGGTCAGCCTCCGCCCTCTTCGTTCGAAATGTCAAAACTGCAAAGTTGCTAAAAACCTTATTTTCCATATCCACCATTCATTTAGTAATTTGAGCACTGAATACATTGAATACTTACTTTCTTAACGTTGCCTTCAAGCACACCTATCTAATCATCGAGCGGGCCATAATACAACTCCTCTAACATTGGCATCGACCAAAACCTTACAATGTACCTACTTCATGTCCAAATCACCCCCTAATTTCTTATTCCATTCAAAATCTACATTCCTAGCTTATCATCTTCTTTCGACAACAGTTAATTTGGACAACTTCCAAATATTATCTCCGTTCAAAAACTTTTCGGCTCAGATTTGCATGCATAAATCTCATTTCGGTATCACTCGTATAAATATAACTACAAAGGCATAACACGCCTACCAGAAGACAAAGGGAAAATTTATTAACCAATAAAGCAATTCCAACGCAGAAGTAAGCACAAGCAGCCGCCAGCCGCCCACACACTAGTGACGACACCCGGCGCCAAACGGGTTGACATTACAATCCTACATTAGGTGATGCTCGCTAGTGTATACGCGGCTCCAAAACGAACCACATTCGTTAGACCATTCCCTTAGGTGATTTTTAACATAAATAATTGATTAATAATTTAGTAGTAAGTAAGTTTATTTAGTATTAAGTATTTTAATTGAATGGGTACGAACTTTGGTTTTTTTTAATATTTATAAATTGGAATTGTTTTATGGTTATTAATTTTCAGAGGAGACGGTTACATGGGCAGTTGCAACCATCGCAACCTTCGCGGGGGTGGAAAACACCATCTTCCCAAATACCCTGCAAGCTCCTTAAGATGTCGGGCGGCCATTCGCGCTCCCGGGGGCGGGGCGCCTAGCATGAGGCGGGTTCGAAATGGCCAACGCGGCAGCCACGGAAGTACCGAACCCGGGCCGCTCGGAGCCCCGCCCAGCGAGTGAGGGGTGTTCAGGGGTTTCAGTGGTGGGGACATAGAACCCGGTTCTCCCACAGATCTCCCGGGTTGCAGCGCCAGCCCGGGTGAAAGGGTTCCCTGAGGAAATTCCGGTCGGGCTTCGGTTAGGAAGCACCATCCACGGGCTGTGGAAAAAGAAAGGCCGAGGTTTAAGTTATGTTAATATGTACCACGTACACGTGTTATATGCAAAAGGTCAAAAGTTTTGTGTTTTCTGCAAATAAATACGTACGGTTGTACGGTTTCTCCGGAGCGAACTGCTGGCGGATCAAATATATCAAGGAATCGAATCATCTGCAAAGCAAAATAATGTCATTTTTTTAAGTTGTACAACTGTTTTCTATGTCTATGACAACTGCCCACTAGCGTTTAAAAAAATCACTTTTATTTTTCTACGAAATCTTACCATTTCAATATCGTTGCCGGGCTTCTTAATAGTCATTGAGCTTGAATTGGCAGAGCTCGCCAAATACTGGAAAGAAAGAAACAGTTTTTAGAGAAACACTGCTGAAATATCGAAATAATTATGCTTAACGATAATATTGTTATAGTGTGTGTATGTGTGTGTGGGGGTGTGTGTGGGGGTGAGTGTGTTTGTGTGTGTGTGTATATATATATATTTGACTAACTTCTGCTGCCGCGATGTTTTTCTTCCTTTATATTGAAACGATACTAACTTGCAAAAGAACCGAACCATTTTTTCCGTTCGAAACAACCAGCACGAAATAACAAGAACAAAGTAACGGGTACGAACTAGCAAGAATTAAATAACTCTTCTTTCTTGCTCTTGATAACAAATACGAAATAACGTGTTCGAAATAGCAAATTCGAAATAACAAATACTAAATAGCAAGTACGAAATTTCAAGTTCAAAATAACGAGTATGAAATAGCAAGTACGAAATAACAAGTACGAAATTACAAATACTAAATAGCTAGTATGAAATAACGAGTACGGAATAACAAGTTCGAAATAACCAGTACGAAATAGCAAGTACTAAAAAGCAAGTACGAAATAATTGATACAAAATAATAAGTTCAAAGTAACCAGTACGAAATAACCAGTACGAAATAGCAAGTAAGAAATAACGAGTAAGAAATAGCGAGTACGAAATAAACAGTAAGTAATAACGAGTATAACATAACAAGTACAAAGAAAAGCGTTCGAAATCGCAAATACGTAATAACAACTGCAAAATAACAAGAACTAAATAAAAAGTATGAATTAGCATAAACGAAATAACACGTACCAAATAACAGGTTCGAAATAACAAGTTCGTAATAACCATTACGAAATAACAAGTACTAAACAGCAAGTACGAAATAACCGGTACAAAATAATAAATCCGGTACGAAATAACAAGTACGAATTTACCAGTACGAAATAACAAGTTCGAAATAACCAGTACGAAATAGCAAGTTCGAATTTTCATTTTAAATGTCCTGTAAATCGATCAATAATAAACTTAAGAATAGGAATTTTGAATCAACCATATTTTTTTAACCTACTACTCTCATAAAATATGTCATTAAAAAAAATTGTAGAAACGGAGCTGATTTTCGATTGATACTTTTAAGGCACAGAAAGTTAGAGATGTGCCGGATCGTTAAATATGTATATCCGCGGATACGGTTACGTATACGGATTATTGGTGTCTAGATCCGCGAATACGGATACGGACCTCAACTCATTTACTTAGTCTGTGCCGGTCAGTAACGGTGCGCCCGAAGACAGTTGACGCTTTACTAACACGATTTGGTTCGATTTACACTGCGCGTCTTTTGGTTGTAGCATAGTGTGACACGGGCAGCATAAATAAACAAGTGATTTTAAGTAATAGCAATTTATTTAAATTGAATTTCATTACCTAATTAAATTTACTAATGTAAAAGATCCGCCAAAAAGTAACGGATACGGATACAAATAATTTTTTCCCAATTATATGCGCGGATACAGACATCCTGCACATCACTAGTATACAGGGTGAAAAAAAACCTGAAAATAATTAAATTTAATTGAGCTAGCCACGGCCGCTTGGTTGATGATTGTTGACGTCTGCGACAATTATCAATATTCAATGTATTTATAAATACTCATTTAAATAATCTGGTATCGTAGTTTGTTTTTTTCTTTTCAGTTTTTTCTCTTTGCAGTTATTTTTTATGTTAGTCCGGTATTTACGAGTATATAATTGTTTTTTATATAGTAGTTTTAGCAGTCGAGTTTTGTGTTTTATTTTAATAATTTAGTTTATTTCATACTTTTTTAGTTTTGTAAAGTAAATAACCAAGCATTTCAAAACCCACATAAAATAAATATATTAAAAAGCCTTACTCTTTTAAATAGCAAAGTCATAGCGCGTACACCAATTGTCAATAATCTGATTAAGGCGTAAAAACGAAACTCTTGACATGTAGTACTTTTGACTGACAAGTTCTTTGAGTTTTTTAAATATGAGAATACTCGTAAATTTTTTATTTTTTATTTATTTATGAACATGGAATCTACAGCACTTTATAAACTAAGTTATTACATTGTATACTTAACCTACTGCCAATTACAGATTCCTACTTTGTAAAACTATATATTTAAATTATGTCGCTTAAGCAAATTAGAAAACAAAACAGATAGACAACACAATAATTTAGAAACAATAAAAAAAACAAATAAATTACAGTAAATCAGTGGTAGGTAGGTACGCACCGAACAGTGCGAGTGCGAGTGCGAGTTGAGCGTGTGAGTGGGTGAGTATGTGGGGTGTGTGTGTGTGTGTGTGTGTGTGTGTGTGTGTGTGGGGGTGTGTGTGTGTGTGTGTGTGTGTGTGTGTGTGTGTGTGTGTGAGTGTGTGTGTGTGTGTGTGTGTGTGAGTGTGTGTGTGTGTGCGTGTGTGGTGTATAATGGACATTATACACTACACTATACTCCCACAAAATACTCACTATATTCCCGAAAACAAAACACCATAAAACATTGCTGTAAATGAAAAGTATTTAACATAACATCTACGTCCATAGAAAAATTGGCCATATCCTTTAAAGGAGAATGCCCATGTCCCATATTACTTCAGGCCTAGGAATGGACACCTATATATTGTATAATAGTTGAATATTTCAGAATTGTATGTGTATCAGGTACCTAAAAAACGTATAAAAAAGTACGCCTCTGTTTCTTTTCCATTATTTATTAATAATTATTAGGACAGAAAAGAAACAACATTTTGTTTAATCTTTTTTATTACTCATTCTCATACAATACTAGAATTTCATCCAGAAATGGTGCAGGAGGTATTATGTTTGCCTCATGTCTAGCCCAACCTATGTACCACAACACCGTCATTGTGTGGGCACAGCAACCCACCGTACGCTTTCCAACTAGACAATTGCAGCAATAGTGCTGAATCGCATTCCTTCCACTATAATTATTATTTATTATTATATAAACAAAATATACTTTTCGGCTTATGTGCCTGCTTTGAATTTTAGCCCGTAAAAGCCAACAGTTATTTGATAGGAATTCGCCCGGTAGGTTGCTATTTTCATCTCTACATATTTCTATACTATATGTACCGTTGGCTCTAATATGTTCTCCGTAATAGGATCTAGCTTGTTTTATTTGATAAGTACCACAAGCAATTAATATAAGTTCACTCATAGTTAATTGTGGAAAGTCATTTAAATTATTAGAGCCAACGGTTATATTTACAAATTGAGACCTCCTGCGATTTAAATTAAATTGAATTACATAATCAGCTAAATTATTTTCAGTGTACATTTTTTCATTTATAATGGCCAATATCTGATCAGCATCTTCTCTGTTCATTATTCTGGGATGAAATCTATTTATTAAAGCAGCAGCTACTGCAAAATCTATCATAACGTGAGCAGATGCGCGATTAAAAAAATCTTGGCGAAACAGTTTAAATGCTTGTTTAAATACTCCGTTCACAACTTCAACTACCCAGCGACATACGGTCACCTTTCTCGAATGATTAGCTTGTAATGTCGACAGCTGTGTTTCACCCTCTTCTAAAGATGCTGGCACCTGAGTGGAGTAACCACACTCTGTTAAAAAAGGGATTGCATCTCTAAAACCCCTATCCAATATAAATACATCCCCAGGTTGAAAAAATGATCTCATGGGCGAATTTTCCACAAACTCATTCTTTAGTATTTCGGCATCTGATGTAGTCGCTGGGTAGGGTCCTAATACATCTACTATGTATCCATCAGAACATACTATGAGAAATGGTTTTACTAAGTTTCTGAACTTGTGAAGGGAGTATGTTTGTTTTTGGTACCAATAGTTTGAACTTTTCTGGATGTATACATATGTTCCATCCATAATTACAATGGGCTTAGTCTGGTTGGTACTTCCAAATAGTCCATTAGGAATGACTAAGTTTCTCTGAGCAATATTTTCCCTAGTAATGTGCTGTAAACCTAAGTTTTGAGGAACAAACTCTTCGTTTAATATTTCTCTTGCAGTATTCATTAATCTTTCAAGTGTGCTCCGTGGGACTCTGAATAAGGTAGATAATCTTTGATCGGAATCTCCTGTTCTCAGTTTCGTTAAATACGCCGCAAGTCCAGTAGCTCCTCTGTGGCTATTATTGAGTCGTGGAACTTCTAGCAATATCTGCCTAAATTGATGCTTAGACATTCCAAGCCAGTAGTAGACTAAGTGGTCATCACTATCATCTATGTTTTCAAAGTCAATATTGTTGGAAATCCGACTTTTTAACAGAGATGCAAAATCTTCAATGAACTCCGCAGTGAACGTGTGGTTTCCATTTTCCACATTAATTAAATGAGTCCATGTATTGCTTCTCAGGTGAAAGTTACATATACGGCAGTTAGGTGGAACATAAAATGAGTAGTCGCAAAATAATCTTACACGTATAGCTGTAGGAATATGTATACGTTCACTTTCATTGCACCCAGAAAAAATGCAATGACTTTCTGTATTCGAAGCTCTCTTATAATTGGGAAGGTATATATGCCCTGCATCACTGACACTAGCCGAAGAAGTTGATGCAGTTTCTTGAACAAAATGTATGGATGCTCTGTCTGCTCTCTGCCAGCAAGGATGGCAAATATGACTTGAGGGTGTTACCTGAAAAATATACTTTATTAGTGACTTTTATTTTGTAAAAAATACTTTATAGGTAAGGTCATGTTGTCAAAGCTCAAGAGCCTAATGTTCTACATCGGTAGTGCCCAACCGGTAGCTCACGGCCTGTTTTCTAAGTGCTCACAAACCAAATCGCATAAGGAATACATATTTTTATTTACATATTTACTAAATGTGAACGGCCAAATCTCGCATTAACTTTTTTCTGTTGCGGTCTATTCATTTTGAAGTGTAGTAGTGTGTCATATTATTATAATAAATGGTGTGTTTAAATAATGTACTTTCCTTTACATCTCTAAAGGTTTTTAACTAACTCGGCGGTGCTCGCGTAAGGCGTCAGGATTATGAAAATAGCTCTTGGAGCAATACCAATTGGGCAGCACTGTTCTACATGTTCATAATTGAAAACAGCATATTAATAGCACCTCACATTTAGTAAATATAATATGGATAGATTATCATTAGCTTACCACTCGGGGTTGAATCCATTCCGCAATCACATTTCTTATAAGGTTCTCTCTGTCAGTATTAGTTTGCAATAAGTGGCTTCTTAAGCGCCTTAAAGAGCAACCACAATTAATGCAAACATTTAGGTGGCCGACTGTTCTTTCCGGTTCTTCTTGAGGTGCAACAAGGTTCGCACTAGCATTCACCCAACACCGGTGGCAAACAAGATTCTCTCTTAATACCTAAAACAAATAAAAGTGCAATCTGTGAGTAAATATATAAAATAAAATGGATGTAAACTAATAATACATATAGCACACTCATTCTTCTCGCAGATCTCGTAAAAGGCTACAAGAAGACAAATATAATCTTAAAAACACCTACGAATTCACCATGAAGACTTGATCGTTTGGCATACCTCCTGCCTATCCTTTTGGGTACAAGGCATAGCTAATATAGCTATATGTATTTTGTATGTATCGGTGTATGTTTGTATGTAGAAAACAAATATTTTGTTTATTTATTTACCTGTTGTGGTTCAACCCATCGTTGTATTACAGCGAGGATGTCTTCGGACTCCAAACTGTGTCTTTGAATTCTCGACACGTCAATACCACAATTGACACAACGTCGATCAGTCATTATAATATTGTATTGTTGCAAGTCAAACGCAAAAAAAGCTGCGCCTGCGCTGCGATCCTTAATTCGAGCCGAAGTAGTCGTAAATCGTGAGCACGGAGTCCGTAATATAAAGCCAAAGTCGTCGTTGAACGTGAGCACTGAGTCCGTAACACAAAGCCAAGTCGTAAATAAAGATACCGGAGAATAATTAGAGCGCATCCACATTTAACGTAAACGAAAAAGCGAATGACATTTAAGATTAGTGTTGCTATTTGTATAACTCAAAAAAACTACTTAAATCGATTTAGAATTCTTATTGTAAAAAAAAATGATGCTGTGTAAAGCGACTTTGTTTTATTTTTTTAAATTATGTGTGATTATAAATAATAATTATTTTAAAATAATAACTTCAATAAAAATCTATTTCTTTTAATTCATAAAATGAGTTTTTCTTTAATTTCTTATGAATCGATAATCATCGATAACTACTAAAACTATGAATTAATGGAATACCTGGCAACTCGTTTACGTAAATACATATATATTCTGTTGTCTAGAACAATAAAAATACTTTTAATATTGAAAATGAACTTCGAGCTTCTGGCGGACTTTTCAATAAACCTAAAATTCATAGCTCATATTATCAAATTTAATATACAAACGCATTAAGTTATTTAGAGCTGTTCATGAAAGGCCTGGAATGGGCTTTCTCCTTTCGTAGACGTTGTAATTCGTTTAAAATTTTTTTATCGTGTGGTCGATCTAACAGTTTTTTGGGGTCAAGACTACTAATTAATAGCTAACCCGGCCAATGTCTTTACGTTTTATTTTTTGTTTTTTTTTTATAGCCTAAGTGCCCACTAAGCGTAAAAATATTGTTTTTGGTCGTTCCTTAATTTAAGATACTTTGTTGTTTAAAAGAAATCGATCCTTATGAATGACTCTTTCAGTTAATATCGTAAAATACAGGCTCATTATTTTTTACATTTCACCGGTTCTATTCCCGGCTCAAGCAGATGATTTTTTTTAAATCTTTAAATGCAGTTGTAATTATTTTTGAAAATAAAGAAATGTTTCCTTTTGGTAAAATTTGCCATCATCAATATTCAGGGTACTTTTCCTCTAACCACGGTCTTTTTTTTCTACCCTGTATATGCGTGTATGTCGTTGTAGTGTTTGCGAGGTGTGTGTCTTACAGTGGGAACTTATATTATAATAATTTCACAAGAAAATCAATTATTCAAAAGTGGCGCATGAAAATAATTTTTTATCGTGTGGTCGATCTAACAGTTTTTTTGGGTCAAGACTACTAATTAATAGCTAATCCGGCCAATGTTTTTACGTTTTTTTTTTTTTTTTGTTTTTTTTTGTTTTTTAGCCTGTGTCACTCCCACAGTCAAAACAAATCTAAAGACACCTCATATGTTAAAATCCACTATGCCGCTTGGCTTGTAGGGCGTGCTAAAGAAACAGACATACATACATACTTACATTTATACATACATACATACGCTCGAAAAACATAACCCTCCTTCTGACGCAGTCGGGTAAAAAAAAGACCGTAGTTGGAGGAAAAGTACCCTTAATATTGATGATGGCAAATTTTACTGAAAACAAACATTCCTTTATTTTCAAAAATAATTAAAACTACATTTATAGATTTTTGAAAAATTACCTGTTTGAGTCGGGAATCGTAAGTGCCCACTAAGGGTAAAAATATTTTTTTTGGTCTTTCTTTAATTTAAGATACTATGTTGTTTAAAAGAAATTGATCCTTATGAATGACTCTTTCAGTTGGTATCATGAAATAAAGGATTATTTTTTTTTACATTTCACCGGTTCGATTCCCGCCTCAAGCAGATAATTAAAAAAAATCTTTAAATGCAGTTTTAATTATTTTTGAAAATAAAGAAATGTTTCCTTTCCGTAAAATTTGCTATCATCTATATTCAGGGTCCTTTTCCTCCAACCACGGTCTTTTTTTTCCACCCTGTATATGCGTGTATGTCGTTGTGGTGTTTGCGAGGTGTGTGTGTGTTACAGTGGAAACTTATATTATAATAATTTCACAAGAAAAACAATAATTCAAAAGCTGCGCATGAAAATAAGTGAATGCCCTCCGGGTTGGAACGCGCATGCCTCATCTTCGACCCGGGGGGAGGGGAGCGACGCTAGGGTTGGAGGGCGCTCCAACTCCCTCCACCCACTCAGTCCGAACCTTGCGGAGGTGGGGGTGGGGGTAAAGTCGAAGGCGGAAGAGGAACGTGAGGAAGGAAGAATAAATTACACAAAAAACATGTTAAGCAACACTGCATGTGCTTAATGGAAAATCGATGGCTGATAGTGATTAACAGCCGCCCATGAAAATGATAAAACTCAAAGGAAAGTGAATAATTCGTCATTGGCACACAAAGGCGTAGCACACACAAAATGAAAAGAAGGAAACAGGGCGTGGTCGCCAAATGTAAAAAATCACGATCCATGTCTTCAGCATACTTACAGCAGAAGACGCGGGCGACCATCTTGATGTCAGAGACCTAGACGCGAATAAAAATGGCTTCGGCACTCACGTGAGCGCGCGCGAACACTTGGCCGTCCCGAGTGAAGACGTCGGGCGTCGCGTCGAGCTCCAACGAGACGAGACCTCGCTTACCGTGTGAACGCGAGCGCTAATCCTTAGCCTCAAAACTAGTCATTCGGCAACGGACCTCTTTACACAAAGAGAATGAGTCCCGCACTCACCTTGTTATATGCACCACAAAGTTCTCCGAGTCAGTTCTGCTCACCAGCCGCCTCTCTACACTCCAAAATTTATTCACAAATCAACTCTTCACTCTACTAAAAGAAGTTAGTACACTGCAAACGTCTTCCCCGTCGAGCGATGTTGCCGAAAATGGACCGCTCTTCTGGTCCAGGCAGCCTAGGCGGGCGGCGCGGCGCACGGGGGCGGGCGCGTGGGTTGGGGCAGGGGCGAGCGGCGCGGCAGGGCTGCCAGCCTGCCATGAGGCGCCTCGCTGCAGTCACAGGACCACTATTCATTTATTTTGGATTACCAACAAACAATACACGATACAGCCTTTTTATAAAAGTTACATACAATAAATCAAAATTTCTTAATGATTTCTTTACGGTGAAACTGAAGTGTTGATGAACTGTTAGTAAACAAACGCTGCTCGTCCTGCTCTAAGCTTTAATGAAATGCTTAAGCTTTTATGAATGAATGAATGAATAAAAGTTTATTTGGCATAAATATACAACATACAACAACTTAAAAAGAAAAAACAACAAAGCCAAATAGGTCGCCGCTCAGCTTAAGCCAAGGCACAGAGTGCCACGACGCTGGTATTCTGCGGATACCGTAACGGGTGGTGTCCGGTTATGCACAAACATCAATAATCAGCTTCTTTTTTTTTGCTGCATATCAAACAATGACAATAAGAATTTAGGCACTTAATCTTAACAACGAAATATATTATATAAAACTTTAAACAACACAGTACATAATATTTAGTTGGATACATAATGTTCAAAATTCGAAATTAAAATTAAAACACACCAGTACGTGCGTTAATAAGTAACGCTTTATGACATTATTCGACTTTTTGAGTGTTTAGTAAATGCTTTCTTAATTTTAAAAGAGCTTATATTCTGACTATGTCTTATAGGTGGAGGGATGTTGTTCCAACACTTTGAAGCCGAGTATCTAAAACTGCCACGAAACGCAGTAGTTTTATAAGTTGGACAAATTAATCGGTCATTTATACGTTGGCGTTAAGTAAATATTAATTTTTCAAATAAATATGGTGGATTTTTATTTTTTATAACACCAAAGAGCAAACTTGCAAAATGTAATCTGCGTCGAGTTTCCATATTCATGAGATTATTAGCTCTTTTTTTTTGTGTGTTTTTAATTTGTTGTTAATTATTAAATAAGATGGTGGTAGCTAGCCCGGCGGAGTTTTAACAATCCCAATCCCAACACCAACCAAACCGAGTACCTACAAACGAATCGAACGCAGACACGGTTAAAATACTAGAGCACAGTACTGCGACGCGACGTGTATAGTCTGATGAGAAATTATTTATTAATGAATTATAATTTTGAAACTAAAAACAAACTTATCCCCTTTGAACGAGCGGTCGGGAGGCAGCCCTGCTTCCGGGTTACCTAGGACACGACGTCAATAAATGAGAGTCTGCGCTGTACGTCCCTATCAATAATCGATCCCGATGAGGACCCCACCCCACCGCGCCGTCTGGTGCGGGAAAGCTTTTTGTTATTGACATATACCTATATATCTATAAAAGATAAAAGTTATAATGTCCTAAATATTATTCAACATCCGTCTTGAAATTAGCATAATAATTACGTATCATTAGTCATAAAATACATATTGACGAAAAAAATAGCTAGGTATGTATATATGTATTTATTTATTTATTTATTTATACATAAAGGCACAATAACGACATCAGACAAAAAACTTACAATAATAACATTAAACAAAAAAAAAATGTGCACGCCTTAAACATATATATATGTATATTCGCGTTAAAAAAATTCAGGGAAAGAAGGCGTCACGCCGATGACAAACGGCGTCAAGTTCGGCGTTGGGGTCGCGCGACCTGCTTCCCTTTGGGGGGCCCGCGCTCGGAAACTATAGCTCGTCCAGGATTTCTGAAACTGCTACTTTGTAGCTACTTAAATTTCCTATTTAACTTTGTAAAAATAAAATTTTAAAATGTAAAGAGTAAAAATAAAATTGTAGGATAAAATTAAAGTTAAAATTTTCAGAAACACAAAGCCGTAGAAAATGGGGGTGGTTTCAACCCTTATCAAAATAAAAATAATAACAATAATCGCCGAGTCGGAGCTGATGTCGTAACACTTTTAAGGACCTTATTTTGCACTTGTGTGATTTTATATCGCTTATTTAAATTTTCATGAATTTAGCCGAAAATTTTGAAGGTTTGGAGCCCTATAACTTCAAATCGAGCAGGACCACTACAAATCTGGCTCCGTGCCAAGTCGTTATAGGGTCCGGTCCTTCTAATTAAAATTTAAAATTTTGAAAAAGTCCAAAACCAAAACAGTGCAAATCCAACTTCGTATTTTTCTGCCAACTATAATGCGGCTGGGTCGGTTTCCCCGTAAGGCTTCGGAGGGGTGGCGCTAGGAACTCCAGGCACCTACCCTTTCATACTTAATACTAAATAAAAGGGACGAAGTGGGCTGCCTGGTGTTACAATAAACAGAATTTTTAATTTATATTTTCATATAAATTAACACCTTTATTAAATGAAAAAATATTTCCGCAGCTACAAAACAAGTTGGTTTGCGCTGTAGTCGTTCATACGACCCAGACCCCAAAAATATATATATATATACAAAAAAGGTACAAAACTTACCAATATTCCGCTACTACTTTACTAAATAACTATAGATACAAGTAAATACAATAATATATACAATATTAGACTCAACTAATCCCATTAAATGAGAAAAAAATAATTGCCAAGTTTTTTCGCGTCGGCACGAATCCGAAGTTTCCCGCCTTTTCCTTTCAACACTTCGGCCATTGTTTTGTTTTTTGGCACTTTGTCTTGTCTCTGGTTTAAAGTAAATCCACTGTCAGACGTACATTGCTGCTCTAAATTAGACGTACATTGCCGACTCGAAACAAGCGTTGTAGCACAGCATGTAATGCGGCATATTCTAGTGATCGGAATAGGTAGAGATATTTTGGTTCATTGACCGTAAACGTTGATGTTAATATGGACATTCCGCGAGATTCTAACTAAAACTTTTTTATAAACATGATAAAAGAAGGCTTGTCTTACGTATTGGCAATGGGCGCCACGAACGACGTTGTCAAACTTACATTAGCGACGCGTTGTCAATTTCCAATGCGCACACGCGCGATGTTACCGCACGATTTTGCCGCGCAACACGGCTTTTGGAAACAAAAAAAATACAATACCGGGCTCTGCCGCTAGAAGAACACACCTACCTGTTTTTGTCTCTCTACATCATTAAAATTGTTTATTGACAATATTTCGGGAATGTCCATATTAATACATCGTATCGCAAGTATGTAGAGCAATTTTACATAAAATTGCTCTACCTGTTCCGATCACATGCCACTGACTCTGTGTGGCATGTTGTTGGCAGTACTGAGGCAGGCGGGACATCCGGTCGACGCAATTTGCACTCGTTCTTTCTTCGTGCATGTGAGCAGGATAGCTGCGCCGGTGATGACGGTTGCGAACTGCATTCAGTAAATCCACTGTTAATAGGGTAGTGGCGCCGGTGATCGACAGGAACCAATAATGATCGACATTTATTCCTTTAATCATTAAAAATAGGGGTCATAAACTGATTTTAGTTATAAGTAACAATTGAATGCACACTATATGCTTCTTAGCTGTCATTTCTTAAAAAATCTATGAAAATCTGTTATTTTTTGGCAGCGAAATTATATGTCGATAACTGGCACTGGCTCCACTATCCTACTGGGATTCGAACCGGGATATTTTCTAACTACGTTTTTGGTCTGATCACTAGAACTAGAAATGGTAATTACACAATTTTAATGAGTAAAGACACAAGATTTCATAGTAAAAGTATTTATTCAGTATAACCTTACTTAGTGCTAAAATGATTATTACCTAACTAAACTAAAATGCTTAATAAACTAGTCGAGTCACACTTTTTTTGCAATTACATCATACAATAGAGCAACAAACACGAGCTGTCAAACGAAACCGCAATAGGATAACATTTGTGTGTGTAAATTGCTTATGAATGCGTGTCAGTGATGTATGTCATGTCTCTTTTTACATTAATATCGATGTCGATAATATTAATTAGTTACAGTATTAATAGAACTTAAATAGGATCGGATGGGATTTTGCATGGCTGATACTACGATTCTTTAAGAAAAACTCAGATGATATTTTAAATAATTTATTTAACATTTCTCATTGCCCTCGGAAAAGTATTAGGTATTTTGTTGTAATTTCTCAAGTTAGCTTTGATACATTTTTCAATTTCGTTTCGTACCTTAATCTTACAGGCAAATATGTTTCAATGATACATTTGATAACAAGATATATGTGACTATTAAGTGGATTTTGATCCAATGAATGGACAACCAAAGAAACAAAATGATTTCCTAAATCAATATGACGAAAAAACAGTCTAAAACTGATACCTGTATGGATCGACTACGTAAGTATCTTAAATGAGATTACATTCCAAGATGATTCATATCTAAACGTCATATAGGTATACTTTAACAACAGTAGGGCAAGCACGAACATTTGCGAAAAAGTATTCGTATCGTCATCGTCAACAATTTGTATAAGAATTGAGCAGCGCCCCTATCGGACGCAAAAGGAATCAAATATGGAAGCGTGAATGTATCGCAAGCGTGTCGCCATCGTGTCACAGTTTAACATCACTTGATATTGTTTATATTAAAATTGGAAGCACGAACATTGTTTTGACGTTAGGTATCGTCAATGACGAAGGCTGGCTATCGTGACTTACGAATGTTTCTTCACGTAGAATTTGTTGGTGTAAGAAGCTGCGTTGTAATAATAAATTCGTTTAAAAAAAAGTTTTTTCGTTGTTACTTACCTCAAGACTTTACATACTTAAAGATTAGTGATTATATATATAAGTTAATAAAGATGCAAGGAACACATAGCAATTATTATAGTGCGTTATATTATTATCTTGCTGCAAGTTTAGGTGATTTAAAAAGCTGAAAATGAACAAAGAGAAGCTAGGTAGATTATAAAAAGTTATATGTAGGTACATAGGTAGTTATTTTAATAATATTCATAATTAATTATTAACCATTAAATCAGTTTTTAATTGCTATTAACCTTATGCATAATGGACTATGTGCACTTGTGTGTGTGTGTGTGTGCGTGTGTGCTCGTTTTCGAAAGTTGATTCAACCTTACCAATCAAGGGAAATATTTAGGAATAATTGTGAATACTTTAAGTTAATAATTTAAGTTCGGGTCAAATAACTAGAATACATACACCCGTTTGCACTAAACTTATGAATCGCCTAAGTCTTGGCTTAAATATTGGCACCTGGCTCGAAAACGTCGCTTACACTCAGGTGCCGAGTTAACTTGACCGGGTAGTAGTTAGGCAAAGACTTAGGCGATTCATAAGTTTAGTGCAAACGGGTTTCAATCTACTCGCCTAAGCAAATGCCTTAATTTGTACTTTTTACCCTACTAGATTTGTTTATCGGTTTATTTGGATTTTATAAGGCTTTGTTTGTAACACTCAATCCACATACACCGCAGACGAAGTATCCCTATTTTTATTTTTCCTCTGGCCGAGTTTCCAGTTCCATCGTTATTTAATTTATTAGTAACTTCCTTCCATTTTGGTAGCAAATGTATGAAATGGTGACCTCGAGGGCACCCAGAGGATTTGGATAAATCACCATTTCAACAAAATAAAATCACGTACAATCCAACAAAAGTAAACAATCATATCGAAAGTCACAAACACAAAATAGATATACTTAGCTTACCTTTCCATAAACATTGTGTATGGCTTGTCCTCATTGTGTTCAATAACACTTTTAACTTTGTTTCCTTCTAAACGTATCACTAATTCACTATGAAGTTACTTTGTGAAGCTTTGTGAAATTAAACAACTTTACCTTACCTAATGTTACCTTATCGGGTATGATACTTTTTTTTACTATAATATAATACTACTACTGTTAATTAATAATAAACAAATTATAGTAACCTGAGGACACTGTTGCACCAACTGGAGAAATGGCTTTTATGGCATTGGATTATTTTTTAATTTTTTTTTTATGTAAATAAAAAAAAAAAATTTTTATGGCATTGGATTTTAGCTTTTTTGGGCAATTTAGCAGTGCTGCCAACATTCTTTTGGTTGCTTTCAAAGCGTTTTTACGTTGAAAAGTTGGCAGCAGAGCTGTCACTTCACTATCCGAATAAATGTTAACCATAAAATTTATTATTTTCAATAATTTATTGTGAGAGTCCTAATCAATTCCGAGCAGTAAAAATTCGTGTACGTATTCCTAATTATGAGTTCTTTACGCAAAAAAAAATCATCTCAAAATTCAGCGGTCCTCTTTGGAATACAGAGCCCGCTGATCTGATAGAAAGGTTAGTTTTGATATAAATTCCACGCCTTTTTCATGCTTTTAGATTACTAGTATTTAAATTAAATAAATCACACAATCTGTAATGAAAACTAGTAAAATATTATGGTTTTTTTCACCTTACAGACGAACTAACAATTTATAAGAAAACGAACATAACGTCAGAATAATTCTACTATAAAGATGTAACATTTTATTTTTGTTACAGATTCGAGGTTATTACAAAAACTTAAATTATAAGAGCATCACGAGTGGACTAAACGTCTTTACAATCGCTCTGTTCTGGCTGAACTAGAAGGTTCTGCTGTGCTATTCCAGGAAAATTGTGTCGGCACCGCTGATTTCTTTAAAAAATTACGCCTATTTAAGTGAAAAAACTTGTAACAACAAGTAACTATTAAAATCTATAAATAAATGTTATAGCTGGATACTTCGATTCATGTTATAACATAATACCTATACTCTGGCTTTCACACAATGTTTATAATACAATTATTAGTTATTGTTTAAAAATCTGTTTCTTTGAAATGTTTACTACATAACCTAGTGTCTTTTGCTTTAAAGTTTCTTCTTATTAAAGCACTTTTCCATTTTTTCCTTAGAGTAGGATTTGAAGAAAATGTATGTGAACTTATTTCTTCACATCCAAAGGTCACACATATACCCATTATTTAATAAAGTTATGGAATCCTATTAAATTACAATAATTTGTATGGAGATTGACAGCTGGTAGGCTATTTGACAGTTTGCTTCCCCTTTCTAAGGGCCGTCGTTCAAAAATGAAATACTCATTATTTAAAATTTTAAGAATTAAAAGGTGATTTATATTTTTTAATAATAATGTTTATACATTAATAAAAATAAAATTAACTTCTTCAGTTTTTATATATCATTTGACTCTTATATTCATACAAAATGATTATGTTGTTTTGTAATACCACTTCAACAAATTTCAGAACGTATCATTCGAGGTCACGATACGATAGCGAACTCTCTTCGTGCTACGTACACTAACGTTGAACTGCGTTTTTGTATCGTAGTAGCCACGATACGTTTACGTTACGAATTCTTTAAAAGTTCGTGCTTGCCCTACAGTAATACATATTTGTTTACCGCGTGACTTTTTACATAAATAAATGTTTATAGAAGAGAATTATTAAAATTCGAAGCGCATTGGCAAAAATAAATCCTAGATCAGGTGTCGATTTCGAATAATTTACCTGTGAAATGAAAATTTTTCGGGGTTATTTCGCTGTGTTGTACAACAATCAATCTTTGAACAAGTAACCATGTTTCTGAAGCACTACTTCTCAAAAATATCTACGATTTCACGTAAAATCAGAAAAATTCACATAGCTCAAATTCTCAGCGTGCGGATGAGTGCAGACAACTTACTTATTTGTCTGTGGTGCAGACGAACTGTCAAACAGTTGCCAAAAACAGTTCAGTAGGTCAATTCTATTAAAAAACTGCAACTGCACGTTTACGCCTGTCATTTGTCGCGTGTAGGAGCAGTGCCGTGGAAATAGACGTATTCTATTAAAATTCTCTGCACCACAACTACACTACAACTGCGCGGCTACTACACTACAGCTGCACGAATCCTGCAACAAACCTGCAATAAAACTAAAAGGATTAATGTTACCTTATATTAAAAAATATTTTCTACCTATGAATGAACGAATGAAAACTTGAAAGAATCCATAAATTTGGCCAAAAACACAATGTCATAGAGTCTAAAAAGAACTGCACAAATTGTCGGATAACTGATGGCACATTCAGAACCTGAACCACTTCTCTCACAGTCCTTGAAACGCTGGGCTGTGAAATTTTGTGGAACTTGCTCTGACCAACTAAAGTTTGGCATGACCCCACAGCGAAAAATGCCATAATAGCTGTCAATAACTACAAAAGATTTAGTGGTATTAGGTATTTATTCTAGGTACCTAACATAGAAATTAGGTTCTAGATTATGTCACTTATAGTAGGGTTTACTTTTTACATGGGTAGACTTACTTTAATTTTTATTGACAGGCCGTCAGCTCTTGATTCTTCGGGTAATACTTAGATATCGGTCGCCTTTTTTTGGAGGTTGGGCGGTTGGAGGAGGGGGGAGAGGTATGTGGGAGTCATCCGCCACCAATCTCATCTGCCGGAAATGCATATTTTTTTTATAATTTTTTTTTTTCTACCTAACCTCAAAATGTATCAAAATAAAGACTTCTGAGTGTCTCTGGCTCTGCGGGAAATGCAGTCCCTCCGCCCTTGCGTGGCAAACCGCAGGCACTTCAAGCTCGCCTCCACAGCTTCGGCTTTCCGGTCTCCAGCCTCAGCCGCTCCGGCTCGCTAGGCATCTGTGGTTTGTCACAGCGGGCGGGGGCTCCCTCCGTGCCTCCGACTTTTTATATACACTTTAGGGGTAGGGCAGACTAATACCACGTGGAGTCGTTGACAAATTCGGTTCTGTCGCTATTTATCATTAATAAAATAATTATGTACATCGGTTGTATTTAAGTTTTCTAAATTTAGACTGCAATCCGATCAGTGTCCAGTAAATGTAGCCAAGTCGTAAAAAATAAACAAAAAGAAACAGCAAAGCACATTCACATAAACTCGAAAGCAACGGAATGACGCAATTTGACGCTGTTAAAAATGACAAAACTGCTTTTAAAATGGCGGATTGGCGTTTCGTTTCACGCGTTTTAATACTTCAAAAGTTTTAAAAACATAGCTTAGACTAAAAAAGTATCGAAAATACGTTTCGTTTCATGCACTCACAGTACATTTCATACGAAATGACATACAAAAAATTTATTAAAAATATTGAAACGTAACTCCGGCAGCCGAAATTGGTTTAGGGGATCTTAGAGGAGCTTCCCTGAGCCCCCTACACATTCAGTTTCCTCAGATTCAGGCGACCGATCTCTAAGTCTAACCCGATTCTTCTCGCATATGAGGTGTCAAAATAATTATAAGGTCGGAAGCCAGATTTTTTGAGAGCCTGTAGGTTTTTATAAATGCAGTCTCCGACAGGCATATAACAGGGTCTGGCATAACTGCCCTAGGTTGCCGGCGTGGACGTGTTCGCTGCTGAGGCTGCGGAACTACGTCTTCGTGCCTGTCGGCAAACGCTTGCCACAACAATCCAAACATTTTGTGCCTTTCTAGGACTATAACTATTCAAAATGATATAATGCGCTGTGCAAAAGTTGCTCACGATCTACTTCAATAAACCTGCACAAAAACTGCACCAATACTGCTGTCATTACTACACGAATGTCAAAATATTTTAGTTGAATACGATTATTTTGCAGTAAACGTGCAGGTGTAGTGCAGTTTTGTAAGTAGAATACCTATTTGCGTTACGTCACTGTCACTGCAACACTACGACAGCAGCGCTGCTTATCAGAATACCGAATCGTCAAAATTTGCTCATTTTGACACACGCGACGCTGTAGTGTAGTTGCAGTTATTTAGTAGAATCGGCCTACTGTTATCTTAGTGGGGCTGGGGCCTGCCGAGGTTTCCCTCTTGCAGTAGCACTTCGACCCATCGGGATCTTTTGTGCAAAAACAGTTCTGTTACATCGCATCACGCATCTCTTTTTATCACACAGTTTGCTGCTGGTGACATCTTGCTCGCTCAGCTCTTTGTTGCTCTATTCCGTTGGTATATTAACTTTATGGTTTCATCCACATACGTAAAGGCGACGCGCGCGACGCTCGCGATTCGATGCGCACAGAGATAATAACATTCAGACATAAAATTAAATTGATATTTATTTTTGTATGAAAGTAAAATGTGCCTAAAAATGTTATCAAGTCGTAGAACAAATGTTGTTATGATGTTAGCTACCTAGTCTTTCGAGGTTGTTGCTGCTTTACCAATAATCCTGTATATAAGCTTTCTGGATGGGTTAATGGAAATAATATTAATATTATTACATAGAAGCGCATACATAAAATCCTTAGAAAAATAAAAACAAATATTTGGCATAGTTTCGTGACAAAGCAAAGAGGTTTAATAATGTTTAATTTTTTTAAATAGTTTAATTAACTGTAATAAACTGCCTGACTGAATAATATTATATCTATGGATACAATATAATATTTGTGTATTAAAAATATAGCTAATGTGTGAGTGATCCTTTAATGTCACTTAAAACCGACAAGACTATACCCAATTGCTATTTGCGTTCGTTTGTACAATTACATCAGTAGAACTTGGAACTGATCCCATAGCTGAAAAATATATAATAGCTGACTAACACAAACACGCTAACACTAAATGGCTCCGCACACTAGGCGACACGCGACTGCGACAGCTCGGCGACTAGACGCGACGACAGGCTGCGGCCGACAATTTTCATATATTTTGTTCAAAGCTCCGCACACTTGGTGTCAGCGCAGAGTGGCGACGACAAGCTAGGGGAGTCGCGAAACTGACGCTCACAACTGTCGCACGACTGTCGTCGTGTGTGCGCGTGCATAACGCGACTAGACGCGGCGACTAGACGCAGCGACAAGTCGTCCAGTGTGCGGAGCCATTAAGTAAGGTCTGGTCAGAGCATAAACTATACTTATATTATTTTGATCATGATTTTACTAATACATTGGTATCTAAAATGGGGCCATATTGGCTAACCTAAAGTTTTTTACCCGAATTCCAACCGATTTGTAATCCGAATGATCACTCTTCCTAAAATTTTTATTCATACAATTTGTAGCACTACAGACGATGTTCATAACACTCATGTTTCCGAAAATGGTAATTAATAATATCACTAATTTAAATATATTCAAACTTCTACTGATGTTTTTCATAACGCCTTTAACCCTAAACATAATTTCCATTGTAAAGTGATGTATATTATTGTTAGAAACGCCTAAAGTCGCTTCTGGCTAGAAGGCGAATTTATTTTAGAGTCGCTTCAAATAAATAAGATATGAGTGTAAAAAACGGTTATGTTGACAAAATATAGGAAAACAAATAATAGTATAATAGATGTTTATTGCTACTGACATTATGAAGTTGAAATGATTCGGAATTATGAACATTAGAAACAGAGTAGTTAGGAATAATTGTGATTGTTAGGATGAAAAATGTAAGGAAGAACATTTTCGGAGTTCCAATTATCAGAGTTGAAAATTTAGGTGAACTTTGGCGCACCCATCTAAAATAACAGAACACTTTTCAGCTAGTATGATGTATTCATCACATTTCACAAACTGTCGAATTTCCTCAATAGACTTTAAACTTTGTATTTACGATGACTTATTTTTGGACATTGAATGAATATACAGCTTTGGATCTGATGTGCAGTTGTCTGTACTATGAAATTTTAGCTTTCACCCGTAGCCTCGTCTGCGTAAATTCCACTATCAAAAGTGTAATTTCAAAAAGGTTTTTGCCATTATCATTTCGTTAAGCGCCATTATCGTTTTGGTATCCCAAACAACCTTTGAGCTTTATTTTTTCAAACATTGAAGTTAATTTTAATAGAACTTTATAAGCTTATGGGAAATACAGTCATGTTAAGAGCATAGCTGGGCATTAACTCGTTAATCCGTTAATCGTTAATCAACGAAGTTAAGAAATTGTTTAACGATTTAACTTTTAATTAATTAATTAATTAATTTATTTATTTTTGAACAATGTTTCAACAGCTTTTTTCATTATATGCTCAAAATGTCTATTAAATGTTAGTTTTGAATCCAAATTAACCCCCAGATCCCTTACGGAATCCTGTCTATTCAGAATAATGTTATTCAAATTGTAATCGTAATTGATGGGGTTCTTACGTCTAGTGAACTGTATATGCACACATTTTTTGCATTTACCGTTATACTATTATTTGTATAATATTCTGAAAGTCTATCCAAATCTTCTCGTAATTTTGAGCAGTCCTCAATGGTATTAACTTTCATGTAGATTTTAGTATCATCAGCGTAGAGTAAAAATTTCGCATGTCTAAAGCAGAGACCAATGTCACAAATGTAAGCTACATAAAATAAGGGTCCAAGTAAAGAACCCTGCGGTACACCGGAAGGGATAGTGATAAAATCAGAACGACTACCTCCGACGACCACAGCTTGCTTACGGTTGGATATATACGATTTTATCCATCTATACAGATCGCCATGTATACCAAGCTGGTAAAGCTTACGCAATAGTATTAAATGATCAACGCGGTCGAAAGCTTTCTCAAAATCTGTGAAGATCACGTCCACTTAAGATTGAAAGCCCATGTCTTTGTGCACGTCACTTATATATATGTACTTAAGTTTGAGACTGTCGACCTTTCCTTTACAAAACCATGCTGTTCGTCTGGTATTCCTTGTTTTATTATTGAATAAATTTTATCATACACGACTCCTTCTAAACATTTTTATTATTATAAACATTTTATACATTATAAACATTATAAACATTTTATATATATACATATTTATTTTTAAGCCGAAAAAATATTAACGGTTTACTTAACTTCCGTTAAGTTAAGTCCGTCACATGCCGCTGATAGCATAGGTATGCCGTGATTTTTTTAATTGCGCGCCACACTGCCTAGGCACTGTAGGTACTGAGCACGGCGGCGCGGCGCTGCCTGCCGCCATCGTCACACACGGCGAGCCCGGCAAACCGATTGCAAAACGAACGTACCCGAATGAACTATAACTAAGTGCGAGTGAAATGCCACTATATGAAAGGCTTGGGTGAGAGTGAGCGAGCAGTAGATATGGTGGACGGACGGATTGGGGTGGATTCGCGTTTTGAATTTTTTCTGATTTATTTTGAAGCCTTTTTGTAAATTAATCTGAAATGCGTGCAAAGTTTCAAAAATCGAAAGAAGTACTATTAAGTAAGATCTGCTTAACAAAGGCACTCTTTTTTAATCAAGAATTTAGATAATATTTGATCTCAAAAAATAATAAGAGAAATGGTAATGACGTTAGGCTAATGGCAATGATTTTTTGAGGATGGTAATGATTAGGAATGCTTGATAATGACGAGCTTTTACGGCAAAAATAATAATTAAGTACCTGATACCTATTTTAGAAGACATACCTATGTATTTTTTTCATATATAAGTAGTTGCTAACTTGTAAATAAAACACTTACTTATAAATTTGTAAAGTTAAATAACACAAAAATTAAAATTCAACAAATCTCGTAACAAACACAATCTCGGTCTTTAATTTAACTATGCTATCATGGCTCAATCCAACTCGCCGAAATTAATCTACTCATATGGCACGTATTAAGTTGTTAAGTAGGTAACTAAATTTTAACTTAACTTCAAGTGATTAATTGCATGTAAACACAGAATTTAGTAGCAAGTTGCAAGTTAAAATTTAGCTAACAACTAAACAAGATATTTAAAAATTTGTCTATTTTTCGGTTAAGTTGGTGGGCGGGGCTTGTCACTTGACACGTTTGGACTGGCACAATATTAGTTAAATGCAGAAGTGTAGTGAGCGACGCGCTCGGGTTAAATTTTATTGTTCGTATTAAATTGAGTTCCGGATCCTAGGCCCCCTGTCGGTTATGCCTTCGCGGGCGTCTCCGACAGGTTCCGGACATGGGTTGGACTCGTGGTGGCATGTGGTTAGCTGTAGAAGTGGGAATGTTCGTCTGCCTGGTTGATGTGGCCAGGCTTCCATTTCGTGCACAGCGAGCGGGTCCAAGTAGCGGTCTCGAGGGGCCCGATGCGAAACGACTTGCGGGGCACGTGAGTTGCCCATAGTTGGTTGTCATGCTCGATGGTTTTCACTGAGCAGAACTCCAACATCTCCGGCACTAGTCTGGATAACTAGTAGAGGTGCCCGCTAGATGCAATACCTCCGGTTGAGCCAACCGCGTAGGATGTTGAAATTGGCAAGGTGCCTGGATGGGTACTGAGAAGTGAGTGGGCTTACAACTCCGCCACCAAAGAGGATATTTGGTAGTCAACTCAGAGTTGACGACCCGAGCAGTGAAATTTGCGAGTTGTGCTCTTAGTGCAACGAGAAGTGAGCGAGCTTACAGCTCCGGTAACCTATCTGGATAATAGGTAGTGGACTATACGTGTCCACGGGGCGACTAGCTTGAGACACTAGTCTTAAAAGTACCGGATGAAGAATGCGCTTCGGTGCGTCCTGATCTGGCGTTATGACCTGACGTAGATGGTCCCTTGTGCTTGCACAAGGATGTCTGACACCTACTTTGTAACCTAACGGTTGGTAGGGGGTGTCAGTATAAACTTTAAAGTAGTGTTAAGTGGGTTGTTCGTATTAAATTATTGATTATTGTATTAAACATATTTACTCGATTTAGAAACTCTACAAAAATGAGATAGACTGCGAAAACTATTGCCAGTATTGAGAAAATATATAGTAATATGTAATTTTAATTTTGCATCTAATGCACATCGCATTACAGTATCTTTTTTCTGTATTTCGTTTTCCACTTTAGATAACAAGTAAATAAAAGAGTCTTCTGCCATGCGTGACGCATTAAAATATACTTGTTATTAAATCTTCATTCGCTAGCTCCTCGAACAAAGTGGCACTTGATCCTTGGCCATACTGATCTCTTCTATTTATTCAATTTCTCACCCAGTTTTTTGGGTATGGTTATTTCCCTAATTATTTCATCTTTGACTTTATAACAAATTTAGCACAGAATTTACGACTTCATTACGTGGTTGATCGTCCATCTTGAGTAAACTAAGCAAACTAATTACTTAAATACGTATGGACATATACTTAAATATAAGCCACATAAAATTAAGTTTAAATTTAGTTACCTACTTAACAACTTAAAACGTGTAAATCAGCCATTACTCTGTAAGCCCTATTCAATGTCGACAACTACGTCATCAACATCCGATCTAAATATTTTTACAAATATTGAAAGATCAGTTAAGAATTAGGCAAGCTATATTTATGATTACATATACATATAATTTTACGCAAATAGTGTGGTAGTGCACCTGACCCGGCATGTCATGGGGTGCGAATTCCCTTCGTGGAAATTTTTTCAGCACTGTCTTTTTTCACATATCTAATAGTTTCAATAGTAAGTAGGTGGAGCTCGATGGCGCAGTGGTTAACGCGCCCGGTCTGCGAGTGCTGAGGTTAAGCAACATTCGCAAAGGCCGGTCATCGGATGGGTGACCAAAAATTATTATCTCGAGCTTCTCCGTGCTTCGTAGGGCACGTTAAGCCGTTGGTCCCGGCTGCATTAGCAGTCGTTAACAACCACCAATCCGCACTGGGCCCGCGTGGTGGTTTATGGCCCGTTCTCCCTATCCATCCATAAGGAAGGCTCGTGCCCCAGCAGTGGGGACGTAAATGAGCTGATGATGATTAGTTTCAATATGTAGTACTATGTAATATTGAAGTTTCATTTTTGAAAACGGCAACTACCTGAAATAAAATATTGTTTTGTATGATGTATTTTTAAAGTTAAAATATGTTTAGAGTATGTATGCATAAACCCACGACCATTATTCCCCAAAAGGTGGTTAGAGATC